>OZ025871.1:7800712-8390712 GCA_964019415.1 Ianthella basta | reverse complement strand
CCCCCCAGAGCGTTGCAGACAAAAGAGGAAAGAGCTGTAAAGCACACTACCACACAGACTAGTGAAACTACACGTATGCATGTGTAGGAGGAGAGGCTCATTGCTACGTATGTTATTCAATGTAGTCAATTATTTGGTGAGCAAAGACGTAATCAATAGCTGAATGCAGGATGTTTCGGCCACGAAGGCCATTATCAGCTGTGTACAAAACAGTTTTGCACACAGCTGACAAAGGCCGCCGTGGCCGAAACATCCTGCATTCTGTTGTTGATTAATCTGCTACACCTTTACTCACAAAATAATCGACTACGTATGTATGCAGTAAAGTACACACACAATGTCAGATAATGTACGTATATGCCTGAATATAACTAAGGACATAACTGCTAGCAATGTGGTACAGCGGGTGTGCAGTACTGACCAATGGGGTGACTCCACTTGGCAACCTTAGAGTCCTAGGCATGAATGAATGAAAGAGAAAGGCAAGCGCTGGTACGCTCACAACAAGCTGCAATGGCATACATACATACATAATATGAAAGTAGGTACACTGTACACTGTCGGTAAGAGAAAGTACACACGCACACATTCTTTGACTCCTTTTCCAAGCAAACACTTTCATTAACAAATTCGGCCACAACATTTCCGTCACTTTTACTAGTGGGACATGTACGTACATGTGCTTATGCAGCACTACTCTGGAGCTAGGTTAATGCTTAGCAGGAGTCCACATTGGCTGCTGGCAATATGCACGCTACAGTTGGGCTGACACAACACATTGCATACATCACTGGTCAGATTGCATCATCGCACCAAAGTAAGTGCGTGTGAACAACCTCTGGCTACCTTACTTAAACAGCTGGAGGTTATGTAACAAAAGCTTTGCCACCATCTGTGTTCTCTTCTGTTACTTTCCAAAGTTATGTGACTGTTTTGATTTCAACACTTTCTATCATGAGGTGATGTTGTGTGTATGTAATGATATAGGTGAATGTGATACATCCTACATGCATGAAGTAAGAAAACACTGAATGGAGGAGACCTTGACCGAGACCAATCAACTGAACTGTCCCATCAGACTGTCAACAAAGTGAGGTGTGACTTCATGACTTGTGAGGTGAAAGCGTGAAGCGAGGCATGTGAAGTGTAAGGTATCAAAGAGGTGCAATGTACAGTGGTTTCAGGGTTTCCACGGATATCTGCACTCTGCACTCAAGCACGTGAGTACAATGCCGTAAAGGGGTACACTAACACATACTTCAATCATTGATCAATGTCATCACTCACACGAGTATGCGCTGTTTCTAATACTGAGTTCACATGAATGTAAAGGCTTCTTTGAGAAATTTCACACAACATAAGTCATACAACAATGGTCTTGTTGAGCAAATACATAGAAACAAAGGGCAGGTTAGCTCTGTGACAGACAAAGACCTTGGAGATAGAAACATCTCACCAGTGTGTCCTTTTTCACTACATACGTACACGTGATTGTTTACCAACACCCCCAATTCTGCTCAACACTGTAGCAAGGGCATCTACCATGTAAACTCACGTACATACATATGAGCACGGTAAACACCATGTAGCACAACACAACACAACACATAGCCATACTGGATCGATCAGTGGCATAGCTTTTCAGTTAGGTTCTTGTATAGGAAGAAGTTCAATGACTCAGGGAGTTCGAACCATACACGTCTTCATCAGCTGATATATGTTTCACCATTATCAACCGTCAAATGGCTGAAATGTCAAATCAATGAACGTCTGCTAAGTGATCCAGCTCAAAACCTCTACCATTGATTGTTTACTGTACATAGCAATGAGTGTCTACATCATTACATAGATTTATACAAACAAGCCCCCATTGGATGCTTCTGTGGTAAACAGCTACAACTGTAGCAACTGTTGTAGCTCATTAGAAACGTTTTTGATGTTCATTGAGCTATTTGACAAAAACTACCATATGGCACAAAATTTCCGCGATCAACAATGTTTGCGATTTTGTGAATGGAGCACAATCGCAAATATTTCTATCATGAACATTTATGTACATAATAATAGGTATGGTATAATACTAATATGCACTATGACATCATAGGAAGATGGCGTACTAGTGAACGCCGACAGACACACTTGTTGGCTCAGTTTCAAAAGCAACCACTCCCAGCACTGGTCATAGAAACTACCAGCTGTCAATGTAGTATGGTCTCCTTCGTGAACATTTCTGACATCCCATTTTGAAAGTGAGTTGCAAAACTTTGAGGCATACAATATTTCAACTTCCTACGTATGTATACCAAAACACACTGGACCAATGTAAACGGAGTGAATTGAAATGTGCATTATAAGCCATAGGCTTACCGTACATTGGAAGTGTAGAATGAAAACTGAGGGCCAATAAACACACATCATACAAAGACATGCACATGCACGCACGCATGCACACACACACACACACACACACACACACACACTCACACACACACACGCGCACACACACACACACACACACACACACACACACACACACACGCACGCACGCACGCACACACATGAATATGTGAATGGTTTAGAATAACAGACTTTGAGTATTTCATACACACAAAACTGTATAATGATGCAACAGGTGACAGCTAACTCATTTGTGACGGGTTGGGAGGTGAGACACAACCACTAGTCTTTGTTGAGGTACAGGAATAGCTAACTATTCCAAATTGGTTTGTCACCACAAGGCAACACAAAAGGCTGCACAAGGAAACATATTGGTATGGCAAGCACCAAAGCAATGTCCTATAAGCGGAAGGTGTTGCTACGCACGCTTTGGTAGGTTGCAAGCCATTGCACATACCAAAACACACTTCGCGAGCCCACACAGCAATATGATATATCTTTGTCATAGCACTCACATGACAGAGGCCCTATAAACACTTCATGTTTGACATTGCCAATGACCACTAAAGCAGTACATCATGTATTACGTATAACTGTTGGGCAGGTACAGTAAACCATTGTAAACATGTATTTTGTATAATGAATATTACTAAATTATGTACACTGTGAAGGTTGTAATAAATGTCTACTATGTGCACATGTTCAGAGCGCAGAATGTACTGTTTGGTTATTTGAATGTGCACTACAGAATACATATGTTGCAGTGACTGGGGAGGTGAAGCCCTTCTTCCTCCCTTTTGTCGCTAGCCCTGACAGGCAGTGATCACACAAACCACCATAGGCACATGTAGAGCATCTCTTGCTGCTGTTGGCTGAAACTACGCATATATGGCTACATCTGTGTGTGTGTGTGTGTGTGTGTGTGAATATGATACCATATGCATTTGTGTGTGCACATGTGAGTGCACAGGCTCCAGTGTGAGTGTATGTACATTGTACAGATATACGTATTTGCTGCACTACACGACACGCTTGCGACTTCCAGCACCCAGCAGCTTAGAGACCAGCTACACACAGCGGTAGGGTGGTCACATTCCACCAGTAAGGCTACACAGCAGAGATGGGGGTTCTCTGAGGTAATGTAGACGACAGGTGCAAGCAGATGTGTGCTCATTTACACTTCCTTACATGTACTGGGTGAGCTGTATCCAGTACAAATGACATGCACACCACAACCCATACACACACGCGCGCCTTGTAAGTATTGCGGTGAGTGTGGCAGTGTCAAGTGACTATCAGCAGCATACCAGGTGGATGAGTATTGACCGTGCTCCAGTGACTGCGATACACAAGCAGCACACACCCACACTGATCTTCCTACAATCCAGCTCGTTCCCACGTACCCCACATTAGGGTGCACGCCATGCTTGACATAATCCCACACTCCTCCACATCCAACTACATCCAATCCTCATATTCAGACTATGCATCATCCTCACCAGTGATGTACAGGGACAGGCACACAAACCCACCATGTAATTGGTTGGTAATACCACAATGTTACTGTACAAACACACTTACGTACGTACACACACAAACACACACACATTCACATTCAGATACAGTGGAACCTGTCTACCCACGGGTCAGTTATAACATGGTTATAATTGGCCTCTACAGAGGGATGGCTGCTTTACAGAGGTATAGACTGCAATGCTTTAGTGCTATGTTGGTGCTATTTGGGGCCAGGGAGGCTGTCCGCTTTAGAGAGGTGACTGCCTTACACAGTGATTGCCTTAGACAGGACCCACAATACACATACACACACAAACACTCATACTCACACACAGAGAGAATCGCTTGTTCAAAAGGTTTGTTTCACATAAGTTCCCTGTGCAAACATGCTATTCTCATGCACAGCCTGAACACTCTAGTACACTAAAGCTGTATGATCGTTGGAGGTGTGTGTGACACTGTCACATGCTTAATAATAGACTCTACCAGGAGGTTTGCTGTTGTTGATCTGTCCAACTCCTCCCACCACACATGTTAATACATGAAACACGTACCCTTTCAACCACATGGCCGTGACATTGATAAAAGTAACTGCACACACCATAGATACATGTATGTACTATAGTGCAAGAAATGAATTGTCACTTTTCCGGGCAACCTGGACTGTCATAGTCTCAACTAACTCATCACTACATGACGAAGAACTATTGCAATAACACTGCAAGGTAAGCTCATTAGGGCTGGCATCGCTACATGTCAACACTCCATTGGATAGACTGTACAATGAAAGGTGAAGTAGTTTCACACCACGCCGTGTGTAATGCTGGTGTTTTCGTGAACGCGGCTAAGCACTTTCGGCATTGAAAGAAATCGAACATGCCTTAATTCCCGCCTACTCCTTGTGTATCCCCACCCACCTGAGGGTGGTCCACTTGGGTCTGTCCTTTCTCCAGTCCCTCCAGGACACGCCATGCTGAGCCGTAGGAGAGCCCCCACTTGCAGAAAAGGTCTCCAGAATCAAATCCATCGCCTCCATCGATGTCTCCTATTAAATGGACTTCGGCCATCCTTCGTTTAGATCGCGCAGGAGCCTCCTCACTCAAAAAGCAGCCATCTTTAATTATATTCATAGTCTGGGCCTCAACATCATCGTGACAAGCCACCCAACATTATTCAATGAATATCGTTTAAATCTACCAGGGTGCATTCTTTCCCCTATTAGTGCCAAGCGAGCAGACCACCTATGGAAACGGAGGTGTGAAGCAACGCAGGCTGGTAGAGGAGGGTCTATGCTCCAGGGAAAACGCAGCTACGCCTTATCCCTTGTACGGTGTCACTTTGCGCGGGAAAAGGTCCAAAGACTGTCCCATCGGCTCATCACCTTGTTATCGTGTAAACAACACTCGTACGCTGCTCCACGTGGTTGATCGAGTCTAGAGAAGTCAGCCTGATTGCCAGACAAGTGCAGCACAGCAGGATCAAGCAATAGATGCACCCTCTCGAGTCTTTAAGCCCCGTTCGGACAAAAGACGGCAAGATTCCCACCGCAGACGGCACCAGCCACCACAGCTCATCCAGGATGAGCTCGGGCTCGGGCGAGCACCCTCCCCGCCCTCCCAGCAGCGCCAGCACTGCAAGCTCCGCCAGCTCGTCTTCCTCCAAACACGTCAAGTGCATCGGTAGATACGTCCTGCTGGCGGAGACCTTGGGCAAGGGGAACTTCGCTCGAGTGGAGGCCGCCGTGCATACCCTCACCAAATCCAGGGTGAGTGCTGGCGGTCGGTGGGAGAGCACCTTCTTCCTGCCATTTCCATATTAAGTCTACAGCTAGGTAAACCGTGTGCCCCTATCCAGTGCCAGGTCATTTGTATTTACATGCCATCGTCCATGAATGTTGGTGCTCTACTGATCACAGTAGCTAAGTTTGGCATGCCCTCCTCCCCCCAACTGCCTTGAGCTATGTCTTATGTACATTGATGTGTTTGTAGCTTAGCTGTAGCAATAGTCACGGAAACTGTTGATTCTTTTGCGCATAGTCGCAAAGAAGCTATGATGATGGCACATCAAGTATAGATGCCGACCCTATTACCACTAGCTCGTGGTCCAGGAAGCAGCGATTTATTCCTGCATGGTGTGCGTCGGAGTGTAAATTGGTGCATAAGTGGCAATATGACAATTAGCGGCATGTTATGCAATTTCTCTGTTGAATTTTCATAATATTTTTGTACATTCTTGCTTTTCTATGTGCAGGTGGCAATAAAAATTATTGAAACAGACAAAATCAAGGAAGAGTACGTGAAGAAGAATCTTTTGAGAGAGGCACAGCTGATGAGGAGACTCCGTCATCCGAACATCATCCGCCTTTACGAGACCATGAAGACAAACACACTGTACTGCTTAGTGACGGAGGTGGCTGAGGGAGGAGAGCTCCTCTCGCACGTTAGGAACGACTGCAAGGAGAAGAGGCTGTCTGAAGGAAGTGCACGCATGTTTGTCAGACAACTGATCTCTGCTCTCGACTACCTTCACGGTGCCGGGATAGTGCACAGGTAGGTTGAGTGTAAAGCTCTTGGTTGATGTGTCCTTTAGCACGAGATGGAGTCATCTTTGCTGGCAAACAAGTACTTCAGTACTAGCTGTAAATGTATGGGACCTGACAATAGCCACTGTTCAAATCTCATATACAGTTCATGTGTTGGTGCACATTCCTATCTGTGTTGGAGTGTGCCTTCCTGTGCTGATTCTCTTAATTCCTTCAGTGTAGTACCATAGTGAGGTGAACTGCGCCCTCACTGATATGTCAGTCACTAGCAGTTTCTGGTATTTGATATGACCCATGGCTTAGATGCTCTACATCACATACTCTTACAGTCACTCCAACAGTCTCTCTGTTGAGCTCTAGTCTACCCACATAGGTGCTAACAAGTCACACAGCACTGTATAGATTAAACAGCAATGTATAATATGTTCTTACACCTATGTACATTCATAGTGTTACCTCTATACTACGTACGTATATTAAACACAAATTACTCATCTCGTGTTAACAGCTGTGTGAGGGTCAAGTTTGTTATCTGTATGTCCACTCAGCGGTTTATCTAACCCATCATTGAGTGATGGACCATTCACAGTGTATAGGGGTGTAATGGATAGCTGTGGGACCTAGGGATGTCTGGACTTGGGTCGTGCAGTGTGTCACAACCATCAAGTGGCGGTTTAGTACTTCAATGGATATTTCCTTTCAACAGTGTCTGTGGGCAGTGCTGATAGTTGTTCAACAATGTGGGTCCAATTTCAGTTGGGAGCAGATGTTTTTCGCTAACAAAAACTCACCATGCAGTGGTATGCAACTACCTCATCCTCAGTCGCCAGTGAACTGTGTATGCACTGGATATGCATACGTGGGTGTGTGCATAAATTTGTATGTGTTTGAATGTACAAGTGAGTGTGTGTGTGTGCCCATACACACGTGTGCACAGTAACCTTCTGTGTGGCATAATAGTATTCATGACTTGTGTTCTTACATCAGCACACTGTCAAACCTATGAATATGCTCATCTTCTATAAATATCCCATGGCTCAAGGAGTAGTGGTTGGGCTATTATTGCTATGGATTTTAAAGCAGTAGATAATATTATGTCACAAGTTTGTATGTATTATGTATACACAGGCACAAAACACTACTTTTGAGTATTTGAATGCTACATAAAAGTGAATATGACAATTAAGAAAGGTTTCGCTTAATTATTCCATCAGCTGTGTCTTGCTCTGGATACTCTATTACATTGCATATTAGATCAGGCAGGGTTACGTAGTCCAGTTGATCTCCCTTGTCCAAACACACCCATGCACATACTTCAAAGATGGCCTCGTTTAGAGGAGTAGTTTGCATGAAAGTACCGCCATGCCAGTGTGAGCATGCTCAGTAGAGCACGTAAGAGTGCATCTACTGTATGCATGTTACCTGCCTGTTTGTAGCTGTATAAAGGAGTGTACAGACACAGTGTTTGCATTGGAACCAGCATGTACGTACTACGTTCACCTGCCCTTGAACATCACAGAGAATCAATCGTTGCAATAGACTTCAACAGTTTAAGTTGGCAACACACACAACGAAGCTATTTGCATGTGTTCCATTGCCAACCGTCACCATTTCAAGATGATGTTGAAATTATTACATGTGTTACATTCTTAGCTGGTGCTGGCAAGTCAACAGACACCTACTGTTTGCTATACTTTACTGCAATTTGTTGTGTGTGTTGGGCTAGTTGAGCGTGTGCTGCAAGGAGAGGGTGACATTGGGAAGGTAGTGTGTAGCTGGGCATTGTGTCTCATGCATGGAGATGGCAGCAGTGCACCCAGCGACAGTGTGTTTGGGAATGTTGGTGTCTGAGTGACTGTTGCTGTGAATCAATGGGTGATCACCTGTGACGTATTCTGCGGATTATAAAAGGGTTCTTACACTAGTGAGTTGGTACCCTCATGCTAATTTGCCATAGTATGGATTACAGGTATGGATGATGTACGTAACAAGGGCACCGCGCCTTTCACAGTATCTACACAGCGCATATGATACCACGACTAGTCCGTTGAGCTATGTACATAGACCCACTATTTCCAAATAATGTGCAATTGCTACGCGTGAGCAGACAAGTCTCCCATCCTCAACCACACGTGTGACAACGTGAAAGACATACATATTATTCTGTACCTCAGTAGACTAGTTCGCAACTACAGCAAGCCACTAGTTGAGCTGTAGTGTCCCAGCTGGTTACTTCATGTGTGTATTGTGAGTATTGTCTAAACTACATGTGTTAAATACACTAGTGTCAAATGCTGCACTTTTCCTTTGCGTGTTTGCAGAGACCTCAAAATGGAGAATATTCTTCTGGACAAGAAGAAGAAATCCATCAAGATTGTCGGTATGTGCTGAATTTATACCTGTTGGCATGTCTGTGTCCTTGTACAATCAGTATACTGTACTGTCAGTGTTAGGTATATTATAGACACTTGTAAGTACATATATACATCATGGTAAGCTGGAATCTCAGCTGTGAAATATTTTACCTTTTGGTAGGCAAACAAGTTGTTTTCATAACCTATGGGAGCTGATTATTGGTGCTGACCACATGTCAATGAATGTAGTTACTGTCAAAGTTGAGTCACCAGATAGTGTGTGGGAGGTCCACTCTCTGCTTGTGAGGGCTGCGCAGGCCACCAGCATTTGGGCCCCACCTGTCACCTGTAGCTACTGAAATTCCAAAGAATAGTTTTTTTTATATATCCATGTACTGATAACACAAATGCATGCGCGTACGCCGGCAGCGTAGGTACGTAGCCGTTACATGTGCGCAGACTCTGTGATTACCATGTATGTACATGACACCTGTTCAAGCCTCCCTCCACTGCTTATGTACCGCAGTGGGTTGCTCCATAGCTCTGTCTTTAGCAGTTTCTGGTCATCTGCTGAAATGTGAGTGCCTGCTCTTTCCCCATGCAGACTTTGGCCTCAGCAATGCCCAGAAGCCGGGTGCTCTCCTCCAGACCCATTGTGGTTCTCCGGAGTATGCTGCTCCAGAGTTGTTCATTCCAGGGAGGGAGTATGGGCCAGAGGTGGACGTGTGGAGCCTGTAAGTGGATGTGTGGCTTGTGTTGTAGCAAAGTGTCAAGCTAAAAATGTTTGTATGTGTATGTGTACCTAACAACGTTGTGTGTGTGTGTGCGTATGTGTGTGTGCGTGCATGTGTGTGTTTGTGTGTATGTACGTGTATGTGTGTGTGTGTATGTACGTGTGTGTATGTGTGTGTGTGTGTGTGTGTGTGTGTGTGTCTGTGTGTGTGTCTGTGTGTGTGCGCACATGCATGTGTGCTTTGTACACTTAACTATCTAATTGTAAGCTCCAAGAAATGTGCTTAAGTGTGTGTGCACATGTGCATTGCCATTTCCGTTGGCCACTAAGCTTCAAAGGCACGTATGAATGTAGCTCAAATTCCTGTACTCTGTGGGTGTACTCCTTCCACACCATAAAGGATGGCTTCTCTGATTCCAACCAAGCATCTCTTTCTGTAACATATTGCATTGCATGCATGTGTAGGTATTATACTTCACTGTGGGAACCTCCCCTTTCTCCCACAGAGGTGTCAACATGTATGCTATGCTGGTCGGGAGACTGCCCTTCAGGTATGTTTGTGTGTGCTAGTTTGACTAAAGGTGAAAGTTATAGCAATCTTGAGAAGTATAGTGCGCTAAATGTGATGCATTGTGTGCATTTAGATTTACTGTATATAGATCGTAACTAAAGACATGTATGTGGATATGTGTAGTACAAAGGCCACTCCCACTATTCGCACGTAGGTGTTTGTATTGTATGTTGAGTTGAGACAGGGCTGTTAAATGTATCCCGTCCTCCTACTCACATTCCTGTAATCTCATGCTTAGGTCCCCACGCCAGGGTGCAAAGAGGAGACAAAAGCTTTTGGAACAGATCTCTTCTGGGTTGGTAGAAAACCATTACAAAGAAATGGAGCACCTAACCGCGAGTGCAGTGGATCTCATTGCCCACCTCCTGCAACCCAACCCTGCCAAGCGTGCCCAGCTCTTTGAGGCCATGGCCCACCCATGGATCACAAGGGACGGCCTACAACCTCTGGAGCCATACAAGCAACCCGCCATTGACCATTCCCTTCAGACAGCCGTGAGTGCCTCAGGCATTTAGGACCATGGCAAACACACATGATTTCCTTCCCTGTGACTGCATCATTAGAGCATACATATGTGGGTGCATGCATCAAACAAGAAATTGGGGATTACATGCACACACTCGTGGCACATTTATATGCCAGTTCTGATGGTTCCAGACACCACCTAGTGCCTAGTGCAGCCCATAGATGAATATAGGGACTGCCTTTTGAGTAAGGCATATACATAGCTGTGTGTGACATTACCATCCATACACTAAATCAGGCATTTTATATGTGTAAGCTATAAGCCACCACACAACACATAGCAATACTTTAATGGGGCCTACAAGTTAGTGTAGTTAGTCTCATTTCCAGGCCCTATACGAAGTGATTGCACAATAGGGGAAATAGGGGCTGGCACACACGTGAGACTATTTGTGTAGTATGGACATACATTCAGTGTGATAACTCACTTGTGTATTGGTGGTTTTGTACTTGGCAGGTGATGGAGCTTATGTCTGCTTCTGTTGAGGTCAGCGTAGCCGAGATCAGGGAGACAGTGAGACGGGACCGCTGTGACTGGTTGGCAGCCATTTTCAACCTGCTCATTGACTACCCCGAGGGAAGGGTGGCTCTGCACAAGACACTGGTGAATGGAGACCGCAGCCAGTCAATGAGAGGTTCGCAGGAGTCCCTCAATGGTGTGAGTGGATTCAGCCAAGGGCTGAGCCAAGGTGAGAACAGCATGGAACAGTAAATCTCCTTTAGTGTAATATGTACACACCTATTGTGGACTTACATACACACAATATGCCGATGTGTGTCAACGTCTGTTTGCCACTTGACTAGGTGTAGTTGACCACATTGGCAACCATCAACTGATGCATACATACATACATACCTACTCCTAATGTACCCTTATACGTATATATTGTATGTACGTAGGTAGTAGCATAGTGTTCCCTTATTGTCAGTGCTGACTCTTGTGCAGTCCTGTGACCCTAGCTCACATTTCTGCCCACCTTTGTCTGTATAGATGTACTTGAATTGACTGAAGCAGGTCTGATCCAACCCGCCAAGAAGGCATATCCACGGGTAAGTTGCTACGTTGACTAGACCTGCGCATCACTGTGCAGTTGGAGGTTTAGTATTGTACGTACATGTATTGGTAACTGGTGGCAGTCTGAAGGTGTCCCACAATTGGTGTTATGTGAGGAGATGGAAACTGTATGTATGTGGTGTGTGTGCGTGTGTGGATGTATGTATGTGGTGTGGTGTGGGTGGGCGGGTGTGTGTACTGCATACTGCTAGCTTCTTCTATACCAGAATGTCTTTGTTTGTGTTGATAAGTATGTATGTACCTTATTGGATCATGTGCGATGTTCACAGAACTAAGGCTTAATTTCTTTTGCCCTCCCTTGCAGATCGTAGACCACAGTAGACCTGTCACAGAGTACCATGATGGCCCTTCCATAAAAGAGAAGAGGAGGTCTATCAGTGTCAGCCAAGGAGAGAAAACACCTCAAAACTTCAGCTTTCAGCAACCGTCCTCCCGATATGCCCCAGCACACCACTCCAACTTGACAGCTCCTTCACTCTCTATCAGACGGGCCTCAGTGGCCAGCCCAATCACTTCCCCAGAGCATGTAATTGTACAGGGGGGGCGCCGTCTGCCACAAACCCCTTCACCAGACTTCAGAGATGAAACAGTGTCTCCAACACATGTGCGCCGCGAGTCTGCCCCCAAACCACTGCCACAGCCTTTCCGTGCCTCCATAGCAACCCAGAATGAGCTCTACGCAAATGGGAAACCTCGACGGCACTCCTCCCAAACAGGTGACTTTGATCCAAGCTACAACTCCACGGCTTATAAGCCCGTTTACTCCCCCACACCGGGACCCGCACCCACCATCCGACCAGCTCTATCCCAAGACTCGGAGCTAGCTGACCCAATACAGCCAGGTGGTCCGAAGAAGGTCCTCAGCCCCCTTCGTCCAAAGAGCACAGCAATGGAGCACAGCCATGTTTATGGACGCCACCATGGGTCAATGAAGGAAGGTCTCAACGATCAGGCCATGTACACGACATGGAAAGGCCACAAGCGGCATGTTGTTGGACCCAAGTACCAATCGGGAGCAGGACGGCAATCAAGCGACAGCTCACAGATACCCATCCCCAACGGATGGTCTGTGGCCTCAGCCAACATGTATGGTGGTAGTGTCCGGAAACTGTCTCCAACAAATCAAGAGAGCTATACTGCTAGATCACCCTCTGACAACATCCACCAATCCTTGAGGGATCTGCGTCAACATCCTGCTTCGCACATGACTCCTGAGAATGAGCATGGAATGGGCCTGGCTCAGGAAGTCAGTGGCGCTAACAGGAGTGATTTGGAGCTTGTAACAGAGATGTTCACTCCAAGAGGTCACCCTTATGGCTCAGACATGCACTCCATGCCGCTATCCCAAGACAGTGGGATGATGTTGAAGGGTGATCCTTCATATGAAGGCCGTTTGAGGAAGCCAAAGTCAATGGAACAACTGAAACGCAGCCTCCCTCGACCGAAAACTGTATCCCTCAGTAGCAGCAGTGGCCAAAGCAACGGTGAATTGGCAATGAGCCTGATGTCCCCGAGTGATAGCCGCACAATGTCTTCAAATGGGAAACACCAACGCCTTCCTAGCATTGAAGAACTGCAAACTAAGGTATGTAACACCTTGTGTACGTACACTTGTATTTCTTATAACATCATTCATTGAAACATCCCAATTGTGTTGCACGGGTTCATACGTATGACTGTGGTAACTCCCAGGGTAACAGCATTGCCTATGTTCAGTTTTGTGTTAATTACCCCCTTCATAATTCACACCCCTCTCTCTCCTTGTTCCCTTTCTTGCACACTGTAGAGGCCGCACTCAAGCCGGTCTCGGAGCATTAGTGGCTTCCTGGGACGTGCTCTGAAAATTACTTCTTTCAAATCTAAATCTGGAGACAAATGATGAGGCTAGCGTAGTCCCACTTCAGTTCAAGAATGTATTCTGATAGACCTGACCCAACTGAACGACATATTTTCATCCAAAGTGTATCTTATTCTTTTATGTTGTGTAGTATTTTGCCCCCCATTCCCGTGCATGCCTGTAATATTATTTTGTTTACAGTAACTGTTGCCGCAATGTTTACATATATTGCATGGGGCCCAGCCCAGCCTGGGGCTAGTGTAACATACCAAATGTTGCATGTGTAGGAACACCAGTGCGTGAGCAAGGTGTCAATCATGGCTATGGCTATGGGTGGCATGGCTAAGTAATATAGGACGCCTGCTTTATTTGCAGTTGATACACGTTCATATATATATATATGCGCGTGCAGGATCGATATCGAGAGATCAATGTAGCATATAGACGCTGTACTTATGTGGGTCGTGTATATAAAATATTTTCTGACGTCATCGAGTGCACGTCACATGACCAACGGAACAAGATTCGGTGTCCTTGACACTGAGTTGAAAGTGAGTCAAAGGGCGCTTTCTCTGGTATGGGTTGATTGAAATCCATCCTAGGATTGATCGTGTGTATAATTATATTCGGTTGATGTCAAACAGTGTGGTCTGTAGTGACAGATTAGAGAAGTAGATGCGCTGACTGTGTCATCAACAATCGCTGTGATGCACGTACATCTTTGGCTGTCGAGAGGGTTAGTTTTAAATAACCTACACAGATATCAGGTTAAATGTGAGGCAGTACGTTGGGCCAAGTGACTCGTCATAACGATTGACCGTAGGCCGAACTGCGAGGGATGGGGAAGGACAACTACGGGTTGGTGCGAAAGGATATGGTCGACAACAGAGCCATTTTCTGTCACCGTGACCCTTGTCTCTCAACCGTTCTATGATAAGTGTATCTCGCTAGTTTCAGAAGTTTAGTCATTTGCTAAAGTGATTCTGGCGATGTTGGGTTACAGCTGCCCTCACTCACCCTCATTCACATTGCTAATGTGTCAGTATACCTGTCAGTAGTCCTGTGGACATGCAGTGATGCGCTGCATAGTTCACCTGAACTTGCCGTCAGTAGCAGCTAATCTGCATTGGTGTGTAGTGTTGCTGATATTCTTAAAGTGACTGGCAATGACCATCAAGGCCTAAACGTCTCACCATTCACCCACTTAACTCCTGATTGTTCAAGCACAATCCCACTCCCATTTGAATGCTGTAGCTGCAAGATCCTCTATCACTTCATGTAGTATGTGATGCTACGTATGCCTACAGTGGGTAATGCCATGTCTCCTTGTATGTTAATGTGCCTTGTTAATGTGTTTGTACACTCAATTTGATAAGGTAGCTGCTAGTAATTGCTATTGTCGCTAGACCATCCCTGCCCTCTTTGCCCGGAGATGCTTACTTTGACGTTCTAGTGAGCTAGACTCTTTCTGGAATTGGAATGTAGTTTGTTGCTATGCAGGATAAGTCAGTGCTGCATATGGAGTCCCTGCGTAGACACATACATAGGGAGTACGTAGGGTTTCCATAGCAACAATGTGGTGGCATGCATGTGAATGATATATTATTGACTAGTATGATTGTGTAATGTGTGTGGTAGTGTGAATGATATGTATGTTATTGACTAGTAGCTATAAGACAGGTGTCATTATTCCATTGTCCTATCAGCTAAGACACTGTGTGTATATGGGCCCTTGTGTACTTTTTTTAATGATTCATTGTGATCACAGCTGTCTTTGTCTTTGGTTCAGGTATTCCGTGATGGGCTTGCTCCTGAACTGGCTATTTGTGCTTGTCTGCACTGAGTTGCTGGTATGCAGTGTTGCTGTACGGAAAGTCATCTACGTGGAAAAGTCACCCAATGCCACAGACTCATCACAGTGCCTTAGTGGCAACAAGACACTGCCCTGTAAGTCCCTCAATTACGCCTTTGGAGGAGTGGCAACAGACACAATTGTACAAGTTGGCCCTGGAACCTTTCCTCTCAATGCCAGTAATACTGATTTTGTTGGTGTAAGCAATGTTATCATTTCTGGGAGTGGAAACACAGGGGCAAACAAAACTGTTGTTCAGTGTGACAGCCATGAACCAGCTGGGCTCTCCTTTGTCCAATCCACTGGTATCACTGTATCCGAAATGATGATGTTGTCCTGTGGTGCATTACGCAATAGCACTTCAGTCTTGGGCAACAACAACACTACTGCATTATTCATGTCTTCTCTATACTTCTACAACTGTACTGATGTTACAATTGATGCAATTTTGGTTCAGGGTAGCAATGGGACCGGAATGACGATGTACAGCGTTGTCGGTGAGGTGAAGCTGATGTCTTCAGTATTTGCTGATAACAACGTCGAAGTGGTGAATGGGACAGACAGTTCATCAGGTGGCGGGGGTGTGTATATTGAATATCCATTCTGTCCACCTGGAATAGCCAGTGGACCAGCATGCGGTCAGGCAAGTAATAACGGCACAACCGTTCGTATTGAGAACTGCACTTTCTCTCAGAACCAGGCTGAAGTTGCGGAAGAATACAAAAATTCTTTTTCCATTGAAAATAGAACCAGTCACATTGCATTTGGGCGTGGTGGAGGCTTGTCCATCACAGTTGCTGGGAACGCTCATGCTAACACGTTTTCAGTAGTGAACTGTACTTTCTCAGAGAATGTAGCCGTTTGGGGTGCAGGGCTCTTTGCCCAGTTTCAGGACTCCGTTACTGACAACTCTCTCATTGTCACTGGCAGTCATTTTGTTAGCAACACTCTCCCATTTAGTGTTGCAGACCGCACTGGTACTGGAGGAGGCGGAGTAAGAGTAGGATTTGTCTTTTATGATAACACACTTTATGGCAATTCTATTCTATTTGACGATTGTACATTTAAGGAAAACAGAGCATATTGGGGTGGTGGGATATCCTTCTACACACCAAGACAAGCAAGGAAGCTTGTCGCTGACAACACTCTGTCATTCAACAACTGTGTTTGGTTGCATAATGAAGCTCGGCTTGGTTCTGCGATTGATTTAGCAGAGTTCCACACCATTATTGATGGGGTGCTTCCAGTTGTGGTCTTTACTAACTGCTCATTTGACAGTAACTCTTTCTATTATTACTACCGTGGGCAAGATTTGCTGAACTGGCAATACCTATTAGGGAGAGGTGCCGTGTACACTGACTCCATTTCACTAAAGTTTGAGGCAACTTCAGTCTTTTCTGGCAACTCAGGGTCTGCCCTTGCTGCTGTGAATACACACATTACATTTGAAGAAGGCTCTTATAACAATTTCACTGGCAATTCGGGCATTGAAGGGGGTGCAATTGCACTGCTGGGAAATGCATTTATCTTGACCAAGAACCGAACAATTATGAATTTTGAAAGCAATTATGCAAATCGCGTGGGTGGTGCCATTTATGAAGTGAATGTTGGAGGACACGATTTGGTATCATCGCGAAACTGCTTTCTGCGTTATACAGACTACACCCTTCCACCACAGAATTGGCCAGTTTTGTTTCAGTTTAGGAACAATACAGCTGAAATTGCTGGGAATTCCATCTATACCACCTCACTGCTTCCCTGCATGTGGGGTGATTTAAGTGGGCCACTAAACACATCACTCAGTGTTGCACGGGAAGTGTTTCGGTGGCTGAATGTATTTGAGTACAATAACTGCATTCAGATTGAAGGTGATGTGGATGAAGTCTTTAACTGCACTGTACACGAGATTGCTTCTGACCTCTCAGATGTTGTAAGCAAAGCGGATATGATCAAATATCCTATCTATCCTTTGGCAAATCACTCAGCCAATCTGACGGATGTAGTGGTTGAGCCAGTTGTAACCTTTGCACCTGGCAACCTGACCCAGCTACCGTTTAACCTCTTTGATGATGTGAACAACACAGTGCAAACAGTATTCTATGCTCGTGTATCATGTGATAACAGCAAAGATGAGAGCAGTGAATGCGGGATCCATGTGAGTAAAGCAACAGTGTATGCCAGCTTCCTTCTGGTCACCATTAAAGGCCGTCCTCTTAACGATTCCACTATTGCGTCACAACTTCCAACGTTGACACTCAACTCACTTGGATCGCTCGAGTACCAGCTGTGTGTTAGGGTGAATCTCACATGCTGCCCCCCTGGGTTTTATTTGGAAACGGACCACTGTGAATGTGCTGATAGTGGAAATCATAAAATAAGTGGCATTTCTGGATGTGACTTTGATGAGTTCCGGGCTTTCATGAGTCCAAATTACTGGGCTGGTTACTTTGATTCAAATCAGAAGTATACTAGTGATTCACCTTGTCACGACCGCAAACTATACCTTAGCATTTGTCCCCACCTGTACTGCAAATTTGTCACAGGCAGGGATTACAAGCGCCGTCACATTGCAAATGATGCTTCGAACCAGGCCTTGTCAGATGACCTCTGTGACAATCGTTTTGGTGTCTTGTGCAGTGACTGCAAGGAGAACTACAGTGTAGCCATCAATAGTTATGGCACTGGAGCACGTTGCATCAATTGCAGTTCTAGCATTCCTACGTCATATGCCTGGTTTGTGTGGGTTTTGACAGAAGTTGTTCCTGTAACTCTGTTGTTGCTGTCATTCCTGTTATTTGACTTCAAGATTTTGAGTGGCCCACTGAACGCATTCCTCTTGTATGCGCAAGTTGTCGAGTACTTTGGTCTACATGCTTTCGGACAGCTGGATTTGTTGAGAGGCACTAGGGCTGAGTTTGTAGTGAGTTTGTATCACTGTTTGTATGGCTTTTGGAACCTGCAGTTTTTGGGTGCTTTTCTTGACCCTTACTGCATTGCGGAAAAAATGACTACTTTTCACTACTTGGTCTTCCAGTATGCCATTGCCATTTACCCCTTCATCTTGCTCATTGCATTCTTTTCTGTTAAGCGATGTTTTGAGCAAATAGGCCCCTGCTATCGTGCTACACAAAGAGTGAAATACTTGTTTATTCGATGCCAGCGCCTGTGGAAAACAAGGAGCAATATTGTGAATGGGCTTGCAGCTTTCATGGTGTTCTCATACTCGAAAATGACCGTTGTGACATTTTCCCTTCTTGCCACAACCAGTTTGAGTAGTGAACGTGGCTTACCATCCATCTATGTGGTTCGTTTCCAGGGCAACTTGAAACCATTTGAAGGTGATCACCTGCCATATGCCCTCCTGGCTGTCTTCATGATCATGACAGTGGTTGCAATGCCTCCACTTCTCCTACTTCTCTTTCCATTTTTTCTGAGAATCTATGAGGGAGCAAACTTAGGTCGCTACCGCTTCTTCTCCAAGCTAAACAGGTTGAGCAACAGGTTCCTCACAAATGGGCTCTTGCCTGCTTTTCAAGGATGCTACAAACACAGGTGTGGTTTCTTTGCCGGAGTACTCTTCCTCTTTCGCATCTTCTTTCTTGCATCATTTGCCATTGCCTGGAATGTGGAGACTATGTTTGTATGGAACGCTGCCATCTCCCTTGCCCTGCTACTCTTCCACACTGTAGTCCAGCCATACGAAAACAAGCTCATCAACATACTGGACACATTTATCTACACCAACATGGTTCTCATCAACCTTATCAGTCTGTACAGTTTGTACGCCTTTCAGGACTCCGGGGAGATTCATCCCACTGCGTATTACATCCAGCTTCTCCTCATCTACAGTCCAATGGGCTACTTCGCAGGCTGGATCATCTTTAGCTTGGTACGTGCCTTCAGAAAGTGCTACATGAGGGGCAAGGACATAAAGCAGTACCGGCAGATTACACATAGTGACAGTGATCCTCAAATCTCCTTTGACAAAAGAAGCAGGAAGGACAGTGGTGGACTTGAGGACATGTCCAATCCTCCAACTGGCAATCGGAGGAATACTAACTCGAACCGAAGTGACTACTCTGATAGGGAAGCTGGACTAGACTACGAGTCAAGTGGATCATTTTGGGAGCACCAGAGTTTGCTCAGGAGCAAAAGTCGTCATACCAACCCAAACAGACGGGAGTATAGCAGCACTAAACAGGTAGATGAGTTCCCCATCACTGTCAGTACGGTGGAAGTTGGACCACCGAGTGGACACTGACTGAAGGACATACTGTATGACTGTGTTACAATTTATACCATTATACCTCATTGTGAGAGATTCCATGTTATAATGTGTAAGCTGTCTTACTGTTTCTTGTTACTTCTGTCACTGTCACTATTTTTCCCCTTTTGAAACGTATTATAATGTAAAGCAGACATATACTGTATGCAGCACTATTATGTACTTCAATTTTGCTTAATATTAAGTTACGTTTCATGATCACTTATAATTATTACAAAATTATTGATCCCTGTGATTCTTATACATGACAGTATACTATAGCATATTAATTAATTCTGCAATTGCATGACCATGATTGTTCTGCATGAATAATGTGCAGTGGATCATGTCCTTAACCATCGATACAGGTTGGCTATTAATTGTATGTCTGCATGTATGAGACTCATGCTCTGTAATTTTTATATATATAATACATTATAATTATATAATTTATGCATATCACTATACTTACACATGCGCCGTCTTTTAAATTTAATTGCACGTAGATTTAGCCCATATGCATGCAGATCCACATGAGTAGAGCTATAATTATAGCTACATGTGTGTATGCATGCAGATGGGGGGATGCCCACACACGATCATGCATGCAGTCAGCTATATATAACAGTAGTCTGCAGTTCTATTTACATCTAGGGATATATACAGAGAGCATAATCATGCATGAAATAATAACAACATGGAAGATTAAAACTCTTAAAAATGATGACCTTTCAACAAAATTAAGATATAAAGTGCTTCACACGTCCTGGATGAAACAAATTGTCCCCAAGGCAACTGTGGCGGAGCTAGTTGTCTAAACATCAGCTGTGGTTGATGCAGCTGTGGTTTAAGGAGGTATACATAAGGTGGTTGACGAACCGGCTGTCCATGAGGTGGCTGATGAACCGGCTGTCCATGAGGTGGCTGATGGACTGGCAAGAGAAATCTTACTATAATGCATGGGATCTCTGTTTGTTTACTTGCTACACTAGCGGGCACATGACCAGCTGGGGCCGGTATGATGAGCTGGCGTACTTGGCTTTCCTGCTAGTCGTAAGTATATAGTTAGTAGGTAGAGTCGAGACAAAACAGACCTAGTGATGAAATCACCCTATTGACGAAATTACCCCAGTTGACCTTACTAGCCGCATACAGTTCATACTACACATTCAGTACAGTGTACCTGACTTGAATGCAGTGTGATCTCCTGGCTTTCATAGTCCTCCATCCATTGGCTTGGTGCCCCTTGGCATTGTGGATGTCCAGTGTCCGGCAAATTAGAAATTAAAATCCCTATTTGACATAATTCTCAACTGTACTTCTTGTTGTATATAAACCTTTGAAACAGCCAAATGAGCTGAATCTAATCTCGCATTGCCTATATGGGCAGGGCATGCGAACTAGTCTGGCAGTTTCGTTCTGAGCCACCGGAACTTGGGGCTCATTTAAGCAGTATATCGTGGTATTAATGTTATTATTTTTCTATAGGGCACATTTTGAACACGCATGCGCACTGCCCTTGATAGTTTATGAAAAGATGAATATAAGGAAAATAGGAAAAGAAGAGAACAATAATTGAGTGAATCACATGCAAGTCCTGAATGTCTCGAGTAGTACTGACTATAGTTACCACCTTGGTTTCCTGCCTTCTCTAGCCACAAGATCGACAGGCTGGCTGACAGGGCTGATTGGATGGTGGTAGCTGGACCTGGAATGCCTCACACTCATCACTGCTGATCGGATCAGATCGAGAGAAGCTGATGCAACATCAGATCCAGCCCATTGTGACTGCATAGCTCTGGTCCTTCTTCTCACTTATCAGTGATGCCAGTGCTTGTAAAAGCTCTCGACTGCAACCCCCATGCTTCCGGTGGCTGAAATCACCAACAGTGTGAAGGAACTATGCTCCACTTCGCGAATTCTCTCTTCATATGACCTTCTCTTCTCCCTCTCATGTTTGCGGTAACAGACACCTGGAGTGGAGTGACGTTTGTTGGATGCATGCGGGTTAAACACCCTCACATCGAAGAAGGCATCCTGTCGTCTCTCCTCCCAGAAGCCCTGGGCCTGGATGTTTAGTCGGGCACTGTCTTGACGATTGGTGGTTTGAAGTTAATGTTATTCATACATACTGCGGCATGCATAAGTTATCACTCAACATTTTAGCATAAAAAATAGCGTCTTTTCCTTATGCTTACAATGTATAACGGATATCATTCCTCTCGTTCTTTCAGAAGAAAGTGCATGTGTGCAAATTTAGCACACATGCACAATTTCAATTGCATCTACAGGCCGGATCCCACCCAGAGTCACTTGTGGCTTACAGGAAGCAGCCACTGCCATACCTGTTTGTTATCGGTACCTTGGCTGAGCCTGAGCAGTATTTTCTAGTTATAGATAGCATAATTATAGGCAAGGTTAAAGTAGAGCAGTTGCGTATCACTTATCCTTCTAGCTGCATATTTTGTATTCAATATTTGCTATGTAAAAGGCTGTGGCAATATATAGAGACAGATATGAGCGCACACAGAGCTAGCTAGCTAGCTAGTTACGGTGTTGAAGTAATTGCTCGAGCTTGGCACCGAAATCAAAATACGTCGTTAGGGGATATCACGTGGCACGTGACGAGTTGTTGTGCAATATGCAATGTGCATTGTGTAATAGGGACAAGAAATCGTAAAACTATATAGTGTATAAAAATTCCTTTAGAATTAAAGGGGACTTAGGAATGGCCAGCAGAAAAAGCATAGAAACAAGCAACAGTAACTCAACACCATGATGAACCACATTGCCTTGAAGTTTGCTATACATTCCTAATTTCCTTGTACAGCTACATGGGCCCAAATGTCTAGCTAGTCCCATGTAGCTAGCTACAAGGAAATTAGGAATGCATAGCGACCTTCATGGTACTGGTGCCAGTAAATGTACATTCTTCCTTTATTCCCATCAGTTGGAGGTCAAACTACTGTCCCCAGCTCCAGATAAGTCTACCAGTTGAATTTAATTCATAGATGCTGCGGCGTCTTGACGATGATTGGGAAGCATCCGAGTGGCAACCTCGCATATTGATGATTAAAGGAAGTTGCAGCCTGTAATTCATAGTATGCTATATTGTGCACCGTACACGGCAATGGAAGTTTCTGAGGGGCATAGAAAGCTTTTGGTCGAGGCAGAACCCGCCATTGTAACAGACAGTCTATCTGGAATGGGACTTCACAGTGATGATGACCGGAAAAAGTATCGCAATAACCTTGAGAGACAGAGGCGAAACAACCTCAAAGCAAGCTTCAAGTCTCTCTGTGTGGTCATCCCAGATTTAGAGAATGATGAGCGTGCTTCAAAAGTTATCATTCTACAGAAGGCATCTGATCTTGCGCAGCACCTCTGCCATCTGCGCGATCAGCAGACCTCCCTTCTCCTCCAGGAGAGAAATCTTAACCGTGAACTCGTAAAGAAGTTAGGAAAACTGAATTCTGAGCTTAGGAAATGATTCCTAGTACAATATTCATAGCCTTGTTTAACAGCAATAAATGCTGTGCCCGTGTGTGCTAAGGTGCATGCTTAATATAGTGTGAATGAATACCAAAGGTGTAAAGGGGAAGCTGAATAGCCGGAATGGGTGGGCATACAGTACAGGAGGTGCAGCAAAATGTTGCCAGATGTAGGGATGGTGCAAATGTATTCAAAGTCAGCGATTGTTAATGACCTTGGTTTTGCATGTACTGGCTGGCCCCCCTCTCTGCATGGACTGGCCCTCCTCCTTGGTCCTCCAGTTTTTCCGCCAAGTGGTTTGCTCTTCAGAGACACACTGCACCATCCCCTGCATCTGCCCTTGTTTTTGGAGGAAACATTATTCATTTTACATTGCATTACAAATTAGAATGTCCACAATAACATCGGTCTATTTTAAGCCTCTAGCTGTGTTCATGTGTATGTGTGATATTATGGGTGCACATTGGCCATGCACTGTTCGGTTTCCATTGTCCAACTAGAATTAAATTGGGAAGTAGGTCACCTCATCATTAACCACGCTTTACTGCTGCACTAAGCTTAAACTGCAGTTGTCGGATCTGATTGTACCCAGGACGACATATGTCAATAATTAATATTATGCTTTCGTGAAAATTGTCAGGCATGCTGAATAGGTAATATATAGCTTGATTCTTATTTGGACAATCGAGCACACCATGGACACTTAACAATTCAATTCAATGCAACGTTTTGCCCATCAAGAGCTTCATCAGGCATACAACTGATGAAATCAGTTGTATGCCTGTTGTAGTGCTACCCATAAGGACTCCAGTACTACCCATGGGGCCTCCAGTGCATACTCATAGGGCCTCTAGAGCTGCCCATAGTGCCTCGAATGCAACCCATATGGCCTCCAGTGCTTATTCATCGGGCCTCCAGCTACCCATAGGAGGGCCTCCAGTGCAACGTCCAAATAAGAATCAAGCTATTACCAATTAATATTATGTTGGCACAACTTGCACCACATGCAAAGCCTACAAATTGGCAATTATACGGCTTCTCATCCTCTACATGCATAAGGGCTGATTAAAGCAATGGCTAACAGTTATAATTTTACACAAAGTCGCACTAAACTGTATAATGTGCAAATAGGTTGTCTGGTAGGGTCAGGTCTGCTACACACGGACATTGATGAGAGGACACTCCCTGAAGTAGAACTGGCAGAGTGCACTGGACCCAGCTGTGACTGTGTCTGCACCACATCTACATGTGCAGTGGGATGGACATTTGGTTTAGAGGTATGACAATAAGTTGTAGTACACTTTGTAGGTTGGACACATCTCCTGTGACGTTGGAAAACCAGCAGCTCTGCTCCACCACCACTCTTGTACTCTCAGAAATAGAAGTATCTAGGAACTGTAAGGGGTAGGGGTGAGTTGTTAACACCAGGTTGGCCAAGCAACTGAACGGCACATACTTCTGGAGGCATTAATTGGGATCTGCACAGAGCACCCTGCTGTTCCAGTAAGGTTGCAGTTCCACATCTCGCTCCGACAGTCCCTGAAATTAACCACTCTGATGTCAACAGACTGAGCCACCTCATCTGGCACCGTCGTTAATTACCCATAGGGACTCCAGTGCATATCCATAGGGCCTCCATTGCTACCCATAGGGCCTCTAGTGCTACCAATACGGACTGCAGTGCATACCCATAGGGCCTCCAGTGCATACCCATAGGGCCTCTAGTGCAATTCACAGTGCCTCCATTGCAGCGCATAGGGACTCCACAGCTGCCCGTAAGGCCGATGCATACTTATAGGGCTTCCGGTGCATACCCATAAGGCTCCCATTGCTACCCATAGTGCCTTCAGTGCATACTGATTGGGCCTCCTGTGCTAGACATACGTAGGGGCTACCCATATGGCCTCTGATGCATATCCATATAGGGCCTCCAGTGCATAACCATTGGGCCTCCATTGCAACCCATAGGACCTCCAGCTACCCAGGGCCTCCATGCAGTGTTGCCCATTGAGCTTCCAGTACTACGTACCCATAGAGACTCCAGTGCATACCCATACGGCCACCAGTGCTACCAATAGGGCACAGTGCTATCGTTTGCGCCTCCAGTGCAACCCATAGGGCCTCCAGTATTACACATACGGCCTCCAGTGTTAGCCATAGAGCCTCCAGTGCCACTCATATGGCATCCAGTGCATATCCATTGGGAATCCAGTGCTAGCAATAGGGACTACAGTGCTACCCATAGGGCCTCCAGAGCTGCCTATAGAGCCCTTTGTAGGCTAGCACTAGAGGCCCTACAGGTAGTACTGAAGGAAGGCCCTATAGACATGTTTTGCAATGGGGGCCCCATGGGTGGCACTGCAGGAACTATGGGTTGCACTGGAGACCCAATGGCCCCCAGTACTACACATAGGGCCTTAGGTCCTACCAAAACAGATTACAGTACTATAATACCCATTCAGCCTCCAGCCCATACCCATAGGGCCTCCAGTGCTATATAGCCATAGGCCTCCAGTGCAAACCCATGGGGCCTCCAGTGCATACCTATAGGGCCTTCACTGCTACCCATGAGGCCTCTAGTACTACCCAAAGGGCCTTCGGTTCATATCCACAGGGCCTTCAGTGCAACCCATAGTGCCTCTAGTGCTACCCATAGGGCCTCCAGTGCTACCCATGGGGCCTTCAGTGCATACACATAGGCCTCCAGTGCTGCCGATACAGCCTCCAGTGCATAACCATAGAGCCTACAGTGCAACGCATAGGGCCTCCAATTCATATACCCATTGGGCCTCCAGTTCTACCCTTATGTCCAGGTACTCAAGTGCTACTGATGGGGCCTTCAGTGCATACACATAGGACTTCCAGTGCTAATTATTGCAGTGCATACCCATAGTGCCTCCAGAGCTGCCAATGGGACCTCCAGTCTGTACCCATAGGGCCTCCAGTGCTACCCATAGTGCCTCCAGAGCTGCCAATGGGGCCTTCAGCTAACCATAGGGACACTAGTGCATACCCATAGGGCCTCCACTGCTACTCATAGCGCCTGCTGTGCATACACATAGGGCCTCCAGAGCTGCCAAAAGGGCCTACAGTGAATACCGATAGGGACTCCAGTGTATACCCATAGGACTGCTGGTACCATGGGGCCTCCAATGCATTCCCATAGGGCCTCCTGTGCTGCCAAGAGGGCCTCCAGTGTATACCCATAGTGACACCAGTGCACATCCATAGGGCCTCCCGCTACCCACAGGGACTCCAGTGCATAACCATAGGGACTCAAGTGCTACCCATATGGCCTCCAGTGCATATCCGTTTGGCCTCCAGCTACCATAGGGACACCAGTGCATACCCATATGGCTTCAAGTGCTATGCGTCTGGCCTTCAATGCATATTCATAGTGCCTGCAGCTACCCATAGGGCATCCAGCGCTACCCATAGGGCCTCCAGTGCTACTCCATTTCTGCACACACAGCCTCCATTGCTAGCCATAAGGGCTTCCAGTGCTACTCATATGTCCTCCAATGCATATTCATCTGGCCTCCAGCTACCCATAGGTCCTCCAGTGCAACCCAATGGGCCTCAAGTGCCACCTATATGGCCTCCAGTGCTTTCCCATAGGGTCTCCAGTGCTACTCATAGGGTCTGCTGTGCATACCCATTGGGCCCCCAGTGCTACCCATGGGGCCCCCAGTGCATAGCCAAAGGGCCTCCTGTGCATACCCATCTAGTGCTGCCAAGAGGGCCTCTAGTGCTACGTACCCTTGGGGTCTCCAGTGCATAATATCCATTGGGCGTCCAGCTAACCATAGGGACACTATAGTGCATACCTATAGGGCCTCCACTGCTACTCATAGTGCCTGCTGTGCATACCCATAGGGCTTCCAGATCTGCCAATAGGGCCTCCAGTTTCTACCCATAGGGCTTCCAGTACCATGGGGCCTCCAGTGCTACTCATAGGTCTTCCAGTGCTGCCCATAGGGACTCCAGTTTATACCCATAGCGGCACAAGTGCATATCCATAGGGCCTCCCGCTAACCACAAGGCCTCCTGTGCATACCCATGGGGCCTCCAGTGCTACAAATGGGGCCTCCAATGTATACCCATTGGGACTCCAGTGCTACCCATATGGCATCCAGTGCACATCCATAGGCCCTCCAGCTACCCATAGGGGCGTTGACTCCAGTGCATGTCCATAATGCCTCCAGCTACACATAGGGCCTCTAGTGCTACCAATACGGACTGCAGTGCATACCCATAGGGCCTCCAGTGCATAGCAAAGGGCCTCCTTAGCTACCCATAAGGCCTTCAGTGCATATTCATAGGGCCTCCTGTGCTAGACATTCGTAGGTGCTATATACCCTTATGGCCTCTGATGCATACCCTATAGGGCCTCCAGTGCATAAGCATTGGGCCTCTATTGCAACCCATAGGGCCTCCAGCTGCCCATAGGGACTCCAGTGCATACCCATAGGGCCTCAAGTGCTACCCATCTGGCCTCCAGTGAGCTTCCATGTTGCCCATAGGGTCTGCAGTTCATATACCCATTGGGTTCCAGTGCCACCCATCGGGCCTCCAGTGCTACCCACACGGCCTCAAGAGCTAGCCATAGGGCCTCCAGTGCTGCCCATTGAGCTTCCAGTACTACGTACCCATAGAGACTCCAGTGCAGTGCTACCAATAGGGCACAGTGCTATCGATATGACCTCCAGTGCAACCCATAGGGCCTCCAGTGTTACACATATGGCCTCCAGTGGTCCCCCTCTCACGGTTTAATGTGTTGGGGTGGCGCTGAATGTGCCAGCTCTCCAGTAGACACCGCGTGGTTACCAAGGGGTGTGTGTCGATCACTGGACAGGTACACTAGGTGGCCGTGAACCACACATGCTCAGCTAGAGCAGATGCAGCGCCACATCCCCATTCCTGAGTGCACACTGGTGTTCAGTCAACTGGTGCTTGAGGGTTCGACCAGACTGTCCAACATACACTTTGGGGCACTCGGAACAGGGGACTTTGTAGACGACACCTGTGCGCTGGTCCTAGGGTACCGGGTCCTTTGGGTGTACTACCTGGTGCCTGAGGGTGCTGTGTGGGTGAAAGGCTACCCTGATGTCCAGACAGCACCCTCAGGCACCAGCTAGTACACCCAAAGGACCCAGTACCCAAGGACCAGTGCACAGGTGTCGTCTACAAAGTCCCCTGTTCCGAGTGAACAGTCTGGCCGAACCCTCAAGCACCGGCTGACTGAACACCAGTGTGCACTCAGGAATGGGGATGCGGCGCTGCATCTGCTCTAGCTGAGCATGTGTGGTTCACGGGCCACCTAGTGGACCTGTCCAAGGTGGAAGTGATCGACACACACCCCTTGGTAACCACGCGGTGTCTACTGGAGAGCTGACACATTCAGTGCCACCCCAACACATTAAACTGTGAGAGGGGAACCCTGCCTAGGGAGTACACAGCACTGCTGGACTGACTCGACAACTTACACACTCATTCATTTCCTAATCAAAACTGCATTTTATTGTTAATATTATTCATTACACATTATCTGCTGTCACCTGTCACAAACGCACTGTCATAACATCATCCACTGTCTCCATCATCTATAAATGCATGAGTGCTCCACTTGTCATTATTCCCTGATGAAGGTAGCTGGATGCTACAGAAACATCGGAAATCCTCTTTCATTTTGGCTAGTGTATACGAACACAGATATAATATATGACCTGGAGTCCCTATGGGCAGCTCTATCAGGAGGCTGACACTGGAGACCCTTTGGGCACTAGATCTCCATATGGGTATGCACTGAAGGCCCTATGCATGGGTATTCGTATTAAATTATGCCCTATGGGCATATAGCACTGGAGGCCCTATTGGTAGCACTGCAGGCCCTGTGTGTACATGTATGCAATGGGTAGCATTGGAGTCCGTATATGTATTGGAGGCCCTATGGGTATATATGACCTGGAGTCCCTATGGGCAGCTCCATCAGGTGGCCCTATGGATATGTACAGTAATCCCTATGGGTATATAGCACTGGAGGCCATATGCATGGGTATACACTGGAGGCCATTTGGATACTGGATTCCATATGGGTATGCACTGAAGGCCCTATGGGTATTCACATGATGCCATATGGGTATGTAGCATTGGAGACCGTATGGGTACAGCGGATTTATGCAATCTTGCAACAGGTTCCCAAACTGTGGGTAGTCGTTACCTTGGTTACAAAACAAAATTGTACAGAACAATGATGTCACACAGTCCGTATCCTAGGTAACAACTGCCCAAAGATTTGGAACCTCTTGCAAGATTGCGTAAATCCACTGTATGCACTGTAGCTATAGTATGTGTATTACACCTCAGGCCCAATGGGTAGCACTGTAGGCCCCACGGGCAGCTCTGGAGGCCCTATTTATGGATAGCATTGGAGGCCCTATGGGTATGACCTGGAGACCATAAGGATGTGCACTGGAGGTGCTATGGGTAGCACAAGAGGCCCTGTGGGTAGCACAGAAAGGACTGGAGGCCCTTTGGGTATGCACTGGAGTCCATATTGGATATTGAAATCGCCATACAATCGTGTCCTCGTTATGGAGTTCGACACAAGGGGCACCCCACAGCTAGCTAAGCTACAGTCAGTTTATCCTCTCTCGCTGATTGTTCGGCCTCCTTTCGCCACCTCATTGTACCTGTTCAGCATACGCGCGTGCGGCTGCCTGGATAAGCCTGGCCGTGCAGCCGTGGAGAATTCGAAGCTACGCCTGGCTTGTTTGCGCAAACCTGGGACTGCTGCAGTATACACTTCCGGTCACATGCCCGAGGTTGCATACTCCACCTGCTTCCACCACAGCTGCCTCCACCACCTACTCAGAAGTAATCAACAAGGTATATGCACGCTGAGAGATTATTTACACTTTCCTGTAGCACAGCTGCATGTATACTGTACATCCTATTACAAAGCAAGTTTCTTTAATACCTATCCGGAATGCTGTCACAAATGGAAGATCACACTCAAAATTGTGTATGCTTTGTATGCAATGAAAAAGCAATTGAATGTTTCCTCAAACGCAGCTCATTGACAAGTTACCGTTGCCGTAACAGTAGCTGATTTGTATGCATGACTGTGCATGTGTTTCCATTATTTGTGTGTGCACTATACTCAATGTCCTGTGCTCTGTTCCGGCATCACACTACTTTCTGTTTTGTCTTTATCTGTGCACAATCCACCCTGTGAATGATGTATGAAGCACACTGAAATATATGTTACCAAAATGTAGGTAATGTCTGTATATATTAAGTTTATCATAAATCAATAATATACGCTTACGCTCCATAAAACGCACCACACATAGCTGACTCTGTGTGCTGCAATTTGCGTGTGCCAAGTCTTTTCGTGGACATGTATAATTTTGCATAATATCGCGTGCCTGTCCTTTTAATCACATCTGAGTACCAAGCTAACCTCCATAGGGAAGTGACCACTGGGGTATATAGCCAGTCTGGGCGTATGGGCGGGGCTTAACGGAAGAAGGGAGAGTTAAAGTATAATGATTACCCTCACAGCTGCTGCAGACAGGGAGCAGCCCTAGTCTCGGGACCAGACCCAACTTCTCTGACGTCAGGGAAGTGACCACTGGGGCATTCTGCATGTAAGCCCGATGTACTGCGAAGCAACACCTATTAAGTGTACAGCTGAACCTGGACTTGGGTTGGTTGTACATGGCATGTACCAACCTGCTTACTCAAGCAATGCAACCGCAAAAATGTCATTACTCAATCTGTTTTAGGGCCATAAGACAACAGTGCATGGAGCCTCATATTACTTTGTATTAGGCATTTTGACACTATAACATTGATTGTGTGCATAAAGTAACCCTTGCATTGAGTGTACACTGCACCGATGAGTCTCCAAAGGGAAAACAGCTCTGGCTGCTTCAATTTCAGGTTAGCATGCAGTAATTTGCACCATTGACGCACAGGGTACTTTTTATAGATAAAGGTAATACAAAAATGTACTGCATAATAGGTTTTAGTACACAAAAATTATGTAGGTATAGGCAATAGCAGAATAAAATAACAGTAATGTATTTCATATAAAATTATGCAGGTTTTTAGTACACAATATGTAGGTATAAGTAATGAGTAATTCTTTCAAACAGTAGTGTCTACAAGTCGAGAAGCAAAAGGGCCATTCTCTGCACCAAGACAGTGTAAGAGTCTACAAGTGGCCCAGTAACAAAGTGCTTCCAATATGAGGTGACGGCAAAATGCTTTCCAGACTCACTAGAGCACACTTCAATAATAAACAAATGCCAAAACTTTAAACTAGCCATACAACACAGAAGACGGCTCTGCCACTTGCCCGAGTTGTACGCCAAGGCAGCTGCATGCATGAGCTGTGAGAAGGGCTTGCCTGTTATTATAGGATACTCTCCATTCTTAATCACCAGTAGAGCTACCATGCTCTGGTCTTCATTCTCTTGAGCTGGACTGGAAACCAGAAGCTCAACTGTTTCCAAATCAGACAACTGTACTGTCTGAACTTTGGTCTGTCCAGTAGGGAATACTCTACTCACAATTGGCTCCATACGGTACCTAAATTCCCTGTTGCTGTGAGATGAGATGTTGGCAAGTGTGCAAATGGCATGCATCGGTACCAACAGAGCAGCCAGCAGTTTCCTGTCAGCAGTTGGTGCATAGCTGTCCAGGTCACTAAACAATGGTGGAGTAAAGCGATCAAAGTCATCCTTGAACTTTCGGATGGCCTCCATTTGTTTAGCAGATGGAGATGCATCCAGCGGAGGGAATGTCCTATCAAATGTCCACCAACTCGCTTGAAACTGACAAAAATCTGCAGAGACATCTTCACCAAAGTAATTATGAACCATACTCCATGTCACAGATCCAGGAGCCTACAGAATGGTATAATCTTACTATAATGCATGGGATCTCTGTTTATTTGTTTGTTTGTTTGTTTGTTTGCATATCAGGCAATACCAATTATATGAGAAAGTAATACGTTTCAAGTATGAAGGTCTACATCAGTTACAAAACTGTTGTAGACTTTGTGTAAAGTTTAGCAACCGATGCAGACCTTTGTGGTTGAAACATCATTGAAACATTGCTGCTCTGTCTGCCATATATGCTAACTCTATGGGTGTGACAAAAGATAATTGACCCTAAGGGTGTGGTCACACTACGGCACTACCACACTACACTACTGTATACACTGATATTGCACAACAGTACAGTACACGGAAATGCATGCGTATGTATATTATGTGTAGTCTCACCAAAGAAGGGTCTGCCGAAGTTAAAGAAACTGGGAGTTGGGACTGATCACTTGCCTGTCCCTGTCCTGGTGGTGTCTGTTGCTGTCCTGCATCTGTGGAGGTGACTGTAGAGGAGGCAACTAGGTTGGAAGCGGTTGTGACATGATGCAATGGCGACCGTGTTGAAGGGGGCAGTGTCAACGCCTGCTCTGCTCTGCTCTGCTCTGGGTGGTGGTAGGGGTATCTGTCCATAAGGCAGCTGTTGACGCTGCTGTTCAATAGGCAGCTGAGTGGGCACCTGCGCTAGCGACTGGGGTAGTATTAGAGGTATCTGTCCATAAGGCAGCTGAGTTGGCACCTGCGCGAGCGACTGGGGTGATAGTGGAGGTATCTGTCCATAAGGCAGCTGAGTTGGCACCTGCGCGAGCGACTGGGGTGATAGTCGAGGTATCTGTCCATAAGGCAGCTGAGTTGGCACCTGCGCGAGCGACTGGGGTAGTAGTTGAGCTATCTGTCCATAAGGAAGCTGAATTGGCACCTGCGCGAGCGACTGGGGTAGTAGTGGAGCTATCTGTCCATAAGGCAGCTGAGTTGGCACCTGCGCGAGCGACTGGGGTGGTAGTGGAGGTATCTGTCCATAAAGCAGCTGAGTTGACACCTGCGCTAGCGACTGGGGTGGTAGTGGAGGTAGCTGTCCGCAAGGCTGCTGTTCATAAGGCAGCTGTGGGTTCCTAGGGCTCCTAGGCTTGTCATAGTCCTCCGCATGACTTCCCCGACCCCCGTCATCTCCCCCCCGACGGGACATGATTCTCAGTGGTCGTTGTCAAGAAGAGCCAACTGAAATGAAATCCGTACCAACGCGGTGACACCACAGATAGAGAGTACGCTACCACCTAGTAGTCTCGAACTCAGACCCATTCCGCCAATTTTACAATTATAAAATGGCGGAATGGGTCTGGGTTCGCGATCGACTAATCACCTGGCCAGTACAGCGCAAACAAGTCTGTCGGAAGTAATCTCAATGGTGAACGTGCTCCGATTCTCCTTCTATGGTTCCAACTACGCACAAGAGAGGCGCCTATGGCATAAAAGGAAGTCTTGATGAATTTCTGTGGATGGGCGGGATTTGTGAACGCAAAGCATACGATCCTATTCTCCTTCTAAAATTTTACTTTTGAATTCAATTGGTTAGTTGTTCTGCAAACGTTCTGCAAACGTAACAGCACTTAGTGTTAGGCGCACACGCTCACTGCCTTCCAGAACAAGATCTAGAGCATACAAAGATAAAGGGGTCAAGAAAAAAGACATTAGCTAGCGATGTGGACTAGATGCTTGAGTTGCATCACTTGTAGCAAAGATCGGAGCCAGTCAAGCACCTGCGAGTAGTGCTCCACCACAATTGAGTTTTAGGTTTAATCTATCCTAGTCATCCCGTGTGAGACCTACTGAACCTCTGCACACACTTGTAATACCACAGCCAAGACTTGGCTAAGTGGACCCCATGAAAGGGGTGAGCCAGCAGGTGGCAACAAGATCAGTGGCATAGTTGGCTGCGGAGACACCAGCCTTATCACCCCAGTTGCATGGCCTCCTCGGTGCAGTAGGGGTACACACACACACACACACACACACACACACACACACACACACAAACATGTTGTTTGGCAATGTATGAGGCTTACTCAGAGAACTGCAGACAGCCTGTCACTGTTTTGTCCTTATTTGGACTCAGTAGGGCTCCAACAGAGTGCAACTTAGTGATTGAGAGAGAAAGGGTGAAGAATGTTAAAGAGACTGTGTACCTGGGAGTAAAGCTGAGTGAGGATGGGAAGCTGGAGAGTGAGGTGGAAAAGGAGAATTGGAATGACAATGCAAGCAGTGGGAGCAATGAAAAAGGTGTATGAGAGCAGAGAAATCAGCAAGGAAGCAAAGGTAGCAGTGTTCAAAGCAGTGGCAGTCCCAACACTGACATATGGGTGTGAGATGTGGGTTCTAAAGGAAAGGGAAAAGTCCAGGATGCTGGCAGCAGAGATGAGAGTGCTGAGGAAGATTGCGGATGTGTCTAGGTTGGACCATGTCAGGAATGAGATGGTGAGGGAGAGACTAAGAATAGAACCAGTATTGAAGAAAGTGGAAAGGATGAGAGAATGCTGGAAGGAGAAAGTGGAGAGCAGGAAGGGAAGTGTGGTGGAAAAGGTGCTGACAGGGGAAGGAATTGGAAAGAGACCAAGAGGACGCCCCAGGAAGAGATGGAGAGACCCCTTCTGAGACTTTATGATGTTAGCTATGTGGACTCTGTGTTTGTGCAATATCTAGTTATATTAAATTTTACAAGTACATATATTACTCTTTACCTTGAACCTCTTAGTTCTACTTGTAATGGATGACCCCCGCTACTGGGGATTTTGATGTCTACTGAGCATTGATTGATTGATTGATTGCAATCAACCTTGCATGTAGCTAGCTGTAACACTAATTCCTCACCCACACCCAGAGCAACAGGTTCTGCCAAAAAAGATTTACATAGTACGTATGATGGGTTCACAGTACTTGTCCATCACATCATGTGTGCCACAATGACACGAGACGGAGTGACGTGTGCACCACCTCATGTATGTGTGTTTTCAAACTGAAACTGCATACTGTAGGACAAGCTACAATTAATACCATTAGGATGAGGCTAGGGTCACGATCAGAAAAGGAATGAGAGGAAAGGAAGAGAGTGAGCTGGAGAGTAGGCAGTTCAGCACTGAGGAGAAGGTGAGAATGGGAGGAGATAATGCCGTAACAAATCGAGCATGGCTGAGTAAGAGAGCATTCCATTTCTGAGTGAAAGCTGCGGAGAGCTATGCCACAAAAACGACAAAGGTCACGGTCATGAATCTTCATAGGCCGACTCTGCTCATGGTGGTCTACTGTACGATGCATTTGGTAGTTGGTGGCGCGCACCAGTTTTGCAATATGCAAATCATGCATCTTTTGGTCAGAATGATCAGAGAAGAGCTATGCACAGCAGCTGTACAGAATGTAAAGGCGCTCACAGGGCAGTCGGAGGAAGCCTTCTCTGCAATGGACTGTAAATTCTATCTTGTTTAGCTTTCTGCAAGAAAAGGCAGCCACAGTGCTGCTGGGCAGCTATTATGTATCTCATGTTAACTACCCATAAGAGTTGCATTTACGCACTTAAGGAGAGTACATGGGCTGAAACAAACAGTGAAAACATAACAAAAACTTAGATATTTGCTTACCATTATAACTTTTCCAAGTTGGATGCTTTATATTAAAGATTCTTTCTGTTTACACTTGTATACTTATATTGTACATGTCACTGAAGTGTAGCTTGTGCGGAAAAAGGTTGACATGAATGAGAAATTGCAAAAATGCCAATACCAGGTCACGCTGTGCAATCAAAGGGGTTCGTGGATCTTTGGTCCATTTAATAAATATATTAAATGGACCAAGGATGCACGGACCAAAGGGACTACAGCGGTCTAGTGCCCTTTAAGCTAACCTGAACAGAACTCTCTTCCATTGGTAGTTTGGACAGGGGCTTGGCTCCTTGCCTTGGTGCCCTTTCCAAGGGTTTCCAATGCCCAAGACAAAACACCAAACAAAATGCAAGGCTTAATGGATTGTTCTGAAAATTACAATCAGACCAATCGTATGCTAATTCATTTCCATATTAAAGGATTAACAGGATACAAGTCCACAAAGCGGATTAGCCAGAATTGGGCCAATTTAGTCGGCCATCTTGTCTCCGTCTACTGCGTGTCATACGCCGCTGTTTAGCTTAAGACCTATACTTCCTCGCTACGTTCGCTGATATATGGCTCGGTTTAGCCATACGAGAGTCTTAAATGACTTTTAGCCTATCTTTTCAATACATTAAATGTCCTGGAATGCGCAACCGGATGTGATGTCATCCTGTATTCCATGCATATTTTCCCTTGCTTGCAAGTCATTTATATATTATAGATCTGCCAAGATAGGTCACATGAACCAACAAGTGTTACTTACTTCAAATTCAGCAATGCGATAAGGACATAATTCATTGCTGCTGAAGTCAAGTACTTGGACAGTCAAGTAGTACGGATAGAGGAGATGCAAGCCTTTCAGGGAAAAGCAAGACCACCGCAGGACCACAGGTCAGCATAGTCTTGAACCCAGACCCATTCCGCCATTTTAGAATTGGGAGGGCGGAAATGGGTCTGGTAACACATTGCACCATTTTCTGTGCCACGGCCCACAGAATCGGGGGCCAATCAGATGCAGAACGCTATATAAACGCGTTAGTCACGCAGAAGAGTTCTGCTTGTTACCATTCTCTCTTTATGCATATGTGTATCTTCTTGTTGCGTATGCGTTTCTTGTCAATTACTCCGCCCCCTTGACACAGAAAATGGTGCAGTGTGTTGCCAGATCCTTTTCTGCCCTAGTCTCGTCCCCAGCCCACCACTTCTGCTAACAAAATGGCCGCAGAAAAGGTGGTTTGGTATCTTTGGGCCCATTCCTTGGCTCGTCTCGACGCATCTCGAATACTTTTAGCCAATCAGATCACCGCTTGATCACATGCCTATGAAACCACATGTGAGCCCTGTACATGAATATATAGGAGATGATTCTCAAAGTTCTAATTTGGATCCTAGATATGCCATGGCACAGAACTGGATCACAATCATGAACTATCCATAATTCAAGAAAGAACACTTACAACTTCAGACTTATAGCTCCCTATTCAGCTTCATGTACAAGGTTCGTGCGTGGTTTTTGGTAGACACGTGACCAAGCAGCGATCTGATTGGCCATACAGAATTATTTGGGGATGGCAAGAACCTAGGAACCAGACCACCTTTCTGCAGCCATTTTGCTAGTGGAAGTGGTGGGCTGGGAACGAAATTATTTCCACCTCTCCCAATTATAAAGTAGCGGAATGGGATTGGGTTCGAGACTAGGACAGCATATGGTACTTGTCACAATAAAGTACCCGTATACGCCCATACAACGGCTACAGATATGGGCATAGAACTGCGTGTATCATTTGTACATATGTATCTTGGGTCCAGAATGAGGGAGAAAATCCAGGGTACATGCAAGCAACAAAATAGAGGGGTTTGATCAATGAATATTGCAGGTGCTATCAGGATGGTCAAATTGTGTACACGTGTATGTGCAAATTTGTATTGGGCTAATCAATTGATGTTATAATCTGCTCCATTGATCGCTTCGCATCGCGTCGCCCAGCGGACAATGCAGGCAATTCATCACCATTTGGGTGATTGCAGCTGGGTGACACTGCCTGGATACAGTGCTGATCTTGTTTGCACTGACATTGCATGGCCACTGTCATACACTTGCATGCACATATGGCTAGCTACACCTATATATATCATGTTAAAAGTATTGCTTAGTCATGTCTTTCCTTAACCAGAAGGCAGTGCCTTAGCCAAGCAAGCTTTCTGCCTAGTAGCTTACTTTGCCACAGAGAAAGGGCTTTCAGCAGCCCAGAACGCTGACAGCTAAGGTACCCAAATAGCGAAACAAAAATACCCATGTACCGATAGCCAGAGCAGTTCCCTCGCACCAGAAAATAACAGTAAATTTCTGTGCAAGTGTGCATCGCACCTGGGAGACCCAAAATGAAGTGTGCGGAGTGTCTAACAGACGGCTGGCGGCGAGGCACATTCACACTGCCAGAGCGGCCATGTTTGCGGTTATGTCATTGTGTTGTCCAATCAAATGCCCGTTTTTAATGCCACGCACAAGCAAATGCACAGACTGGAAAAGACTAAACATAATTATTAAGGATGAGGCTTAAGGATACAAATAGCCATAGATAACAAAATGTATGAAGTCAGTGAGGTCTCTTGACAGCAGGATGGCAACATACATACAATCCTCAGGTCTACCCCAATCCTCCCTCCACTAACTCTTGTACGTACAACACTCATTGCACCTACCTGATACTAGCATTCCACTATCTGCTATCAATTAATAGTGTTGGAGATGTGCTGAGCTCTTCCACAGCCAACAGATATAGAAAATACAGACTGAGAACAACTGACAGTGTTAGCAAAAGGAGCAGATACAGAATGAAGACAACAATAATCTGTGTTAGCAGAAGGAGCTTCATCTGTTCTCCAATACGTCCGAGTGTGGCATCATTGAAGTAGACCAGGATGTAGGGTGTATGAGGGAGGCGGCGGACAGGTGCAGTATACACTCTACACCGATCAGGTCTCATGGTCTACAGCAGGACAGAATGAGGAGCAGGATTGAGACATTATAGCTCATACTAATGCATGTCACCAGTACATCTGTCTAGCTAATTGCTATCTAACACAAAGCATAGCTAACTACACGTGTAAAGAAGGCGGCACGGAACAAACAGGTAACATAGCGTATACACAGACAAAAGACATGACAAAACAATGATTAATAGAGAAAGCAAGCGAGATTAGAGCCGCCACACTTCAGTAAAGGGCGACGTTTGATGGGTGTAGATGCGATTCTCAGGCAGGCGGTGAACGGCTGATAAAACTCACCCTACCTATCAGAGTAAGTTGGAAATTCCATGAAAGACGAAGTGTATAAGTTATCGCACCATTTTGGCGTCCGAAGTGACAATACAGATTGTGGGGAAGGATCCAAAGCCACCAATAGGAATCGGTTCACAGTAGCCCAGAGAAGTGGAGGGGATTTCCGAAAATGGCGGCTATGTGACGTGATTGCATGCATGGTTTTATGATTTTGCTGGACTCGCGCACCAGACCCCCTTCCGCATGTGGTCTGGCTTGCGAGACGGAGCTGAAAGTATGAATGGATTTGTCAACAATACAGAATACTGTAGCTACATTGACATTGGAAGCTGTTTTCAATTGAGGTAGCAAGCTAGCTCATTCAGCATCAAGGGGCTGCCCTCAAGTGATGGCCTAACTAGCTTGCTAGCTAGCTAACATTGGCAGAGCAAGTTGGCACACTTTAGTACGGAGGTCACATTGAAGTCTTAACTACATGTCAATGCCATGTGGCAGTCAGTAGAAACTGAGTGATCAACAGCTTAGGAAGAAGTGTGGAGAGGTTTATTGGCAGCAGATACATTGCAAAGACATGTCTACTAACTTGTAGCTTTAACCACTAAGACTCACTCCACCATCCCTTGTTAGCAATTGCTTCTTCCCTTCATTGCTGGTGAGGGAGCACTCTAGCTACATTTGCTTTTGCCATTGCCTATTAGCTAAAATAAATCCAAAGGCACATCAGGTAGCTAGCTAGCTAAATGATTTGTCCACATGCACAAATCAACGCAGCTCCTGTACACTATGTGCTACATCCTCAGAATTGTTTTACATCTTCTTAAAGCAGCTCCAGATCCTCCTTGGTTGTAAGGTCAGACATTTCTGGTCCAGAAGTGGTCTCATTAGACAGGTTTCATTGTTACAGTCCTAATTTCCATATGATCTTGTTGTGTTGCACCAGTTTCTAATGTATTGTGTGATGTGTCTTGTTGGCTCCCTCCACAGTTATGAGGTTGAAGTGACCAGGTTCACCTCCAGTTGGAGTGTCCGCACTGTGCTCTGCTCCATCCTCCATCACCACCATCCCATCATTCTCCACTACATCAGCCAAGTGGACGAGGCTATGTCACCGGACAACTTGCAGCAGACATTGGACACTGCGCAGGATGAGCTCAGTGTGGAGAAACTACTGGACCCTGAAGGTGTGCAGCACACCATTGGTTTGGTTGTTGACCTGGTTGTCTTCTTCCACTGTGTCCCTCACTGTAGCAGCAGTGTTCTCACTTGACCACTTATTGTTTAGTATTTCTTGCTCTCCCTCAGTGTGCCCTGTGGTGTGTTCATTGAATCCTGTGATGTGTGTGCCTTTCCTTATTGCTTCATACCAGATTGTGTGGCAGTGGTTATTAGTGTACATGTGCAATAATGTTCACTGAACACTCTCTACTGTGGATTTACCAGTGTCTGCTCACTCCCCACGCCTCTCTACTCTACCACTTGGCTTGTAAATAGAGGTGGTTGTCAGTGTGAGCTGTAATATTTTAGAGCATAGATGTATGTGGCTCTGTGCACATGTGGACAGCAGCTAGTCTAAGAAGAGTGTATACACATGCAGTGATTTTTTAATTAGTTTACCTACATAATTATTTATGGAGAATAGTTGACAGTCACTCTTTGTGCACAAACATGCCTTGGTGTGCATGCCTTGGTGCAAAGTTTTGCATTTCCTTTTCTTGCAAATTTTGCAGAATTAATGTGAGATGCATTGGTGGGCCAAAGGCATATTTCACATGTTTTCAATTTTAGATATTGAAACAATGATAACTTTATATCCTCATTTGCATATATTAAAAATAGTCAGTAAAATGGTGGCAAGGAGGCAGAAGGTCAATAATGGCCACTTTTTGGGTGATTCATTGAAAGATGTATAAGTTGCTTGGAAACCAGCTCAGCTAGAAGTAGGATGTGGTGAATGATAGCCTTAATTATAAATGGGTTCTAGGTTTGACTAGCTGTTTGTGGTAACCTTCCTCCAAATTCTCCAGTTGGCAATCGAAGGAACACTAACTCAAACCGAAGTGACTACTCTGATAGGGATTCTGGACTGGACTGCGAGTCAAGTGGATCATTTTGGAAGCACCAGAGTCTGCTCAGGAGCAAAAGTCGTCATACCAACCCAAACAGACGGGAGTATAGCAGCACTAAACAGGTGGATGAGTTCCCCATCACTGTCAGTACGGTGGAAGTTGGACCACCGAGTGGACACTGACTGATGGACATACTGTATGGACTGTGTAACAATACAACTATACCTCATTGTGAGCGATTCCATGTTATATGTGTAAAAATAATCTGTAGTCTTACTGTTAATTCTTGTTACTTCTGTCACTGGCTGTATTTCCCCATTTGAAACGTATTATATATAGAGCAGACATGGCATGCTAGCTGCACTGTATGTGCTTCATTTTTGGGCAACGAATTTGCTCATAATAAGTTATGATCACTTATTACAAAATTATCGATCGCTGTGATTCTTTATACATGACAGTACTAGCATAATTAATTATATAATTGCATGATCATGATCATTCTGCATGAAAGGCAGTGGATGATGCACATGCAGCTATAATGGCGGTCACAACTGCATGAGGATCATAGATATTTAGTCTATTCATAAACCATTGATTCAGGTTGGCTATTGTATGTATGAGACTCAAGCTCGAGCATGCAGCTGACTGACTAAAAATGAATATCCAACACCCGTGCAAGCAGTGACCGTGTGCCTGCACGCATGGCAGATTAACCTTAGAGAAACAAATCTGGCCATGGTCTCCAGAAGTTTCATATTATATACCCATACGCGTACTGAGATCGATGTCATGCAATCAGCTATCTTTCAATTAATTAATTAAACGTCAACCATTAATTACTAAATGAAATTTAAAAATAATAATCATATTACTACACTTACACATGCACCATCTTTTGCAGGTAGATTTAGCCCAGATCCACATGAGCAGAGCTATATAGCTACATGCATGCACATGCAGATGGATGCCCACGCACCATCAGTTACCTATAGCAGTCTGCAGTGTCTATCAACATCTAGGGATACACAGAGCATAAATAATTATAACAACTAAAACTATGAAAAAACTACTAAAAATGATGACCTTTCAACAAAATTAAGAGTTGAAGTGCTTCACACATCCTCTTGGATGAAACAAATTTTATAAGTATGCAAGAATAATGATATAGCTCTAAAGATACACATGCACACTATATAACTTTTTATGCATACAATGAACAACATGCATGCATGCACTGATGACGGACAGATCATCATGCTCTCCACTGGAGCATTGACAACTGAATTATTCAACCATGCAGTGAAAACCTATGCAAGTAGAACAAAGGATACAGTTTTGGCACTGAAACAGTTTATGCAGTTCACTACTCATACATCAATACAGTAGAGTGTCATGTATTATACATACTCTACAGTGCAAATTCCAAATCATTGCATGTGTGGAGTGTGAGAGTGGATTAGATGCTAAAGTTGTGTGTGATTTGGGCAACTTAATTTTAACCATATCGGTGAGCATGTGTCACAGCAGGGTTACAGTAGTTGTTTGTATTTGTCTGTCTCACGCTATTCTAGCCTACGAGGCAACTTCAGAGTGCCATTAACTGCTTCAGAGCAACAATCTCTCCTGAATAATGATATTAAAAAAGTGATTTTGCTAAAATTGCTGCATTCGAGAGCTAGTAGCTAGTGCCATGTTCTACGTCCAATCACAAGGCCAAATTGAGAAGAATAGTATTGTGCAATACACCTGTGTAAGTAGTAGCAGACATGCAGTGCCACAGCAATCACCCAAATTGTGCAAGAATTAACAGTGGTTGGCCTGCACCCAAACGGCTGCATAAGCATCACTGTGTGATGTTGATGGGACAGCATAGCGCAGTGGGTCAGCAAAGCAAGCAGGATGCACACACTATACAACGTCACCCATATATAGTCCACGTTTGTGCACTGACAGCTAAACTCTAAGTGGTTTGTGTATAGCTATGAAATGGAAGCATGCAGTTTGAATAACTTAACAAAAGTATGCCCACAATGTAGCATGTACTTCTGTGCATGCCAACGGTTCTGCACTTTAGTGAGTGTTTTTCATAAAACATAAACACTTAATGTTGTGCTAGGTCTGAGACTTTATGTCTATAGCTAGCTGTAATTTAGATGTACATTTACGCACATCAACGGAAATAACAATTATGTCATGATGCATACAAGGCCATGCACCTTGCTGAGTGTAATATTCTTCTCAAGACAACACAGTTATCCAGTAGTTACATCAAGTATATATATATATACTTGATAATGTGAAGGGTATACATAACAATCATGAATCTGTTAAAAGCCCAGTATGTTGATACCGTACATAAAATGTCATAAATGCCTTACAAAGCCCAAGCATATCAACACACTGACAACGGAGAGTGCATATGAGCTCACTTTCAGAGTCAGCACAGCTGTCCTCTATAGATCAGAATTGTCACTTTCGTGACGCTTTTCTGCAGTGCTTTCTGCAAAATTTGGGTTGTCTTGTCTCTTCCCAAGTGTTCTGTAGTAACCAGAGTCCATGCTGGAGGTAGATGTCAAGCCTGAGGGTCCTGGTACATCAGCAGTTGGAGGGACAGTCACTGCAGAGACAGTATCATGAGATGGGGAGACAAACATTGTCAATAAGGTACGAATATACTTCCGTTGCTAGTACAGTAGATACATGCACTATAATATTATACTTAGATGGGAAACATGCAATTTCTTCAGCCGTCACATCTGAGGGGTGCACATAGAACAGATGTCCCCCCCCTTGACTTGCAGAAACACACACCGCATAGCATACAGCAAACACCATGCAGGACAGCTATATGCATGACTGTACAGCAACTGGTGTTTAGGACTGCCACTGCGAATGCGCTTGGTATATAGGCAACGTCTATGAATGAATGGCCAGTTCCAAATAAAGCAGAGGTGAGCCACTTGCACTAGAAGAGACAGCTGCCAATAAATATTTCAGTCAAGCAAGGAAATAAGAAGATTTTGCACACAGACAGGCAGGAAATTTATCAGGAGGAAAGCAAGAAAATTTAATAAATCAGCAAAAGGATCAATTATAGCTACTCAGCAAAGGTCCTTCAGTTGCTAGTTAGCTTTTATGTGTATTCAGTCTATATGCATGTGTCGTTTGATTATCACAGTATGTGAGCAAGTGGATGACCACAAGAGGTGTCACTAATTACAGGAAACATGCAATGCATACACACAACATTAGTCTCAGCCAGGTAGGCGTACGTTACTGAATGTCAACATTCAGTGCTTTCATCAGGCATATACAGATCCAGTGTGGAGTCCTGAATCGCTGCAAAACAACCAAAACACTGATTACATACTGACAGATTGACTGACTGCAGCAATCACTTAATCCCGTCACACTTTGTGCAGGGGTTAGTAAACCAAGTAACAGAATACGACATAATCCTGTGTGGAGCCATCAATGCACACAGCACAAGTCATGCCATACATAGAGGAGTGCCTTGGACATAAGTACAAGCTGTAGACCTTGTATATATTGCGGAAATATAGCTAGTTCAAAATCTGATGGAATTGCTAACAATCCTTTTTACTACCTCTAATTTTGGTGGATTCTGAGTCTTGAATACCAATGATATACCACAGAATAGGTCAACAATGGAGTAAGTTACAGCAGTGTATTTCTATCTTCACGTGCACGCACTTGGACTGGGCTAACACAAAGTCCAAAGTTAGATCATGCGATTGCCAAACAATCCACACTTGATGCTTGGGCAACTTAACGAAAATTAAACTAATGTCCATACTGACTGCAAACACATTATGTGTAGATTGCATGCAGCTGAATCAGTCTGTGTAGCTAGGTATACTGTCTGCATATCACTGGAAGCATTGGAAGTGCAATACATTTGGTATATCTCAAACACGACAAATACTTTAGAACCCGGCTAACATACCAAATTTAATTATGACACATTGCACAACAGTGTGGCTATCATTTACACACAATCATATGAACAGAGTTTCTACATACCTTGAATTTAGTTTCCACAGTCATTGATAAGTAGGTATGTACCGCTATGTAAATGCACCCAACACATTTTATAACTAACACCTCTAAAAGCATGACATACACAAATTATCCATTGACACCGCTAAATGCAATGGAAGACATTTTATCAAATGTGCATCCATAAAGATCACGGTATATCGCAGTACCTATGCCATGGGACAGCCATGCACAATACAGCACAGGGTGCACATAATCAGAATGGAAACTGCACCATTGTCACACTGCGCAAAATTCTAAAACTGTTGGAGCAATGACATGACATACTATTTCACAACACAACACATGCAAGCACTTACATGACTGTGCGCCTCCTGACAGTGAAGGGCTAGTGTCACACTCTGTCAGGTGATACTGTATATCAAGCAAACAAGGGTCCTCTCGTATCCAAGTATCCAGGTCTGCTGAATGTAGCCAAGTATGGTGCTTGAAGAACTCTACCCCAGTCACATGGTGTGTCTGTGTTGGGAGGAGTGTGGCTCATGCAGTAACTACAGTAGAATCCTACAATACAACATTACTCCATGTCAGGGTGTTTAGTGATTAGCTGTGTGCATTCATCTATCTACATGCTATAAAGGTATGACTGCAGGATTTGCTGCTGGACACTGACCTCATTCCTGTCCAGGTCCATCATTGTGTCCTCATTAGTTGGCTGGGAACCTGTTGAGTGAGGAGCATCACCTGATGAGGTGTCACCTGTGTGTAAGTGAAACAGACAAGGACAGAGAAAGTGGACATAGTGGACATAGTACAGAAGTTTACTAATGTGCATTCTGTAGAGCAAGCAATGCACAGACACACACACACACACACACACACACACACACACACACACACACACACACACACACACACACACACACACACACACAAGCACACACATGTCCACATACGTACACACACACACTTTACATTGCACATCACATTCTCACTTTGGCACTGCCCCACAACATGTGGGTGGTACCCTGCCAAAGAGGGGTTGGTGAACATCTGTCGTGGAGTAAATGGCTGTGACGGAGGGAGGGGAGCCAATCCTGGCGGAGGGTAAACTGGGTAAGGAATAAAGAGGGATGAACATTAGTGAGCATCAGAATCAGGAATGATGTACACAAGGCTAAAACATAATCGGACATCACACACCAACTACTAAAATATTTTTCAATTATCACCACTATTAGGCTGAACCGTGTTTGTGAAAACAGGATTAATTAGCACAATTCACAGTACACAAGTACCACTTGACAGCATGTATACCTCCTCCGTGGTGTGACGGTGGCTGGGCTTGAGGGTTGTGACTGTAATCAACACCAAGGGAAATGTGAACAGGTCCAACTGCAAAGTACAATGGGAATGGCAAATGACAAGATGTAGAATAGAAATGACATTTGCATATGATGCTTAACATCTAAGCAATCACACACCATTTATGCATGCACACAGACACCAAAGCACACCCACCATACCCACCACACCCACCACTACAATACCTAGGTCTTGTCCCACACCAGACAGGTTAGGGAATGTCTGTCTTGAAGCTTGTGGCGGAGGGAGGGGAGTCCCTCTTGAACTCAGTGGAGGGTGGACTGAGATGGGAAAATGGAAATAGAGTCACTGAATATAACAGTTAGAAGAATTGGACAATGGGTACTCACCATGACAATTTCCAGTACACAGCATACACTAGCTATGCTACACACAAAACACATCAGACAACAAACAACAGATTTACGTTATACAGTGTCTAAACCAATTGTAGAATGCAGCACACTTCTGCACTTGCACTGTATGTATGAATCAAGAACAACTGAAATACTATTCCTATGAACAGTGACTGCACAAGGAGTATATACGTACATCATTAAACCATACCCTGGCCATCATTTGCATGTAAAGATAGAGACAAACCTTGGTGTTGTCCATAATTGTATGGCTGATACTCTATACAAGAAGGGTCAGGGAATATCGGTCTTGGACCAAAGGTTGAGTTAGGGAATTGATTCCTTCTTTGAGAGGGAGCTGAGTGAGGAACACGGAGAAGGGATCACTGAGAATGCAGACTATGCCCCAAACACATATATAATTTATACAGATTTGACTGATCTCTGACTCAGCACCATTAAAATAGGGAACCAGCTTGCTCAGCTGGTTTGGATATGCCAACCCCAGAAGTAAAACCATCAGCGCTCCACTCCTGTAGTGGACGTTCCTTGAGGGCATATATAAGAATCGGAAAGTTGGAGAGCCAAGCAAAGACGTACCATGTCTTCTCTACCAAACCTGGACAAACAAGAAACTGCTAGTCAGCAACCACACCTCCTTTTGTAAATCTTCAGTTAGTCTAGTCTAGTCTGGAAAGTTGCTCACACTCCAGCGTCAACAAGTCTGCAAGATTCAGTCGAGGATGAAGGACAACCTTAGGTTTGAAGGATAGCTCCAAATAAAGGCTTTCCAGAGTGTCCTCACCACTGCTGAAGTCAGAGTCACTGCTATCAAGCAGAAGTAGCATTTCTTCACCACTTTCATGTCCCTTCGGCACTGCTATAGCACCTATGGTAAACTAAGCTGTAGAAGTATTAAAAACAAAGCTACAAACCTTCTTTCCAGCTCCAATTCTTCAGAAAACTTACAATGTATGCCAATGAACATTTATCTTAACTACTTTGAAGCTCCCACGCCCTAGGCATAATGCTGATGTCATAATGACATCATGAACGATGTCCCCTTTTACCATTCCCAATGACTTTAACCCCTCTACTCTCAAATTTCTACAGCTATATACATGCCATGAGGAACTCAAACACTACTGCTACGGACAGTGAGTGCACACAAAGACACACATAAAATACTGTCTCAAACCACACACCTGCATGTTCATGTATACACACCTTGATACTGTCCGGCAATGTGTGGTGGATACCCTATAACAGAAGGGTCAGCGAACATCGGTCTTTGAGCAAAGGCCTGGGGGTGAGGGAATGGATCCCTTCTTTGTGGAGGAGGACCTGAGTGAGTAGTGAAGGAGAGAACAGTCAGTAATCTAGCAGACTACACCCCACACACATGGACCACACACACACACTGTACAGTGTACCATATTGCATGTCTCCGGGGGGATGTCCCATTACAGATGGGGTAGCAGCAGGTGAAGGGAAATTGCATTCCTGTGCTGTGAGTGAGTGTGGTCCATTGGGGAGTGTCAGTTGTGGCAATGGGTGAGCCTCTCCTGCACAGGGTAGACACACAGTGTGTGTGTGTGTGTACAGGAGCAGTGGGACTGACTTTAGTAGGTAACCCATAGAATATGGTGCACACCATACCAAGTAACTAGTAGCAGGAACACAGCGTAGCAAGTGTCACACCCAAAGGGAGGTAACTGTTGTAGTGTGAACATGTAGTGTGAGGTCTGGCATTGTACAGGAAAGGATGTGGATACCAAAATTACAGGTTTGCAGTTGTAATGTTGTGTTGTCTTCAGTACCTTGTGTGGGAGGGTCCACTGCTCCCCCATCACCTCCCACTGCAGCTCCAGTGGGGAAGGCTCCCACTTGGCTCCTCACTGACTGGCAGGGGGTCTGTCTCACAGAGGAGTCCTGTAGTGATGTGAGGTGGGGAGGGAGGCAACACTGCATGCTCACTGAGGCAATAGGTGTATCCACCCTTCAGCACACAACATCAACACAAACATGTTGTCTGCAGATGTCACTGCAGCACCTTATCACTCAACACCACTGCTAATACAATGGAGTGGCACACATTGACAAGAACCACACAACACTCCTATTTGCCTTGACTAGCGACCTGTGCAGACAGCAACAGCAGGCAGGTGGTTTAGCAGTGAAAGGGATTGTGTTAAGATGTGTGAAATGGATTAAGTTAAAAGTAGCACGGCAGAGACAAAAGAGGCATTATTGCACAATGTGGAGGCACTGAGACACCGAGACAGGTGTTCTAAATGACTGCCTGCACTTGTCAAAGAGCACATGACCAATCCAAGGGATCCAGTAGAGTACATGCATAGAGTACCACATGTCTTAGTAATGTCTAGAGAGACAGAGACAGGACTACGGGTGGATGTGCTTGTGAGGGGACACACAGAGGATGTCCACATCCAATGGAGACAAACAGTATGTAGAGCTGTGAACTCAGTGGACCATAACTGGTAACTGGTACTGTAATAACTGGCAGTAAACCTGACAACTGGTCAATTGGAATGGGAATGGGTCCAATCATTGGGAAGATCAGTGATCGCTATACATGTGCAGTATCTCATGAAACAAAACATAGTACACACGTAAAATCACTAACAAAAGAGTTTGAGAGAGTACCAATCTCTTTGTCCATCTTGTTAGCCTACTTGCCATGTGAAGGATCATGTGAGGGCTGGCATTACATAACCAGTGACAACTGGTGCTAAACTATGAACCACAAACAAAGGCAGCTCAACTAGTTAGCAACTGATGAAAGTGTATGTATGTATGAGTGATGTCCTGAGTATGTCCCAGTCTGTCCAGCATAGGGACTCACAGGACAAGTTAGACAATGTACAGGTAAACAGTCACATTGCAGACACCATGCAGGACAGGACAAGGAGGGCAAAGGACAGGGCAGGCTCTACTGGACAAGTGTGGCATTGTGTTGGAAATGGTACAATGTAGACTGCTCTCTGAAATGTCACTGACCTCAGTCCTGTCCAGGTCCATCACTGTGTCCTCATTAGTTGGCTGGGAACCTGTTGAGAGAGGAGCATCACCTGATGAGGTGTCACCTGTGTGTGAGTGAAACAGACAAGGACAGAGAAAGTGGACATCTCACTACATGAGGCTCACTCTACAAGAGGTGACCAAACACCACAGCATGTGAACAGACAGACACACAGGGCAAGAGGGGAAGGTGGTGTGCTTGAGTGACTGGGATGAATAAGGAGATCTCCTTGCACACAATGGGAATGTATTCCAAAGTCTAGCCACACACAGTAATGTACTTACATACCTTACACACACGAGGGATAAATCTCTTATTTGGATCCATAAACTAGTACTCAAGTGTTAGGACAATACCACCATATCTAGCAGATATCTAGTAGCATATCTGCACTCTACTACACCTCAACTGACTGCACTACAGCATTCAGGCAGCAATGTAGGTCCTGATACATGTACATTGGGTGCTACACATGCCCACTCATGTAGTAATGACAGCACTGCAGTTCAAGGCAGTCAAGCAAGAAGCTCACTTCACCACCTACAGGTGATACAGGGTTCACACACAAGAGAGAGCTAGCCCCACCCAACCCAGCACAGCCAGCTGGGGAATGAGGTGCTGCTTCTCTGATACAACTGACTGAGGACTTGACAGACACAGCACAGACACTGCATGAGGAGACTGACTATGCACCACTCACCAACTGGACACAGCTCAATGGAGGGACGTCCATATCCATCTCGTCCAACTTTGAACTTCCTCCTCTCATCTGCTGTGAGTTGTGCTAGTATACCATCCACTACCTGTTGGTCTCTGATATCAGGCTCCAGTTGGAACTCTGTAATGTTCTTGTTCCTGACAACTCCTCTCACAGCTGCCAATCCAAACTTGTGTACAAGTGTTTGTGGTACTGAGTACTGCAGGAGTGAACAGTAAACAGTACAGAACACAACAGCTTATTATGCTATAACAATAATGATGTTTACACAAAGGACAAATTTTAATGTTTAGAATGTGTCATATGTCACTATCACTGCAAAGACAATTGCACCATGTCGCAGCAACAACTTAGTGGGACAGACACAGAGTGACAGAATATCAAAGATATTATATACTTCCCACCACACACGGCCCATTAATGGTAACAACAACACAATGTCATATTGCAATGAAGTCACATTGCATGAGCGGGCTATGAAACAAGACTGTTCCATCTTCTGTCTGACAGCAATGAATGTGCGCACATTACTGTGCATGGTCTACTCAGGTCGAAATCACTACAAAATGAATAACAAATGATGGCTTCCATTTGGAGCTACGTCAACTACTGCACATTAAATGCAACTAAAGTGAGAGCCACCTGTGAGACAATACCATGCAAGCAGATGAGCACACATGCCAAGTCCACACCATGTCTAGAGCTGAACATGTTGGAATGAAATGTAATGTGGTCAGACACAGCCAGAGGACTACACTGATACACAGCTCATCAAGTCCTGTCAGAGACACATCACTACAGTGTACACAGAGTGCTTTAGGTCATCTCAAATAATACATTTGACCATCTCCATCAATGCAGTGTGGATTGAAAGTAGAATGTGATGGTTAACTGGTGCATGATGTACACAGTCACTACCTGACTATAGTCTGTTGGAGACAGTATACCTGAACTATAAGAACTGCATGTGCATGTGTCTGTGTGGCCTCATTCCTAGCTCCACTTCCTCTACAATGGCTAACACAGGGGTGGAGACAAAGCTATAGTACTGCAAATACAAAGTACCAATCAGATTGTTCAGAAGTCATGTGACATTGTTCAGATGCGCTTAATTCATAGTAATTGTTTGTTCATCATAGAGCAAAATGGTAAACATGCCATTGTTGTTGTTGTTGTTATTGTCTATTTAGTGAAGTAGTGACATTTCTACTCTGTTAATCCATCTGCCAAAACTGATGTTAAGAACCCACAAACAATACATTCATCTGCCATTGCAAACGTAGCCATGATCAGCCACTGAGGTGTCAGCTGTCATGTACCTATCACATGGCATTCACCACACAATATCAAAAGTTAGGGACCAGACCCACTGTTGGGTGGTTTCAAGAGTGGCAAGTGGAAGTGCATGGGATGGGCTCAAGACTAGTATCTGTGTGCCTCATACAACCAGTTAACCAATAACTGGTGGCATAAGTAACAAGCCATACAACTACATGGGCAAGAGGGGAAGAGCAGTGCACAGACATAACACTGCCAGTGTTATGTCTTATGCTCTGTTCAATAGAACGCATAACACTACCAGTGCACCAGACAGTGCATACAAGACAGACATTTCAGGGAAGCAGCTACAACAAAGTGCACCTCTTGACAAGCAACTGAGGCCCACTCATCCAATACTGGTACAATGTTGGCTACGGTACCCTTGTGGGACCAGAGTGATTTGGAGTCAATATGCAGTGTACAACTGATGAAGAGATGGAACTTACATCAAAGTGAAATATCAGCTTCTTCAGCCTCCCATGTCCAGCCAGCTTTCCTTCAAGCTCCTCCAGCTTAAGGCCATCCTCTGCTACTCCACTCTAAAGAATGACATGATTAGATCTAGTAAGCATCCCACACACTCTCTGCAGTCTACACAGTGTATGTAAGGTAACAGGACAGGTAGAAACCTATCCAATATCCACACTGAATCACAGTCAGCAAGCCAATGAAAGACACAATATGCTACAAATAGAAGGATCATTCTGGCAAACACCAAATGACTGAGGAATGATGAACAGTAGATAAACCATGACCACACTGAACAACAAAACACTTAGCATTACATGAAGTCATCTGTTGTCAACTGTGGGTCTGAGGTAGGAGTGGCTCATGCAACCTTCAATATACAGGCTCTTTGGCGTCATTCCTGACATGATAGTGGGAGAAGATTTAGGGCATGCTATGAGGGAGGAGTTAGACTAGATTGCTGTCTGGTGCAGGTGGTAATGGCACACTCAGTGTTGATCACACAGGTAGAAGACCACTTGAGCTGGAGTTAATGTTGCAAGGTTATGAAATAGTGATGAAGCACAGGTTAACTGGTTTACAGTTGAGATTGTTTTTTTGCTCGATGGGGAAAAGGCAAAACGAACACTATGTTTCAATGTAGGCCATCCCAATCCCAGTTCCCAGTTTACGAATCAGGAAAATCTAAGTTGCCACCCTGAAACAGCCATGCGAGGGAGGTTAGGAGAGGTAGAGGAACAAGTGTCTGCCTGGTGCACACAGACACAACTCAGGGGAATGCATACATTCCCCGGTTGTTACAGTACAGTCTATTAGTGAGGAATCAAGGTCAAACAATGTATGAGCCATTGCAGCTCAGCTGAATGATCCACAGCAACAGTTGTTTGTTACCTGTATCAGTAGCTACTGTAAGCTGATTATTCTGCAAATGCACTGTACCCACAATGTTGTAAAACAACTAATAGATATACCTGCTGCGGGGAGCTGATGTACTGACACTTGAGCTCTTCCACATGTTCAAAGTATTCCACAACACCACACACCACATCAAGTGGGACACTCCATAAGGTGACCCTTTCCACACTCCTCTGCACCACATTGCCTGTAGAGAGAAAGGTTCGTAAATGAGCTGCTACAAGTGTGAGTGTGGTCCATTATAAGGTTTACACACAATTGACAATTAAGCCTTCCACAACACAGTTAGAACTGCATGGGTTGTGCCATGGTTGGCAGTCAAGTACAATTACCTACTACCATTACTATTACATCAACAACAAGTGAGTGAATCTCTACTTGCATTAATCCCATGTATGTAAGTATCCTAGTGAAATGACAGGTGTGTGAGTGATTAGTACACTAAACCGCATGTGAACAATATCAAGCCGTCACTAACAACTAGAAAGCTACAACAATATGAAACACTAGGACCCAGGTAGCACACAGTGCAGGTTGTAAGGAGAGCAGCTTTGAGACCCATTCAAGTCAGTATCTGCACTGGTCATTATCATTACCAGCACTAGTTGCAGAGAGCCTGGACCACTAAAGGCAATGTATGACAAGCTGTACACATTACAGTTTACAGACAATGATGACAGCTTACAAGGTCAGTGTGACACATCAAACACTGTCATTCAACTCACCATCACAAGGCCAGTCCCAGCACTGTGATGGTAGACTCAGTAACAAATCTGTCAATGTAGTGTTGTTGCTGAGGCCCAACAGGAGGTGGTGGGTGAATAGCTTGACATCTTCATTAGATGTTAAGCCACCACCCCACAATTCCAGCTTTGTCATTGTCTTGTTCTGAGCTAGTGATGTAGCCATCTTGTCCAGAAGGTCACAGCTCAGGCCCTGCAGTGAGCAAGGAGGTGAAGTACACATGAGCATATGAATTATCTAGAATAGGTAGTCTGTGAGAGCAGGAGGTGGTGAAAGGAGGGATGGCTTACAATGAGACAGAGGAAGGAGTGAAGGTTAAGCAGCTATGCTAATAGGTCACCTCATTGCAGGGATTTGGACTGGTGAAGACTTGAGATAGGGGAACAAACACGGTATAAGGAGGAGAAATATGTAGACTGAGTGTAGGTAGCAGGGTGTGCAAAAGCAATTAGAACAGTACAGGTCTGGAAGGTACAGCTTGAGCAACACATCAGCTGTCACACAAAGAGGAAAATATGGACAGTTCTGCACAGAACATGAGTACATCAGAAGACGTAAAGCTGTGTCCTCTTTCAGCTTGTTCTAGTTAAAAGGCATACACACGACCACAGACAGCTGTCTGATACAATGAGCAACACATTAAAAGGCTAAGGCTCAGGGTCGGCAAAGAAGAGTCAAACAATGGGCAATGCACATCAGTTGCACAATAGTTTAACAATAGCAGGTAGAAGACTTGTATTTGTTCTTGTAATACCACAGCCAAGACGTAGCTACTTAGACCCCATGATGTGATGTGACTACGTGAACCCCATGGTAAGCCAGCAGGTTGCAACAAGATTGGTGGCACCATTGGCTGCAGAGACACTAGCCCTATCACCCCAGTCACATCAGAAGACTTAAAGCTGTACCCTCTTTCAGCTTGTTCTAGTTATACCAAAAGGCATACACACAACCGCAGACAGTCTTATCACCACAGTTCGCATGGCCCCCTCGGTGCAGTAGGGATACTCATCTATGGGCTTGCAAGACCCATGAGATGAGTTAGGTGGGCTACAGCCTTGAGTGACAGCATCAGAGTATGTCCTGGCTGTCCCCACCTACGCTTTTGTGATCTGAACATGGACACACACACACACACACACACACACACACACACACACACACACACACACAGTAACTGATAGAAGAGTGTGGAGATGGTGGTGCAGTACCACTTAGCAGTACATGGAATTATGTAGCTGGAATGGCTAGATTACGGTACAATTCCAATACATTACCATGAAATTATGTCATTCTTACGTGTGACTTAGAACCTATAGTACATCTCTCCTTATTTGGAGATCATTCCCTTTGAGAACTGGTCAATTGAAGGAACTTAAGATGCTGTTTCTACCAAATCAGTTGCACAATAGTTTAACAGTAGCAGGTAGAAGACTTGTATTTGCTCTTGTAATACCACAGCCAAGACGTAGCTACTTAGACCCCGTGACGCGACGTGACTACGTGAACCCCATGGTAAGCCAGCAGATGGCAACAAGACCAGTGGCACCATTGGCTGCAGAGACACTAGCCTTATCACCCCAGTCGCATGCCCCCCTCGATGCAGTAGAGGTACTCGTCTATGGGCTTGCAGACCCATGAGATGAAGGAGGGACGGTATGGCCTTGAGTGACGACATCAGAGTATCTGTTCTAGGCTCCTGGCCGTCCCCACCTACGCTTTTGTGATCTGGACACACACACATGCACGCACACACACACACACACACACACACACACACACACACACACACACACACACACACACACACACACACACACACACACACACACACACACACACACACACACACACACACACACACACACACACACACAGTAACTGATAGAACAATATGACAGAGAGATGGTGATGCAATGCCACTTAGCAGTAAATGGAATTATGTAGCTGCAATGGCTACATTACAGTACTGTTATTCCAATACATTACCTCAAATATTATGTCATGTGACTTAGTAACTATTACTAGTACATCTCCATATTTGGAGATTAAGAATATGAGAGCTGGTCAATTGAAGGAAGTTAAGATGCCATTTCAAGCAAATCAGTGATAGCAAATTTGAACAAGAACTTTGGCAGAAATATCAAACTACATTTCAACAATGACAGGGAAGAATGATTTCTGGTATTGTACATTCAAAGCCAGTCTATGTACCTGAAGGCAAGGCGTGACTCAAGATGAGCATTGCATACACCACAACTGTATACAGTGAAATATTGACACTATTAGCATTGCATCAAGTCAACAGTCATCAGCTGCCAGGGTTGGTAGGAGTGCCCCAGCTAGTGTCCCAAAGAACACTTACTGTTAACACATTACTGACATGATAGATGGAGATCCCTGCAGAACACCTCACAATACAATTCTAATGGGCAGATACAGTATCACCCACAGAGACAGCTTTGGTGCAGGAAAGCAAGATTGGATCCAATTCACAGCTTGTGGATTGACATGCATAGTGCTTAGCCTTTTAATGATTAGACAGTGGTCAGCAGTGTCAGAAGTGTTAGCCACATCTAAATAATATAGTACACCAACAAGTAAACCTCAGTCAAAGGTTAGGTACCAGTTGTCGGCATTGTGAAGCAGTTAAATGTCAGTGGAGTGGTGCCCCATTGGAATGGGTAGAGTAGTTGGGCCATACTGAGATGGGAATCAACCAGGCACTGACAGCAGTGGGTGTGGTGAGGAATCATTTCAAAACTAGAAAGCAGTTATTCATTATTGAAGGCCTACAGAGTTGAAAGCTGTTAGTGCTTGAAAGTGACTGGCTTGGACTGTGTGAGGAATGAAAACAGGCAAGAGATGGAAGTAGGCACTGGCAGTAGGAGCGATGAGGAAGAGGGCTTGAGAGAAAGAACAATTGTGAAGTGTGTGAGATATGCCATGGAGTGGTGAGAGGGCAAACAGAAGGTAGGAGGTCCAGAGGGAGGACAAGATATGTAGTGATGGAGTGGTAATTAATACTTACCACACACTGCCTCTAATGCCCAGTATCTCTGGTTCTCTGAATCCTGATGACGCATGCAGTGAGGTTAGCTGTTGTGTTGCTCTTCAGTTGTCCTTCACAATTATAGGGCAGTACTGGAAATATGGTGTAGGATGGTTGCTGGCAGCAGGAGGAAACGACACGCTGCAACAGATCGAGGGTGATCCAACATTTTCGCTGCGAATTTCGTAAGTCACCGTGAGAAGTAGTGCTGACAGATAAGAAACCGAAGCGCTGTTGATACCTCTACACTGGGTGGCTTGTTGTAAGTTTCAATCACAGACAACGTGCGAGCTGTGTGTGAAGTACCACTTCTCTTGTTCCTTGCGACCGCGCGTGTGACCACCCGCCATTTTAATGACGTCACAAATAGCGGCTAACATACAGCGTCACACAGGGCACATAGGGCCATAAGATGGCATATCAAAAACACACTACATTCACTTATTAAGCAGACACAAAATACCATAGCATGCTGCACAGATTGAAGAGATAGTTACAAGATGCATGAGCTAGACATGACTAGATTGGAGGATGTGGACAAGGTGACTGAGTGATAGCCTCTGGAGCTATCATGTCCTGGTAGCTACCTCTGACTTCAGAGTCACTACTGAAGTCTCAGCTTCAACAACAACTTCCAAATGCAGAAAAAATAGCTTTTACCTTCAGCAGCACTATACATAGAGGAGGCAACTACGAGTTTGAAAATGCCCTCATTAGAAGGTGGAGAGAAAGGACATAACAGAATTGCATAATTGCTTTTAACCACAGTAATTTTAATACACCTTACTCAGTGAAGTGCTAGGGAAGCAGTGTTAGTGTCCAAGTCAGTGCCCCCCTCCCCCCTTCAGTTTCTTAGAAGGGGGATAGGTCCCCTCAGTCTTCTCACACCTCACAGTCCTGGTGCCCAAGGACTACAGTGATCGGAGGAGCCCTAGTCGGTACAGATCTTCCAAAGTGCTGCTGTTACTCCTGTTCTTTCAATTAGCAAAGACCTAGGACAGATTATGGTGATGAACTTAATTGGCTGGTGTATCAAACTGGCGACAGTAGGAAGCCATTCCATGCACTGCTTCTCTGTTGTGTTCATTGTTACATACTACAGCCTTACATCGTCACAAGCCAAGTGCTAGTGGATGGTTTAAGCGCAGAATGGAGATGCAGCAGCACGCTAAGCAGGTTTAGAGGAAGCAGTCAGCTTACAGCCTAAAGTTGGTACAGTTCTAGCCTATTTGGCCACCTTTGAACTACTGTACTACAGACTTTTCAACAGTTAATTATACACCTCACAGATACTGTTCTTTACCATTCCGATTAGCAGCAGACTTAAGTAATCCCATAAAGCTACATATCTATGTATAAGCGAGCACAACACTTTTAGACTTTAAGTTACCAAACTATTATAAACGTGTTCCAATGCCTTTGCTAACATTTGACTTTACTACCATTAGACCAATACATTGTTGCTTCTAATAACTTTCAATGGACCAAAAGTAATGTGCACTCAAAATGGAAGCCATCTTCTGCAATAAAGGAGGCAGTAGAGATCCATGCTGTTCCCAGGGAGCACATTCCAAATGAGAGTCTTGAGAGTTGTACTAGACACTGCAAATATTGCTTGCTGTGAAGATTAGTGCAGACCCATTATATAATTACACACCAGCTGCCACCATGGGTAAATCAGTCTGTAGGCCACAAGTGCACACATGGCTTCAGTATGTCCACTGTGTGTTGGTTTGAGTGAAGTATGCTGTTCACATTCTAAATAGAGTGCTGGACTGAACACAGCAAGGTAGTCTATGCACAAGTTGTCAAATGTGTATTGTGAATGTTTAGCAAAAGGTGCACACATGGATCCCCTCTATCAGAAGCCAGCTAATTGGCCATGCACAAGTCATGCTTTCTTCGTTACCTTCATGTGCAATGATAATAAGCAGTGCAAATTGTGATATTAGAGACATTTAGATTTGTGTAATTTGACCTATGCATAACCCGTAACATGTGGGAAAGTCACGTGCGCGACCGCAAACTGCAAGTCACCGGTACGCACTACACGTTTTCAACCTGTAGGCCAGCTTCTACGCGTATACAATTTACCTGTGCGTGTACATGGCGGATAACACAGTGTTCCCACGCACCGTCTTTTTTAAAGTACAGCCTAACCTCTGTTCCGACACCTCGATTGGAGAAAGCGCTTTCAGGTCCCTGCTGCAACTTGTTCAGCTGTTTTTTTTTAAAGAAGACTTGGAACATGCCTCTATTTTGGTGGCCAGAGCTGATGCACGACCTGACTGTCGCTCATGAAGTGATCTCCTGCCGTCGCAGCAAGCTTCATGACTGGGCAGATATAGCGGCACCACCATAACAAACAGTTCTTATCATTCACAATATCACACATCTACATCTAAACTTTCTGTACACAACTACCTCATCATTAACAGACACTGCATTCATTTAAGTTGGAAGTATACATATAACTAGAGCTGATTGCAACACACTGATAAAACACAGAATACCCTCCACACCAATCAGTGCTCACACCTATTTGTTCAGTGTGACATTCACACTGAAATCAGTATTCACACCATTTCTGATCAGTTAAGAGAAGTACTTCATCCACACAAGGATAAAAGCCAAGTCCACAGCTACCCTGGACACAGGATATCCTAGCAGCATGTTGTGTACAGTGGGAGGACTTCCTCAAACAATAAGCAAACAGGTTTAATGTACTGTGAAGTAGAATGTGTCACCCAAAAACAATCCCACCAGGTTATATTAGCTGTGTACAACGTATGTGAATGCAAATCCTCAAAGTAGAGTACCAAATATGCAGTAGAATGTACTGTAAAGTGCTTAGTCTCTTACAAACCATGCCCAATAAATGGCATGTGCATACAACCATGCAGTCTCTTGCACTGCATGGTTGGAGCGAACACCACACTGACAATGGATGTGCTCACAGTGGCAACGAACATGTACAAAGAGTGAACCACACCCATCTGACTGCTAGTGCCTGGCTTTGAACAACTACATGCAGTAATAGTGAAAGAGCGAGAACATTGCAGCATGCTAAATGCCTAAGCAGCAGTGCTTTTGCCACTTGACCAATATACAATGTGTTTGGGTTACTTTATATTATGCTTTTATATTATGTGTGTATCATATCATATGAATAGACAGTACTTTGATAGCTACATCACAGACCATCAACATGGAGACACGACAACAGAAGCCATACTTCCTGTGGCAAGATATGCTCTTACACAATTGGTTACATTCAATGGAAGCACGACTTTGACAAGTTTGGTATTTGAATCCAGAATTAAAGAAAAGGAATAAATGGTCCTTGCTTATTTCAATATAGTCCAGCTGGGTGCAGGTGTGACAAGGATGCAGAAGAGAGAGTGCACATAGAGATGCATACAGTTGACATACCTCCAATGGATTGGCGATGTCCGTACACTGAAGCACTTTTACATGTTCAAAGATCCCCACTACATCACACAGAACATCAAGTGGGACAGGATTCAAAGAGATGCTCTCTATGCATTCCTGTGCACTACAACCTACAGAAAAATGGATATGACACAAAAACAGGAAACAGCATACAACCATATGCATGAATGGCAACACACAGTACAGCTCAGCTGAATGCAGTTCATAATACAGTAGGAAGTCACTTATCTGAACATGTTGGGACTGGAGGGTGTTTGGATAATCAAAATGTTTGGATAATTGAAGTTATCAACACTCACTGACAATACATGATATTTGCATATAAAAATTAATTTCGATGTAATGAATTGTGTACATACATGTATCAGTTGAAGTAATCATTAATGTGGCTTGGCTTTGATTCTTTGCTCCCTTTTGGGAAGTCTCTAATAAAAGCCCATTGGGTATACCCTTAGTTCCCATGGGTACACTGGGTTGTTGCTTGAGGTATATACATACGTATGTGAGCACTGTCTGCAGTGATTGGCAGGCAGTTTTTGCAAGTGAGACAGTTGGAGGAGTGACCACTCCTCTTCAATCTGTGAATGCTTGCTAGCCTTCTGAATGGCTAGCACATTCTCTTCACTCTTCATGATATCGTGAACAGTGGATTTTCCAACATCGTACTCGCACACGATACTCTGCAAGGCCCTTCTACCTTTAACAAGCTGGCACATCTTCCCCTTGTTGTCTATAGTTAACACCACTCATATTCTCTTACAACTAGTGCTTGTCATAACACATAACAGGAGCCACGGGGCAAATTCTCAAAAACAGACAGGACACATGACAGAATTAACACAGTGTTCTCACACAATATGTACGTATAATGGCTAAGCGAAAACATCAGGAAATCTACAGTAAAAAAGGATTCCATTACACCACACTCAAGCACTGGCTGAATTTTCAAGTAACTACACTATTCCAACTTCCTGCCTAAACTTCTACACAGCAGTGTATATTATAATAAGATTTAACTAGCAATTGCACTGTATTCATTGCACAAGTGTCCTACAGTAATATTATTTCTACAAAAATGGCAACAATGCAGGAATGGCATAAACAGGACAGAAACAAGTAAATGCTGCTACACGATGAAGCATTAACAATTGTCCCTATATTCAAGGATGGTGCTACATTCTGGCATGTACACAGGGACCATTGTCAAAGCTTCACCGTGTACAGAACTTTTTGCGTTGGTTGTCCCGACCGGATATATGCAATCGGTTATCGGTTATCAATTTACAACCTGGTGACGTCATTATGGCGGCTACAAGTCTAGCTGAAGCAGCAGCGTTTGGAACAAGGAAGACTGGAACAAAGCGTATTCGGACGATTTAAGGCTAAGAATGGTGGGGACGTTTCTGTACCAAGAGGAAAATGCCTTCTCGATAAGTGAACAGACAGCACGGGGGCTAAACAGACTCATACCAATCGCGTGCAACGATTTTCTGTAACCTGTGTTCCAGACCGCTGAAAAAACTGTCGAATCACGATCAGTCGGTGATTCAGGTCGCCTGCCTTCGCCATGTACCCTGATCTCCTGTACACCGTCCACCAATAGAATTGGGTATACTAAAAGTCACGCAAAAATGACGTCACCAGGTTGATAATTGATAACCAATAACCGATTGCAACCATCCGGTTGGGACAAACAACCCAAAAAGTACTGTAGCAGCATTTACTTGTTTCTGTACTTTTATGCCATCCCTATATACTTACTATTTTTTATACATACATTTTATTATTTCTAGTATTATATATAGTTAATCATTTTAGCTGCTCATCACAGTTCTGCTTATGGAAATAAATGGTTGAAGGAAACAGCCGAGGCAAATAATTATAATGCTCTGTGATCAGACAAATCCATACATAGCGTACATATCACATGTACCGTCATATGACAAAATGTCATTCTTCAACACAGTCAGATCATTCATTGATTATTGGTAATACAGTGTCAGATGCTGTCATGAGCTTCAGCGATACAGCACTTGATTGAAAAGAAAGCCTAGCATCCAGTCACCATTTCAATGTTTGGGAAAATAGCAGCAACACTACTGTTGAAAACACTAGTCATTTGACATTGCTGAGGTGTGACAAGCACAAACAGGACAAGTATCTCGTGGTTCTCCTGTGGTATTCATAATTATAACTACAAGTCGAAATCTGAGACAGACTAACAGAAATTGACAATGTAACAAGTAGGCTGGGCACTCCGTGCATTGTATACATAGCCGCAGTGACAGGTGAGATATGTGTACAGTACAACAATTCACAAACTAAACTCCCACCAATTAAAGCTTCCCAACCACACATGTGGGTTATATACTGTATATCCACTACATATATACAGTACATAAACAATGTGGCCTTGGGGGCCTGACTTTTCATCTTTATGTTCCTCGTGTATTCTCCTGCAGATGTAATCTGAGTGGAGTGATCTGTGCATGATCTGAAACAAGAATGTTTATACTACAAGTACAATCAAGAATTATTTTGCCACAGTTTCTTTGACGGAGAATCACCATCGACAAGTGTTCTCCAACACACAAACACTCTAAGTGGTGGTATGTAGGTGAAGAGCTGAGAGCAATCAGACAACAAATAGTAGAACAATTGAAAGGTCCAATATTCTACTTTTCCATGTGTCCCCACAGATGATAAGCCTATCCAATGGATAGCTACATTGCAAAAACTAATGTCTTTCTTTGCAGCAGAACACTGCATAATTCATGATAAGAACCTTGTTTCAACGAAAACACTTGGAAAACTTCCTTGGCTTACCAAATCTGCTTCAAAACAAAAGACGTCCTTGTGACTAACTCCTGAAACATCGCAACAAGTAAAATGAAGCCAGGACATTGACAATGTAACCACCTTTATGCTAACACGGAAGTCTTACTTGAAATATTGACACTTTGTAATTGATGCAGATTTGTCTGTCAAGTGCGGCATTTTAGTACAAATTGGTGATTCGATCAGGCGCACATTATGTCACTTGCATGCCACGGTAACATAGTAGAATGCAACAACAGCACGGTCCATCCTATGTAAACAAATTCCCATGACAAGGGACAAAACTCACATCAGCATAATGCACAAATTCCATTGTATGCGCATGCTTAGACTATGATGCAACAAATTGCTGTTATGATTGATCCAATGGAGGTGTTCTAAATTGCTTATACCACTTCTGATTCCCTTATACTACTGCTGATTCAACTTATATCACCTCTGGTAGCTTCTGGTGCTTTAAGGCAAACTCTCGACAACGTAGCTGTGACAGGCTTGGAGCGAAATTAACTTTAGCAATGTTCCGAGGTACTTCATGGCAGCTGGGCCTCGCGGGATCGTTTCCGCGCATTTTACGCTGCCGTTTGACTACTCGGCTATCTTTTTGTCGTCACTTCTCGGTAGAACTGGCTAGCATGGTCCTTCCCCGTAATGATGCTGGTTGCCATCACAGTCTAAACACCTTATACTGAGCTCCTTCAGTGTCTACCAGATTTATAGATACCTCGTGTCTATGGCATGTTATTCATATCTCAAAACTAACCCTTCCCCCAGAACCATATACAGGTACCGGGCCCTAGACAATCATATTATAACAAACGTAATGCACATTTTCGATATTCAGGTAAAACTCCTTCAATTCTGGACGGAATGGCATGAAAAGTGGTAGGATTATGAAGAGGTGTAGTGAGAGTAACCTCGTTGAGCAGAAATTTGGTTTAAAGTCGTTCCGTCCGAGTTCTTGCCACTTTTGCGGTTGCAGCCATATCTAAGAGGTAGGGACAAGATCGTGTTTTGCTGTTTGGAAACTCCTCCTTCAATTTTCTACCAATCTTCACCAAATTTGCACCATGGCAATACGGGGTTGACCTAAGATGGCTGGTGTCTTCGCTGCTGAACTTCTTTAGACAAAATAGCTTAATCAAAAGTGACTCTTGCAGTTAGGCCCCTGCAAAGGCTAGGTTTGCCCAGTGATCCTTCAAGCAACAAAATAGACTCTTGCAGTTAGGCCCCTGCAAAGGCTAGGCTAGCCCAGTGATCCTTCAAGCAACAAAATAGATTAACATAAGTAAATCCTGTATGCACAGAGTTTTACGGAGCGAGTCTATGGAATGCTCCCAATCAAATGGACAGTTCTGATTGGTTCAACGTTCAAATTACCAACCGTAGACCGGGTAGCCACCCGAAGGGCGGGTATTCAGCTAGTATGTATAAAAGAGATGACTCACTTTTGGCATCCTGTCTTTCTTCATGCATTGTCAGAGACTTGACAACTTCTCTCCAATCTAAACAGATCACGGAAGAATAGAGTGAACCAACGTGGTATACAAAACATTCAAAATTTCAAAAACATATTTATTAAGTGCCTGTTCACTTAACATACAATTGCATAGGATCACAAGTCACTAGTAACATTTAATTATTCATTCCATTACAGTTTCCCTGCTTAGATCAGAATGTATTTGAAAGTGACTGATGTGACTGATCTTGCAGATTCTATTTCCTTTCTACGTCCTTACGATTCCTTTGATTTTCTTGATTGGGTCACCAAAGTCCCCTAATGCCGGTTTGTTGTCGCTGTAACGGCAAAGGCATCTGCAAGGACTGTCCATGCTCCCGATCAGGGAAACATTGTGTCGACTGCCTACCCTTGAGGAAGCAACGCTGCGTGAACACCCGCGGCTTTGGGCAACAGAGCCTGTTCCCCAAGCTCAGCAGGGACCCAGCGGGGATGTAGAGGGGGAAGAACGGGGTGGGACATGTGGCGATGGGGCAGGGAGCGTAGAGGCTGAAAAGTCGAATGAAGTCACAGGAGTGAGTGAGCCAACCTTGCCTCCCTTTGTTGCTGCATGTTCCCCTGATCCTGCCTATGTGTGGGGTAGCCTTGACGGGTCCACAATGCGCGAGACGGTCATTGCTAGCTACAACGAAGTCGTCCACTGGAAGAGAAACGTTTTCAAGATCCCCTCCGGGAAGGTCGGGAAGGCTTTTGTTAGTGAGATGGCTAAGCTATTTCAGGCCTTTGGTGAAGAGACCAGAATCGAGTCATTTGCGCTCACTGCTGCCGCAGTCCTGCCACATTTGCTACTCCAGAAACCACATAGGGGCTCGAAGACAAAGGACCACGTCCAATGCCTGGAACGGAGACTGCAGCTGTGGCTCAACGGAGAGGTGGAAAGTTTGATGTCGGAGGCTCGCACAATCCAGCAACGGCTTGGGCCATGGAAGCCATCAGACAGAGGCATGGATGCTGCAAGGGCCTTTGCCAACTTAATGAAGAAGGGGAAGGTGAGAGATGCCCTACGAACCCTTTCAGAAGACTCCAAGGGCTCTCCTCTTCCCCTTGATCATGTGTGCACGGCGGATGATGGTAGTGAGACTGTCAGAGACATACTTCACAAGAAGTTCCTGCCCAGAAGACCACTGGTAGAAGCCTCACTCCCAACGGAGTCATCACAACAGCGTATACATCCCATTATCTTCGAGAGCATCACCGGCTCACAGATACGCACAACAGCACTACACATCAGTGGCTCGGCAGGCCCTTCAGGGCTTGATGCACAGGGGTGGAGGCGAATGTGCACTTCCTTTCATGATGCCTCCCAACGCTTATGTGATGCAGTCGCTGCGGTTGCCCGCCGCATATGCTCCACCCTGGTCGACCCTAACGCCCTCAGGGGTTTCACCTGCAGTAGACTCATAGCACTAGACAAGCAGCCTGGTGTCAGACCTATTGGTATAGGTGAAGTCTCAAGAAGGATAATTAGCAAGACAGTGCTATCCGTCATCAAAGAGGACATCTTGAGGGCAGTGGGTATCAGGCAGCTATGTGTTGGCCAGCAGGCCCTAAGGAGCATCTTCGACCACCCCTCCATCGAGGCCATCTTGCTGGTCGACGCATCTAATGCATTTAACAACCTCAGCCGGAAAACAGCCCTCATCAACATCCAACACATGTGCCCCAGCCTTGCAACAATCCTGATTAACACCTACAGGCAAGACCCTGAATTCTACATCGAAGCTGAAGCCATCCTTTCCGCGGAAGGGACGACGCAGGGGGACCCACTCGCCATGGCAATGTTTGCCCTTGCCATGGTCCCCCTAATCAACAAGCTCAGGGGCCAAGCACAACAGATTTGGTACGCTGACGACGCATCGGCTGGTGGCAAGATGAAAGAGCTCAGAGCCTGGTGGGACAAGATTACTGAGCTAGGGCCTGAGTATGGGTACTTTCCGAACCCTGCCAAGACCTGGCTCTTGGTGAAGGAGGATTACCTAGAGGCTGCCCAACACATATTCGGAGAATCGGGCATCCAGCTAACCACTCAGGGACGCCAGTATCTAGGGTCACCCATCGGTTCCAAGGAGTTCGTAGATCTGGCAGTGAGGGAGAAAGTAAACACCTGGGTGGCCGAAATCGAGATACTGGCATCCATTGCAAGAACCCACCCTCATGCGGCATACGCCGCATACAGCCATGGGCTATGCCATAGATGGAAGTTTATCTCGAGGATGACCCCCATTGACGAGGACCTGTTTGCACCACTGGAGGCAGCCATCCACAACCAACTCCTCCCATCCATCTCAGGCAAACAGGACATTAGTGACATTATGAGAAAGGTCCTAGCATTGCCCACCCGCCATGGGGGACTTGATCTGGCCAATCCCCAGGAGGAAGCTGCTCTGGAGTACACTGCCTCATGCTCCCTGTCAAGACCATTATGGGAACCCATTCTGCAGCAAGAGGGGAATGCCTCCCCCAACTGTGATGCTGAACAGAAACGAGCCAAGACAAGTATCTCCCAACAGAGGTCAACACACATAGCCGAAGTAGCAGCGCAAGTGTTTGATGAAGCGTCTGCTGAACTGCGAAGGATGATTGAGCTTGCATCCGAGAAAGGGGCATCTAGTTGGCTAGCCACACTGCCAGAACATGGGTTCCACTTGAGCAAGACTGCGTTCTGGGACGCAATCCACTTGAGGTATGGTTGGAAGCCTGAGCGAATGCCAGAAAAGTGCGTCTGTGGTGCACAGTACAATGTAGAGCATGCGTTGACATGCCCCTGCGGCGGTTTCACCTTTATCCGCCATAATGAGATGAGGGACTTGACAGCAAGCCTGCTCTCAGAGGTATGCCATGGGGTACGGATTGAGCCAGATCTGCAGCCACTCACAGGTGAGACCCTCTCACATCAAACTGCCAATCGCCAAGACAATGCCCGACTGGACATCCAGGCCCAGGGTTTCTGGAGGGAGAGACGACAGGATGCCTTCTTTGACGTCAGGGTGTTCAACCCGCATGCATTCAGCAACCGTCACTCCACCCCAGGTGCCTGTTATCGCAGACATGAGAGAGAGAAGAGAAGGTCCTATGAAGAGAGAATCCGTGAGGTGGAGCATGGCTCCTTTACACCACTGGTGTTCTCAGCCACCGGAGGCATGGGGGCTGCAGCTGAGACCTTTTACAAACGCCTCGCGTCATTGATAAGTGAGAAGAAGGACCAGAAATACGCAGTCACGATGGGCTGGATTCGATGCGCCATCAGCTTCTCCCTGATCCGTTCAGCGGTGATGTGTGTGAGGGGCTCGAGATCCAGCTACCACCACCCAATCAGCCCTGCCAGCTCACCTGTCGATCTTGTAGCTAGGGAGGGCAGGGTACCAAGGTGGTAGCTAATCAGAACTAACTGAGACAGTCGTAATGTATTGCATTGCCTGTGATTCACTCTATAGTATTGCTCAGTTCCAGTGTACTACTTATTATTATTGTTCTTGTATTATCTCTTCCTTTTTTCTTTTTCTTCTTTCTCATGTATTTGAAAGTCATATGATCAAACTACAAACAAATTTGTTTCTTAAACTAATCCACTTTTCACAATTCAAAATTGAGGCTGTATAAGTGTGCATTAGAATGAGGTTTACAACTAATTACTTTCCCCTTTGCAATGGCAACAGGACAAACCATTATATCATAGATTGAAAGGCATGTAAGTAGGGGGATCATTGAAAGCTAGCCTACTCTGGCTTGAATCTAACAGAAAGCATTGAAAGGTAACCAGTCAGAGTTACAATGACCCCTAAGAAGAAACCAGAAAGTCCACAAATACCATAAAGAGGAAAATTTCCACAGTCCCATAGAATATTATCACAATTTACGCGGATAGGATACACAGAAATATTCTCTCCAAACAATTTGCATGAGGTTTTTAATACATTTGTTGGCAAACTAAAACAAGATGATGGTATTATAGCCTCCTTTAGGCATATATAGGTAAAGTAAATAGTGTACTTCCAACAATAATATCGCATTCCACTATCACAGCTACCAATGAAGCAGTGTGGATACATAGCTAATTGTCTGTAGTAAATGGGCAAAGTGGAAACTAATTAAGATGGTCTATGTACCATGGTGACACGAATGAAGAGACAACGTTCAGAACTACACATAGTAAGGAAAGTGAAGATCACTGGTTGTTTGCTTGGCATGGGGAGTATTAACACAACACCGCAATGAGGCATCCTCACACTTGCAAAAGGACAGAGGAGTGGAGTGCAAATTCTGCCGTATGTAAATGTTTCATTTTCAAAGTGTTCTGTGGTAGTCCAGCAGCATGTGTGTAGTCAGCTGCCATTTTCAAGGGGCATGTCTTATCTGTTCAGCAAAACGCAAAAATATTATTGCAAAATTTACACTTTGGGTCAATTTTGGAATTGTGATAATATACTCCCATACTATATACTTTCCTGCTATACGAAATTTCTGTTAATGTTTAGGTCCTGCGATGACCACTTTATACACCTTATATTGCTCATCTCCAGCAAAGTGTTGCATCAAGTTCCTGAGATCACTACTTGGTCTCTGACATGTACCATTTGTGATTGAAGGGTGATAGAAGCACCACATTTGTGTATTAGTTATATAGAACACCTCCAGGAGGGACATGGCTGATTTATATGCACGAAGCGCCCAAGGGGGGAGTGCTGTTACAGTTGATTTATATCTCGTTGCTAGGTTTATCTTTGGAAGGAGCGCAGTGCGCTGGTAGTTTTCTGCGCCTGGAGTGTCCTCTACTACAGATGTTTCCCCTTTGTTTGTAGGAATCTGCAAAAGTGGTTCATTCCGACCTGTGCTTGGAGCAATCCCAAGTGGTTTTGATGCACGGGAGATAGTTATCTTAGTCTGTGGCCGGTTATTGGATGACACAGACAACTCACGAGAACCAGTTGTTACAGTATAACCTAGGGAATGTGCCACGTGCAGAAGCAATCTGAAATGCCCGAACATTACAGCATAGAAGCTTGGAAAACTGGAGATTAACTATACGATGAAGAAATCTTGCCGTACAGCAGGAAACGACGATCACTGATGGTCGGCTTTAGTGACAAGCATTTGTGCTTAAATACTGCTGCAACTACTGAATGGGATCAAACCCTCCAGCACCAATGCCATGTGTAGGTTGGGACACATTCAATGCACGATGCAAATGACTTGCATTGTGTCAATGTTTTAGATATCTGCATCCATTGACCTTTGGCAACTGAGACAGTGAGCTTGCAAATTGATAGTCAACTACCAACGTTTATATCCAGATATAAGCATTGGTAGCTGATTGTTATCAACTACCAACACTTAAGAGGTGGTTTAGCACATTTATAGGTGCGCAATAAACATAGCAACTACCTACCAACGGGAAATAAGGATGCATTGCACACCAATTTTACAGTAACGCAAGTATGGCACACTTGTAAGAAGAATTATAGAAAGCCTCACACAATACTGCATTACCTATGGCATTATAGGGCCATTCTGAAGGAGGAATGACTAGTAGCTATTGGGTAAAAGCTGGACAATGGAAGAAAGAGTCAATTCAGAATTTGCCAAAAGTAAGGTATATGGCATGAATCAGCACCTCAATCTATCCGCTATTTGGCAGTCACGCTGTACCATTGTGCTTCTGGACCAAATACAGACTCGTAAACCTCACTCTATTGGGCTATACACGTTATTCAGTATCAGCCATTCAATTACATTCAACAAGTATTGTTTGAGTAGGACCTGGGTAGAAAACAGAAAGGTACCAGCGACATGAAAGGACTCCCCATAACTAGCATGATAAATAGCTCAAAGTAGGACCAATGTAATTCTCTATGCGTGGGTTCAATTTGCAAGGTGCAAATCACTACTTTCACATCAGTAATTAACATACCCTGATGAGGCATGAGCTGCGAAGGTAATCTAAAACAGAGCTACTATTAAACAGAGTGGAAACACCGAACTAGTTGCATGCATCAAGGTTCACCTTTAGGGTGACATTTAGTGAGTGTCAGATGCAAGCCAGAAGCTAACTGGAGTACAGGAGAGAGAAGGTTACCAATGTGAATTCGAATGTCTTTACGGCAGACAACAGTGAGTTTCTTCATTGTCTTGTGTTGCTGCAGACAGTAACCATAAGCCACAGCACTGTAGGGATTCCTTGGCTTCACTTCTGGACTGTCATTGAATGCATTCTTCATTGCAGCACAAGTCACATCACTATTTTGTGACTCATAAAGAGACTGCAATAAGAAGTCCTGGTCTTTTACCTTTGACGTGAGGTGGAGTGCATCAAAGTTCTTTAGTTTGGTTATCCCACAGAAGAATTTCCACACTTGAGCCATGTGGGGTTGTCCAAGGTACTCGTCCCAGATCTTTTGTTGAACTGAAATATCCTGCCTGGAAATGTGGATGGCACTGAGAAACTCTTGAACAGTCAGATGAAGAAAGTAGAAGCTGCCCACTGCTTCCAATTTAAGCCCCAACTTGCCCACAGGGCGTGCTGTTAAGAGACCACACCCACTTTCACGATTTGAGTACCTTGATGAAAGACCCTTGAGTTCTGATGACGTAAATATTACCTTTTGTTCAACAACACAGGTATAAGCAGTGCTGCAGAGATGATAAAAATCATGCTCATCAGAAAGGTGTAAGACAGAGCTGTCATGATCATGAGTGTCTGAAGGATCTGAATTGAGCAATAACTTCTTACAGATAAATGCATCATACACCTCAGTCAGAGTACGGGGGAGGTTTTCCTGGAATAGGTACACAACACAAAGTATAGACAGAACCACTGGGTTAGAGTGGAGGCCCTTCATTTGGGGAAACTGCTCCAACTTATCCAGAAATGAGTCCAGCAGGTCAGGTTGGCCTTGCTCCTCAAAGTATTGCTGAGAAAAATTCTTTATTTCACTCTTTCCAAGTCCAAGCACTTCAACATTCACAAAATTCCTATCTGACTCATCAATATGCTGATATATCTCGCTGGTGACTATTGACCTGGATGTTAATACAATGTCACAGCCGGAAAGTGGAGACTGAAGAGAATGTGTCAGAAGGTGATGGAAAAATGGACACTGGCGGAGTGGGGCAGACAACTCATCATAGCCGTCTAAGATCAGGAGCACTCCTCTACCAAGGTCCTTTTCAATTGCCCTAGCCACCACCTCTGGTGTGCATCCTTCACACATGAGGCCACTAAAGTGCTCCAGCAAGTGCTTGGTTTGAAACTCCTCAGGTCTACCAACATAACCAATTAGATTGCGCAGCTCCAACAGAAACACCAATTGATAGTCATGTTGCTTACTCTTCTTAGATATATCTTGACACAACTTCCGTGCTAGTGTACTCTTTCCAACACCAGGAGCACCACTTAGGACCAAGAGCTTGAACTGTTTCATCAGGTCAGGAAGATCATCATACTTCACCTTGCCTTTGACAAGTGTTAATACCTTGTCCACGCCTTCTGGGTCACACACTGCTTCAACAAACCTCTTCTGCTGTTTCTCATAGCCCAATTTGAATGGAGCCATTGCAAGCTTTACAAACTTCATTGTGCGATCCCTGCAGAAATTGTCTTGCACAATTTGCATTTGGTCATTGTAGGCTTCTACATTCCTGAAGAACAGCTGCACCATCTAAGACGATACAAACATATGGTACTGGAGTAAACCAAAACAAGGCATACAATGTTGTGTGTTGCATGACACAAGATCAGTCACATGTTCACAATAATACCATCAGATCTACAGTTGATTCAAAACACATCTGCTGTAAACATTAGGTCAATGAGTCAATTTGTCCTTAAAATTACATTGTGTAGTCTTGCAAGCTCACAGTCTACCACTAGTACACGTCTATATTATACCATGCAAAGGCAAGGAATGAATCACATAAAATGGATGAAAAAGATGAAACATTGATCACTTTTATAGTTTATTTGCCCATGTCAACCACATCTGGGTTCACTTTGCTTGTATCCAGCTGGGATATAATGTTTGCATGAAGACAGAATTTGTACTACTTGTAATGAACACTTTCTGACATATAGAAATACGTATATACATCAATGATATTTGAGTGGCAACAATTCAATGCACATCTGTTCCATCAAATTATTGTATTTTATTGGTAAACGTGTTTAAGCAATCCATAGTGAGCGCTTCAAAAGAATAAATAGGCAGATACTGGATTTTACGGTGACCAGCCTTCTATACACATATAGTGGTGTCTCAGAACTTCAAGGCGGGGGGATCCTTATTGATGGCAAACAGTGATCACCTTCCCCAACTAGTCATTCGACAAAGATACAAGGGCTGTTTCGCCCTGATAAGGGCTCATCAGTGTGAGATACTGATGGATGGCAGGATAACTAGTTACTCATTTAAAACACTTGTGGTTTCAACAAGGGCAGATAAGAGGGAAAGGATACAAGTTAAAAGTGTGATTTCAATGGCACGAGCTAAGTCAGTGTATAACAAAAGGCTATCAGTAGCAGCCGGGCCAGGCTAGGTTGAAGAAAGAGATAATCACTGGATCTTACGCCAACCAACCCTCTACACCAGTGTCGCCATGAACTGGGCCTCTGGCCTCTCAGCCTTCTGAGGTCCCAATACTGGTGTAGATGGCTGTTTGGCAAAAAATCCAAGCGATTACCTCTATTTTCAACCTAGCCTGGCCTGTACGCTACAGAGGCCAACTACAATGATCTGACCTTTCATTATAAGAAGAGTATGACTCTTCATTGGTATTAAAATATTAGGTCAAATAACATGAGATTGGAATATTGCATAGCAGTATCACATTTGGAAACAAATAATCCATATGACAAACAATTTCAATCTTGATGTCGACAAGAAACAGTCCCAATGATTATGACCAACCACAAACACTTGATAATACATAATATCCTCATTACATTTCCAAAAATGATATTGCATTTAATTAAACTGTGCAATTCATTGCTTCTGCTCAAACTATGCAATAGTTTTTGGCAGTGCTCAGCACTTCCTCCCCAGACAATGTTGGCTTAATCTATTCTCAGTGACATTCATTTTTGCATGTAGGTACATCCTATAGTGCACCAGTTATTAATTGCTCTATAGATTAGCCTGCGTAAATTCTTTTTGGGAATATAGCGTGTTTCAATCATTTATTATCATTAGTCGCAATTCAGTATTATCCTTTCACTGCCATATATTACTTTACTTTGACTTATTATAGTTCCTATTATAATAATAATTATAAAATGACAGGTACGTACAAGAATATAATTAATTGAGTGACAAATGAAAAAACTATGCCATCAACTTATGGTTAGGCTAGCCTTCATCATCCAGCACATATGTAGCTGCCAGATGCGATGCCATAATTAAAGACAATCTTATTCTCAAAATCCTGCTATTGCATGTCACATAACATCACTCAAATTAACCGCCATGGGCAACACAGGAATTCAAGCCTTCAATTGTCATTACTATCTCTGATGAAAAAAAATGGACATGCCCCACATGTGCCTGCACATGAAGCTTACACTGAGCAGAAGGCTCAAGCCACTTGCTACATGCTAGAGTTAGAATAAGCCTACATTGGACATGAGATACTCAATGGAGGCGAATACGTAGTTTGTGGGCAATACGTAGCAGATTATTCAACAACTGAATGCAGGAAGTTTCGGCCCGAAGGCCTTCGTCAGCTGCGTACAAAACTGAGAATGTACAGTGTGAGACTGGTTTATATAGCTATGGGTAACTGTGTGTGACCAATCAAATTCTAGGATTATGTGTACATGTGTTTAGCCAATCAGAAACATAGTTATGTGTACAGGGGGTGTGGCCAATGAAAAAGAAAATAGTGGGGTTAGAGGGGGGGGGGGCTAAATTCCTTGTAAATGTTGCTGACTTTGGCCCACTGGTTGGACTGGGACAGGTCTTCCTCCTGCTGCATGGTACACTGTGACAGCATCACCTTCTGACTCTTCTCCAATCTTTCTCTTTGCAGCTGGTCCTCTCTGCGGTGTTCTTTGCCTTGGTCAAGCAAATTGGCCAGTCTCTCCCTGTACTTCTTCAGCTTGTAGGCTGTCCTCGATTTAGCTTGCTCCAAACGATCAATAATGTAGAAGAAGAGGCTCATTGCTACGTTGTTCAATGTAGGCGAATAGGTAGTTTGTGGGCAATATGTAGCAGATTATTCAACAACTGAATGCAGGACATTTCGGCCTGAAGGCCTTCGTCAGCTGCGTACAAAACTGAGAATGTACAGTGTGAGACTGGTTTATATAGCTATGGGTAACTGTGTGTGACCAATCACACTAAACACATGTACACATAATCCTAGAATTTGATTGGTCACACACAGTTACCCATAGCTATATAAACCAGTCTCACACTGTACATTCTCAGTTTTGTACGCAACTGACGAAGGCCTTCGGGCCGAAACTTCCTGCATTCAGTTGTTGAATAATCTGCTACATATTGCCCACAAACTACGTATTCACCTACATTGAACAACGTAGCAATGAGCCTCTTCTTCTACATACTCAATGGAATTATTGGATCCATCAGGTAGTGAAAGACAAAGCCAACACAGCTGCTGCCACACAAGCACTGATACACCAAACTTGAGCAAACCTTCAGCTGTATAGAGTGGTAGTTGTGAAGAAGGCCCAGGGGGAGACTCAGGAAGAGATGGAGAGATGAATTTTGAGTCAATTTTTGCTGACTAGCCACTCTTTTACTAGTAGCATTAACACTTTACCTATTTAGTTATATAGTTACATTGCTGCTCCATTCATATCCACAGATCATGTAAGCAGATGGTTAAGTGGGTCAAGCGATCTGTGGTGAGACCAAGGAAGCTCCCACTTGAGCTGAGTGAGGCGCAGGCTGACAAAGAGGACATCCACGTGGCAATTGTACTTGCCATTAGCGAGGAGCCACTTGCAAGTGCCAAGTCCATTCAATGCCAGTACACTGCGAAACAATATCAGCATGTTGTTCTGTATGCTAGACACCATTGAGTTTGTCCCACTGAAAGTAAGCTCAGAATTCTGCAAAAGAACATCCAGCAGTGGCTGAAGAACTTTCATGAAAATGGCTTCAAACAAAGCATTGCTAAATGAGGACTGAAGAAACAGTGAATAATGAAAGGCAGACAGAAAGCTGGCCGGAAGTTGAGCTACCAAAAAGGGTAGCAGCTACCTCATACGTGTTGGCTCAACAACTATTCCACTCTAACAATACATGCTAGGCACCATTCAAATTGAAGCGCCCCTTGGTCAGCATTATAGCATGCTTGGTGAATGCAATTTACAGGATGGCCAGTGAGCCAGTCATACACTAAAGTTTCTGAACAGTCCTGGTCAATCATAATCTACCAATAGAATGTTTTCTAGCTATAATGGAAAGTATCATTGAGGCATAGGATCACTGAAAGCCAGTTCATCACATTATTCAAATGTTAATTAATGTCCAGCAATTAACACATGAGACATTTGTAGTGAAAATCTATACGGGTCAATATAACAATCGTGCAGTAGACGATACTACATCATGAAGTGATTTGCAAGCTGAGGATCAAAGAAATTTTATGTACATTACAGCACATAGTCCTACAGCGTGCTATATGGACCATGCTTCAGCTTCCATTACAAAGCACTCTAGCTCTAATTGTACAATCTAGTCACCAAACAGAGTTAGTTTGTGGACTCCTTCACAGTAGGCACCTTTTTCACTTTGCAGCAATTGTGTGCTCACGGGTCATGAGTCTTGCAGCAGTTTTTTTTTGTTGCTGGTACTTTCCTTGGCCTCGCAACTGTTTCTGACTTCTGTCTCTTTTGAAAGAGACTTCATGGCAACAAGCTTAGGCTTTGTGGCAGCTTCATGCTTAGACTTGGGTTCACTCCCTGGGCACTTCCGGTTTGCACTCGGATGGAAGAGGTTCAACCTCCATGGCCAGCGCTTCCAAGCTTCCAGGATGGCCAGTTGAGGAATTCAGTCTGGTGGCAGGCTTATTCATTGTGGTGTGTTGAGTGACATGGTGTCAGACATGAACATCACTTTAAAAGGAGAAAACTTGAGAGTCACTGTTTCAATGGCTCTTCAAGCTGGTGGAGGAGGGGTGCTCTCATCTCTAACTGCTACAACCATTTGCTTCACCTCCTTCTACTCATCACAATGCACGCAAGCTCAAACAACCAAGCTAGGACATAGGTGTCAACCTAGCAAATTACTAAAGTGGGACAGAAGTGTTTATATATTGTGTGATGTGTCTTGTTGGCTCCCTCCACAGTTATGAGGTTGAAGTGACCAAGTTCACCTCCAGTTGGAGTGTCGGCACTGTGCTCTGCTCCATCCTCCATCACCACCATCCCATCATTCTCCACTACACCAGCCATGTGGACGAGGCTATGTCACCAGACAACTTGCAGCAGACATTGGACACTGCACAGGTTGAGCTCAGTGTGGAGAAACTGCTGGACCTGAAGGTGTGCAGTGCACCATTAGTTTGGTTGTTGACCTGGTTGTCTTCTTCCACTGTGTCCCTAGCTCACTGTAGCAGCAGTGTTCTCACTTGACCCCATATTGTTTAGTATGTCTTGCCATCTCTCAGTGTGCCCTGTGGTGTGTGTTCATTGAATCCTGTGATGTGTGTGCCCTTCCTTATTGCTTTATACCAGATTGTGTGGCAGTGGTTATTAGTGTACATGTACAATAGTATATCACTGAACACTCTTTACTGTGGATGTACTAGTGTCTGGTCACTCCCTACACCTCTCTACTCTACCACTTTCTGCATCTTTCTGCCATTCCCTTCCTATTCCCTTCCCCTCTCATATCCCTCCCTTCCCCTCCCTTCCTTCCCCCTTTCCCACCCTCCCTCTGCCCCTCCCACCCCCTGCTAACCCCTCTACCTTGTCTGTTATTGCCTCAGTTTTCTTATTAACTCTGTATGTGCATGTGTGTGTGCATGCGCACGCACTGTGTATGTGTGTGCAGCAAGTATATACTTCACTCAGGTACTCTGTGGCTCTTATAGTTCTACACTGTACCTACAGTACCTGTAATGGCACTGCCTAGATGTTGAGTAATGTCTTAAGGGTGGTTCACTTCCCCTGCCTCTTACAGTGATGAGGACATGTGGTCCTATCCTGAGAACGCCCCTCACTCATGAACAGTGGTGAAACCATCTTACATTGGCCAAGTCAAAAGTAAGCCGAATGACTCAATTGTGAGCACACAAACATGCAGACATTCACAGACACACACACCATGTATACATTGTACAAACAACCCACACACAGGTAGCATACACACACACACATGCATTCAGCACACAATATGCTGTATGCAGTTTATAAATTTCATGGGAGTCATTTTTGAAGAATTTTGCATTTACATTTGCAACTGCTGACACAGTGTTCAAGTATTAATTTTGCTAGTGAAGTACGTATTTGCCAACCTGCAGGTGCTAGTGGTGCTACTGTTTAGCCATTCTCAGGCACTGTCATGGTGTTCAGAGTTCCTGCACAGCTGCTATGCACTCAACTGAGCAGTGCCCACTTCCTTTTTAATACATTGGCATTCAGACATTTGCAGACAAATGTATTGTACAACTGCTGATCTGTGAAACTGCAATTATATAGACTCGATACCTCAAGACACAAATGACAGAAACACACAGATGGGAAACGCACACATGCACACACACACACCCAATGCAGACCAAGTGCATACACACATTTTATTCCCACACATTTCCTTTCACAAACACATGAACCGTTGTACACATGTACATATACAGTATATTGCTCCTAGTTGTGTGCTACAGTCAAAGTAACAAAATGGACCCTTGTCAGGGAGAGAGAGTGGGATGTGGACTGTATGCTGTTACAATCTCTGTGTGGTAGGTCGTGGGGACAGTGCTTTTGGCACACTTCTTGTAACCCCCCTTATCCTCACTCCTGCTGCAAAGGCAGAAGAATTTGGAAACTAAGGGGGTCTCGTTACTGTTTATGTAGTCACACACACATATAATGGTAGTAATAAGTTAATGCCCCTCCCCCCCTCCCCCCTCCCAATTTTTAAGTCCACAGGTTGATTAGTGCTTCAGTAGCAAAGAGGTCATTACGTGTTATGTGCAGCAGGTTTAGCACAACCAGTCACATAGCTCTCCTCATATTGCTATTTTACCTCAAGCCCCTCCACTGCTAGAATCACACAGTCTTCATCAGCTAATAGTGATTCCCACCTCTTCAATTAGTGACCACCACAGCCCATAGCAGTGATGCCCACAGACCAGACCAGTGAGTACACACGTGTAGTTGTAGGGCTTCACAGAACTGGACAGACGGACTGGACTCTATGCTCTGTGTTGTATGCAGTGAGGACAGTGCTACAGGCACCCCTTCGTGCTAATTACTACTCCCTCACATTGCTGTGTCTCCCTTATGCAATATCTCCTTGTTTTGCACCACACCACACACACTATGGTCTCCTGTCACACTGTTTTAGCACTGCCAGACTGTATTCAATTAGGTGGCAGCCACTAGCCTAATTTGCTATACCTTCTAATTAAGGGCAGGCAGACTAGTCAAATGTTGATGTCTCAAGATTGTCATGGCAACATCTATTAACTATGCCTCTCTTACCCTCTATGCCCCCTTCCATCGCAGTCACACTGTACAGACTACACCTTACAAACCACTTCACTTACAGTGCTGCATGTACTATGGTCATGTGTGATGGTCAATGGTTGGGTCCGCAGTTTACCAACAGTGAAGGGACACCACTGTACAAACTAAAATTAGTGAACAGGGTTCAGTACACACCTACCAAGCCAGGATGAATGAGGAGTTTTTCAATGGCCATAACTTTAGGATAGGTGCAGCCATGTCAGCCAACCAGGCAGGTGTCCCAGAGACCGCACAGAGGATCCGAGGCAGGGGTAGAGCATGGCCTACCAGGACTACCACCACCCTTCAGCCCCAACATTGGCAATCATCACAAGAAGGATTGTGAGCAAACCCTAGGTATACAGTATTCGCTGCCAGATAGCTAACCTTTGCTGTAGTTAAGATGCTGGTGAGATTTTCATTGGCAAGCCTGCACTTTTGCTCTGCAGGTTTTTTATACTTTCTCTCTTCTTTTATCTTACCTCACTGGCCTACATCTACGTAAGTACTGTATTGGTATGCTGCTAGTGGTGCACAGTAGCTAAATACGTAACACTAAATTTTGATATCGGTATTACCCAGACAGAGTATACTGTATGGCACCAAATTTTTGAGGACACAATTTTCACAGATTATGCAGATGAGCTTGCAACCGTGGAAATTGCACTCCACAAAACTTTGGCAGAATTTGCATCATTTGGATCAAGTATATTCATTTGGAGCAATCGTTCAGGTACCATGTCTCTCCTCCACTATTTCAGCACAGTCATACAGATCATAAGCTGTCAGACCCCCAAGGAGGGGTCGCTAGATACGTGCCATCATCAGCAATCTCTGCAGCAAACACGGAGGTGAGGCACATGCAGATTGAACAGCAGTCTGCCACAAAGACGAAGAGGGAATTGTACACTAAGTTCACAGATGAACAAAAGGCTGAGATAGCAAAACAGGCAGCGTAGCACGGGACATGGCATTACCTCGAGAGCCGACTTTTGGCTCCGTTGCCCTTGACTGCCATAGAAGGACAAATGCCATACTATATATTATATATTGTACGGTAGGTTGGTCCGTATATAGCCTCAATATATGGCCTCAGCGCTCATATTTACCTTGTCACTTCGCACTTCGGTAAATATAAGCGCCTTGGTCATTAATTTTGGCTATGGACCTCCCTACCATACTATATTCATTTCATATTTTTACGCCAAAATATTAGGATAACAAATCTTTAATTCAGCTATAGTACTTTAAGTATCAGAGAGGCATAGGGCCACCTCGGTGCGAAAGCCTAGGCTTGATGTCTCCATGAGCAACAGTGTGGCCTACTAACTGCCACCTTAGCTATCTCACTCTCACACACACACACACACACACACACACACACACACACACACAACCAACCTCCTTGCTATTCTCACTCTGTGATGGGGTTGACTCTGCATCAGGTTCTCCAGTTCCTAATGCAGAATGCAATGGTTGAAGGATGGTCACACTCAACTCAACACAATGGTACTATATATGTACTATAATGGTATTATAACAATGTCGTGTGACCCCTATACAAACTTGCAAACCATCATCAAATTTATGCATGCATGTGTGGACTATATTAAATGTTTCCCACGCATCCCTAGCATAGCAAGTAACATACACACACAAGTTGTACAAGCTGTACAACTTGGGATATTGTAACCTGTAGTGAGCTAAATGATTGCAGGACAGCCACCATAGAAGAGTGGCTAACATGTTGAACTGTTAGAACACATGAGCACATTGCCTGATAAGCATTCCTTACAATGCAATCACACAATTGCACTGGTTAGTAAAGCTGTTTCTGACATGGCTTCGGTATGGGCTGTAAGATGTTGATTTTGAAATGGTGTCCCACTGTGACTAAATTTTAAGTTAACTTTCTCAGCCATGTACTTTGCACTAGGTGCCCATGCAGATAGATGTGTTATTAGTGGGTAAGGTCTGAAGTACAAATGGGACCGTCAAATGGCCACCGAAATAGATGCAAGGCCACCTTACAATTAGCACACACAAGTACCTTTTCCTCCTCTTGCCTTGAAGCGCTCGGCCTCCTTCTCCAGCTCATCTGCCCATACAGCATAATTGCAGTCTCGCAGCATCACACAGAAAGTCTGAAAGTCTTCATCTCCTTTACCACGTAGGGTCTCAATGACTCTGTTAATCTGTTCCCTGCTGTTGGGGAGTTGCATTATCATCTGAGCTTCATCGCGACTCATAAAGCCACCTGCTGGCATTTCCAGTTTATCACTGAGACCCGTGCTCAATTGTACATTCAATTTGAGCTTGTCTCTTAGAGAAACTAAGGCAGCATCATTCCAATGACTCATGGGATGGCTTCTGCTGTCTGAAGTGTAGGACAGTGGGGAAGGGGGATGTGTGCTTCAATTTTCACAACACTTACACAGAGGCAATGACTACTAAAATATGTAATGTGAACCTAATCTGACATGTATTCACATTAATTTTGCTATTGTCAGAAGGATTCCATGACAACATCACTATACATAATAGTGGGTTGTTATTACGTAGAATCCTCGATATTGGATTTTTCAATATCTACAGTCACATGACAATTGACTACCTCTGTATTGCTAAATACAGTACATGGTCCAACTGAATATGCTACAGTGAAATTGAGCATCCAAGCCCATTGCTTGTTTGAATACTCAATTTGCCAAGTTTGAAGCCATTATGGTGCATACGTAAATGCCAACAAATCGATGTCCTGTGGGACTTAGATCAGAAAGCTTACGACAGATCTCTTCAAAGACAACACACAGAGAGCTGATAGGACATCTGCTTGATGTAAGGCATGTTCCGCCTAAAATTTAATCAAGATAGTTGGCACATATGCATTGTAGCTACTATGGTTTAGCACGTTGTCTGGTTACTCTGGTCACAACCCATACTAAGGAAGGTACATGGGGAATAGAGACAGCACTGAACATTCGCTTTTACTGCTCACAACAGACAATGGCCTCAAGTTAATAGTATCCTGTTAATATGCTCAGTACGGTCTGGTCACCTGAGACTGATTCACTGTTTAACTTACTTAAAGTGGCTGATATTCATGTCATCTGTAAGCATACAGTACCACACACAATTGACATACTTCAATCAGTAGCTAGTGACCCATCTGCTGTTATTCTTATGTCTATATAAGAAAGCATCGCTATAGCATATATAAAAGATGTTTGCACATGTTAATTCCTTCTCCCAGTCACCCTGAGCACCTCCAAATCTCAATATCTTACCACAGTAACTAGCAGCTCACGACACAGTCAGGCTAGCAGCACAACCAGTGATTGCTGGCATGACCAGTACTAGAGCACAAGAAGTGCTTCATGCATGACTCACATAAACTGTCCATTAAACAACAACTACCTACCTCTCTCCATGGGTCCAGGATTAGTTTCAATGTCACCACTTAGGAATAGGAGGATCATTATGACAACAAGAAGTGAAGTCCATTTAGTGCACTCTAACAGCTCCAGCAAAGGGCTTAACCGACTCCTGTCTGTGCTGTCTCTGCACTTGCTTCGTTCTGAAAGATCATTCAAGCCATCGTACAAGGCATCAGCTATGACAGCCCGGTTGCCCAAAGAGTCTTCTTTGCGTTTCTTTCTCCCTTTCCTCTTTATTAAGAACTCTTTCTGGCTTGATAAAGAAGATGCACCTTCCTGACTGGACTCTGCTCGCTTCACTCCTCTCCTGATGATGAGTGTCCGCTGGATGCGGGCAACCCACAGTCCTACAGCCACACGCCACTGCTCATTTGAAATAGGCATGTCACCTGCACAGAACGAAAAGTGAAATACTGGATACTAATAGATAGTTTAACCCATTCATTACATGACATAAACCTATATTCAAGCTGACGGGCAGAGTATTCAGCTCTTCAACCCCTTGTGCATTACCTTCAAAGGTATAATCCATGTTAAATCTATACCTGATAGTAGGAAGGCACTCAGGTAGACCAGTGGGCTGCTGGGGGGGTCTACATGAGCTGTGGAGAGTGTGTGACCTAAAAGTGAACACATACAGACCCGAATACCTATGGAGTGGCCTCTAAGTCAGTTGGCTGATTTACAGCACTTGTGCTTCGCATATAATACAGCAAAATTGCATCCTTACTCCATGGAGACCAATCCAAAATATTATTTCTATACCGTCATCATAGAAATTTTAGTAGGGCAAATTTTTGTGTCAAATTTTTGTGGGGTATAATTTTTGTGGCCTGGGCTACACACAAAATTTAAACCCCACAAAATGTAACTGTGTACATTGTTAAACACGGCAGAATACAGAGTACTACACTTTGCCAAGTGAAGATCGTCTATATTCTTCCTCATTCTCCAACGTAAGCCTTCCTGATCGAACACACTGTAGTCTCGTTGACCCAATGATTCAGCTCCCCGGAAAAGAGGCAGCGCGTTGCTACAACCATGCCACGACGCAAGCAGAGTTCTTGCCTATTTGCGGTCCAAACCTAGGGCTAACGGCGGCGCTGTAGTGCTGGTAAGATCGGCGCTTCCCCTTCGCACTCCGTGCAGCACAGACCTTCATGTTCACTTTTGCGATGGCCGGGATGGTAGTATAGTAGATGCTAATGAGCTGCATGAATCTGGAAGTCCTTAACTTCTTTCCGCTGTAGGTACCTCAGAAGAGCCATATCTTTCACAGTAGTAGTGCTCGTGGCGCTTTCTCTTCGCACCTGTCACGCAGATAAGTGTCCCCCGCCAAAAACTGTTCCCGGACCGTTTCGGCAAGAGGCGCTTGCCGTAACCAGTCCCTCACGGCAGGAAAGTGTCCCCCCTGTACGAAATAAAGAAGTCGAAGCTGCGCACACTGTAAAATAAAGGAAATTGGCAAAATGTATGGGGAAATGTGTGCAAACATACTGAAGCCAGCACACCATCCGTAAAAGAAGTAGCAGCGACCCACAACGGCATGATGCCATTTCCCTTCGACGTAGAGTACAAGTCCAACCAAGTAAAACCAAAGAAGATTGGGCTTTACTGCAGATGTCTTATGCCGAAGACATGGAGTGATATGGTTGCATGTGATGTATGCAAGCTTTGGTTCAATTGCAAGTGTGTTGGCCTGCAAACAATGCCAACTTCAGACGAACCGTGGTTGTGTAATGACTGTGAATGATCTTACTTATGCTTTTCTAACCAAACGTTTTAACCCATTTTATTCCACTGTATATTGTCTATTGTCCAGTATGTCTATAAACTTTATACTGAGTATTACCTATTGTTACTTGCATTTGCTTACATGTAAATTAGCTAGCTGTTAGCTATATATACATTGACTTGAAAGTAAGATTAGCAATATTGTTATAAGCAATATTTAGCATATACATGTATTAGTCACTGTGAGGAGCTAGATATCGCTTCGCCTATAAACGGCCGACTAGATCGTCAGAGGGACACCTATAGCATGGAAATTAGCTAGCTGTTAGCCTTATATATACATTTACTTGAAAGTATAATTATAAAGTTAGCAATATTTAGCGTATATTATACATCCGTCAGTCACTGTGAGCTAGACATCGCTTCGCCTATAAACGGCCGACTAGATCGTCAGGGGGCACCTATAGCCCCCACCTCTTCAGTTGCGTCTGGGCTGGAGTAGTGCGTCAAAATGTGTACCATCATAGACACTTTCGAGCAGAAATCGCTCCGCCTACGTAGTACCCAAACAAAATCGTGAGGGGGGGGGGGGGTGCTTATAGGTCAGGGGGGTGCTTATAGGTCAAGAGGGACATGATTCGGCAACAACCATTCTGCTGATAACCGTCCGGGGGGACCGGTTTTGCCCCCCCCCCCCCCCCAAACCGGTCCCCCCGGCTTTATCGGCACGATACACCCTGTGCAGCGCGGACCTCCATGTTCGCTTTTGCGATTGCTGCGAAGCTAGTATAGCAGACACTAGTGAGCTACATGGATCTAGAAGTCCTTAACTTCATTCCGCTGTAGGCACCTCAGAAGAGCCATCCTTCACAGCTCCTACAAGCACAAGTGCCGCGCGAGTTCAGATGCAGACCTCCGTATCGTTTTAATATATTAGACGTATTATATTAGTTACTACTGTATTCTTTCTACATAAATTTTCGGGCATAATTTCGTGGATGGAGGCAACCACGAACATTTCAACACAACAACGGTATATCATTTAGGTTACTAAATCAACATGATGGTGGTAAATGTGAATGCTGAGAAATGACAGATGTGTACATGCAGATGAATAACTGTGGTCACGTAATCAAGTAACTCTGACGTGTAATATACATATGTTTGTATTATACAACACGGTGCACTTAAATAATAATAATATACACTTAGGCGTGTGTTAGAACAGTATATCAAAATCTTAACAATGAAAAGGAGCTAATGCAGTGGCACTGCAAAGCACTGCCCACAAGTGTACAAATACAATCACAGAGTAGCTGTTATACAATGTTGAACAAAGGAGCTATAATTACTTGCACCATGTACAGTGGTGCTAGTCAACTGTAGCCTTGAAAGTGTTTAGTGAGTCTCTCTTGACACTAGCTAGCCAACCAGCTCTCCTTTTCTTCAGACATTGATGAATCAAGTTAAGGGTCTGGCATATACATGACAGTAATAACTGGCAATTGGCATGATGAGGAGCAGTAAATAACTAGGGTAGTGACATCAACAAGGCCATTGGATTACGGTCTATGTAGTTGCATGAAACACCCAATACCTAGCGACACTTGTAGAAACCCAAAAACAGCCGGTTAATCAACTGGACACACACCTTGAGAGTAACTGCCATATACCAAGTCTGTTCAGAGCTAAGTTAATGCAAGTCGATCCCATCCGTCGACCTGCTGTCTACCACACAGCATACACGTGTAAAGAGGGCACGAAACACACTAGCGACATAGTGCATGAAGTTAGAAGGGACACGAAAAATAATGAGTAATTACAGAGAAAGTGTAAATGAGTGAGACTAGAGCCGCCGCACTTCAGTAGAGGGTGGTTCGCTTAACGTTAAACGAATGTACGATTTAAACTCACCTCACCGATCAGAGCAAATTGGAATTTCCATGAGAGATACAGAAGCTACGGAATGACACTTTCTTGGCGTTCTCTGTGGTAACACAAATCGTGGCCGAGAAGGGTTCAATACTGATCACACTGGCACGCCAGACGGGAAGTGGTGAAGCTCCCCAAATGATGCTTATGACGTTGTGGTAGTGTGGGTGTCCTCTTCTATGGTTTGCCTCTCCCCCCTCCCCTCCCCCCGGGGGACATTAATTTTCAGTCTATACGTTAGACCAGGTGCGGCTTCATACTTCGGCCGGTGTAACAGGCTATCAGCCCCCCCCCCCCCCCCCCGGAATGGAATCCTAGGACTGGAGGTCCCCCTCTAGGATTCCAGTTCCCCCCTGCGCAACCGTGCTTGCGGAACGCCTGTCCTAGTACAGGAGTTCCGCTTAAGAAGTCAGCTGGTCCTGGGAACGTAGCGGTACTGCAGTTATGCGCCTCAACGACGGCGTACGCGTGGGTCCGGGGCCAAGTGTAGGTGGCACAACACGAAGCAGTACGTTATGGTAACCGTCAAATATTTGCCGCCTTCTCTGGCCTTACGGCGAGTTTGTACACGCAGCTGGAGAGCGAGCTCGAATGTAGAAGCGTATCGCGGTCGATCAGCTTTTCAAGAAAACTGTTAAAGTAGACTGCAGCAGCAAGTTACATTGCGAACAGCTATTGTGAATTGCCTACGTGAATTGTGCATATTCCCTGTCACTATACTGACATGGTGTTACCAAGACAGAAATTCCAGGCTGGTATGTACCACTGGGCAGAACACTTGTTCCAGGTTAAGTGGCCCTCATTGGCACAGGAATGACAAACATACCGGCATGCTACTGCATCAACACATGCACCTTCACAAGTAAGAATAATTATATGAGAGCACCAAATTACATACACAATCACACATGCTTGCAGCTATTTTATGAGGCTGTCTGGATATATTCCTTCAGAATACCAAGCACACCTGCATAGAGTAGGATAAGCAGTAGCCAAAGCTGCCAATTCACCCCATTCACAGTGTGGTGTAGGAGGTATTACCATTGTTACAATGCTAATTCACCCCATTCACACAGTCTATATAATCACACTTGCACAAAGTAATGAACACCACATTGTGCATAATGTGGAAATGGCTCCACATACACAGCATGCATGGCCACTCATTGGAGGACATGTACAACACCAATTACATGCTGGATATAATGGCTTAATTGCATTTACAATGCAGTACATCTAGTGTGTGATCACTTCAATCACTAAAGAGGTTCACTTGCGTCAGGACTGCTTTGTCACCTGCATAACCAATCAGGGCAAAGAATTTGTGAATACCTTAAACAGAAGGCTGTTCATGCTGTCAGGTATTCAACACAGAATAAGCAAGTGTTCATCATCCACAGACAAATGGCCTTGATCAAAGAATGAACCAAACCGTGACAAAGCAACTGGTGAAGTACATAAATGAACAGGAGACTGACTGGGACGAACACCTGGAGGAATTTCTATTCTCCTATCAGACCTCTGTAAATGCTTCCATGTGGTGTACCCCATTCTACCTTATGCTCGAAAGAGAAGCTATTTTATATATATGCAACTAGCCTCTGCCATATGGGGTCAAACCAGTGACAACACAGTACACAGGAAGGAAGATGAGAGACCATATGAGATGCTGCTTACTATCGGGAGAATTCGCACCAGGCACACATCCCTTTTGGACATACACTGATCGATCTTGCCAGATCGTAGAAGTTGTGTGCCATTGTCGCACTCAGCCTGAGTGTCTCATGTTACAATGCTCTGCCTGTCAAGAGTTGTACCATGAGCAGTGTGAGGTTTCCTGAAGTCTTTCAGTAACAACGAAGCAAAGACATAGAAATGCAGAACATGCAAAAACAGCAAAGAGTAATTTCACATCATACACTAATCCTTACCACCCACCAGGCAGGACACGTAGTTGCTGTCCACTTATGGACATCAGAATGTTGGCCGCTTGTGTCATATTTGGGTAGTCTATCACAGCTGCTGTGTGGGCAGATGCATTTGGAGGGGGAAAGGTGCACAGAGAAGAGAGAGAAAACTGCATTGATGACGCAGGAAGGAAGGAAGATGAGAGACCATATGCATCTGAGATGCTGCTTACTATCGGAAGAACTCACACCAGGCATGCATCCCCTTTATATAGACACTGTTTGGCCTTGCCAGATTGTAGAAGTTGTGTGCCACTGTCACACTCAGCCTGAGTGTCTCATGTTACAATGCTCTGCCTGTCAAGAGTTGTACCATGAGCAGTGTGAGGATTCCTGAAGTCTTTCAGTAACAACGAAGCAAAGACATAGAAATGCAGAACATGCAAAAACAGCAAGGAGTAATTTCACATCATACAGCTATCCCGTAGGCTGTAGTTTGAACAGTAATTAAATTTCCACTAATGCAACTGGTACTTTCCAGCAGTTAGCTAGCTAGCTATTAGCAACATTTTAACCAACTTACTAACTTTAAATTTAACAAACAAACATTTTAGCAAACTTACATACAGCATGTATTACCATCTATTACTTACCTGTATTTTCTTGTAATGAGCAGAATCACAATCTCATGAATATCTGGGAAGCCTGTTTGCACATGAAGCGCTCATACTAGAAGGGGGAATCAAAGCAAATTCCTGTAGGATATGAAACCGTAGTCATCCTTGAGAGCCTACTAGTACTACGCAAGACACTTGAATTCCAAAGTCTTCAACGGAATAACACAATGACTCCCCTAGCAGTGACCAATATGGGGGAACTGGTATCCTAGCGGGTGGAACCACGGTCCTAACCATCAAACCCAACAGGAGGAACTTGATTCCTAGGGTGAACCCATCTCTTAGGAGGCACGTATCTTGTGCATAATTATATTCAATCAACTGAAGACTCACTCAAAGAACACCACACTATCATCACTTGTTAGCGGTTGCCATTCCCCTTCCTTGCTGTAGAAGGAGCACTGTCCCTTGATCTGCATTTCTCTCTGCCGTTGCCTGCTAATTAGTAAGAACACAGCGAAAGACTTGACATCATAGCCAAAACAAACTCCTGTACACTGCATGTGTGTTACATCCTCAGAATTGCTGGTCATTTCTTACTGGGGGGAGGGGGAGGGCACTCATATTTTCATAACTATGTCTTATGGAAATTACTGAAACGAGCCTGATTGAACGACCATGAGATTGCATGGTTGCATGAGAAACTATAATGTGGCATATTAGTAAATAATTAACGTGCAAATGTATCAATAAAAATTAAAGAGTTGGGTTTCAATCACTTTGTATAGTGCTGCTGACATAATAACTGTATAGGGTCTACTGCTATTATTATCTGAGCTTTATCTTGGCAGAGCAAAATGAGGTCTTTCCTAATAAGGTCACAGCATACCAGTCCCCACTCCACATCCACATTGACCTTCAGGTACATGCATCAAATTGGGACTGGGACTGGATCCGGATGGGTTTGAGAACCCTCTTGGTAGTCCACTTGGAAACACATCAGATTCGACAGAACATGACTTGCATGCACAGGCATGTGGTAGGTTGAGACAACTGTAGTATATTTGTTGCTATGAGCTACATGGACTACTGCAACACACTACTTTGTAGCAGTAAAACAAGGAGCCACACCAGATCTAGAGGTTGGTGGGGGCCATGTCCGTTGTGGTGGGAGGAGCTAGCTGATGCAATGGAAGGGGTGTATATAATGTGGTGTGGTCCCATGGTGCATGTTGCTCTGAGGTGCTAGCAGTACTGTACAAGGGGAAGATTAGGAAATACGAAAGGTGGAGCACATGCATGAACAGTGCTCAGTGTATGTGTGCACACAATATGGCCTTTTCCATTGCAAATAGAAATATGCTATACACGTCATGAGTGCCTGTAAACAGAGTTTTCTGTTCTTATATTCTCTCAGTATTGATGCATGATACACATTAGTGGGCCAAAATGTAATGGCATGGTCTTATTCAGTTTCAACTTTACAATGATAAAATGTTTGCTGCATGTATTATATTCATGATCTCATTTGCATACAATTATTCTAAGTAGTCTATAAGAATGGTGGCAATTAAAGACAAGCTTAACGTTAATGACACCTTCCTTTTGGGCAATTGAAAGATCATGAGCAGCTGTGCATGTTTGGAGACCAGCTGAGCTAAAGGACATGGCAAAGATATTAACCTTGAGTGGGTTATAGACTTGCAATTGGCATGAATAATACTATGCAAAAGATCACAATTTGGCAAGCATACTTGCACACGTGCCATTGATATTATATGTTCATGCACAAGGCCTAGAGAGGATGCTAGGGTTACATGTGGTCTGAAGTCCATGTGCATTCAAATCAATAATGCGTTATATACACAATGAAGCCAGACTGCGTGCATTAACATAGACTGCATGATGATCATGACAAGGGGTCGGTGTAGCCAGTTGCAATTGTCTATGCCAACTCAAGCAGATAACCAGCAGCCATGCAATATGTTCACCGCACACACCTACAAATGCCACACAGCACAGATGTGGTGTATGAGGTCCCTATAGCTACAGATATTGGCTTGCTATATAGTCTGACATAGCCCAGACCTGGCCACTTAATTCCAGCCATTTCACATTGTGCAAAGGGCCCTTTGCGCAATATAAGTATAATGGCTGGAAGTGGGTCTGGGCTACGTCAGATTATATATTGGCTTGCAGGAAAGTGGCACATGCAATGCAATGCTCACTCACATACACCTACACACTAGCCACTCTACACACTGCAAGATGTAGTGTACAATTACCACATTATAGCTGATACAAGGAAACATTACTGGTGTCACCTTGTCACAGAAATCACCCATTTCCCTAAAAGTCATACAAACAACTGTTAAAATGATACAATAAAATTTCCACACAGAGTAATGCAAACTTCGGTCCAGCTAAGTCTAGTAAAAGGCAAGAAATTATCCTTGGCAATCCTGTCATTAGCTCTCCTACACTGAGACAGCCCAGGTCTTGTGATCCGTGATGGTTTGAGCTGTATTACCAGTGAACTGTATAGAGAGGGTGAGAAGTCAACAAATGAATGAAAGGCACGCACTAAATTTGTACACTTGCACACATGTACACACACACACACACACAAACACATGCACATGCACACACACACACACACACACACACACACACACACACACACACACACACACACACACACACACACACACACATTCCAACAGTTCAAGGGTGTTAGCTGGCTAGAATGGCGCTATGTACTCGATTGAATCAGCACTCAGTTACCACCTACACCTGAAGTCACTGTGGTGCATGCACAAACACACCACACAGAGGTTGACACTGAACAAAAGGACAGGCAGTCTCACTACAAATGTCTCATAGATACCTTGTCCATTCAGTGCTAACATCTCAAAGTGCTAGTAAACCTTTGTTTTCGGTCAAGATCCAGTACACCTGCATACACCCACCCATACTGCCCTTCACCAGGTACGTACATCTAGAAGATAGTGTATGTCTAATTACAGTAGACTACCTCCTTGGCTGCCCATGCAGTGGTGCTGCCCTTCAAATGGTGCATGGACTACTTCACCACTTGCCCCACCCTGGCCCCACCCACCTGGAGGTGCCTGTGGCCACTGCCATGGTATAGGACCATCAGGGTGGGCTGCATCATGATGAGGTAGTTCATCATAGCTGTATAGTGTGCAAGGTCACATGGAGAGAGGGTGCACACAGAGGTCGATGGAGGGACTCACTGCATCCATAATGTAGCCATGACATCACACAGGGGAGGAGCAAGACAACACACATGGCACTGAATATGTACAACTCACTGCACACCCGAGGTAGTTGGTAGTATTACAAACACTTACATGACTATGATATAATATTTCATGAGCCACAGACTAGTACACACAGCACACGGTCAGTCCATAGGGAGTTAGCAATTCCCTATGGACTAGCCACACCATCCACTGTTGTCCACTGTAGAGTGCTATGAACAGCACAAGGAATAGCTCAAGGAATTAAACCAAGAGAGTTCCCACTGTCCCATCAGTGCTATGTGGTTGGTCATAGTCAATGTGTGTGCAAGCACAGACCACCATGTTACTGACACTCGGCAAGTCAGCATTATGTAATTAAGCTGTCCACAAACTGCCATACCTTGTGTGTCTTGGAGGTGGAGTGTAGGGTAGTTCTACAGAGTGGGGCTCACTCCTTGGTTGGGTCCACTGCTGGAGGGCTGACACACCTGACACTGCCAGACATTGCAATAGGGGGAGGGGAGGAGGAAACTCAAGGAAGTAACTGGGGAGTGGAGAGGAAGACGAGAGGGAGGGATAGAGGAAGGAATACACACATGTACATGTACGTACATAAGTGAGATGAAATGGAACAGAAGTGAATGAACAGGCTTCACTGCCTTGGCCCATTAAGTATTGCAGTGAGTGACAGACTCCATCTGGGCAGGTTGCACTGTATCTGTGCACTGTGTAACATCATGTCAATGAGCACCATTCTACCCTGGGTTGGTCTAGCGGGATAGCCTGCTAGCCGGAGCACAAGTAATGGAGCATGCAGTGGGTGAGGTGTGCACACTCTGCAGTGGACCACCTGACTGCTGCTGGGGGGAGTGGTCCGGGGAAGAGGAGGTGGGGGCAGAGGTAGAAGGGGAAAAATATTGTACTGAGAGGAGTACTGCAGGCAATGGTGTGTGTGTGCCTGCACCTCCTGGTATTCGGTAGAGGGAGAGAGGGGGGGGAGAGTGTCCAATACTAGCATTATGAGTTGAGTGGATGCCACAAGGAGACAAAGAGGGTTGTCTAGAAGGTGGTCTGGTCATAATCAGACTTGGTACAAAGTGTGGACTACAGACTCACATGAGGTGTGTGTGTGTGTGTGTGTGTGTGTGTGTGTGTACATGTGCATGTTGGAAGGGCACAATGACATTGGTATTAGTAGTCCACTGAGGTGTGGCCTCCTATTTCATGAGTGTCCTTCAGACATGTAGTTGGTGTGAGGAGTGGGTAGGTTCTGTGGTCAGGACAGTGGAGACATGATGCTGGCAGTCACTCAACCAGACACACAGCAGGAGAGTGTGGTTGTAGGGGATACAATAGGGAGTGGCCTGTACAACAAACACTAGAGTGTGTGATAAATGCAAACACAACCCGTTGCCATAACAACACACACACCTGTTAGCTTCTGCTGTTGACTCTGTCGAGGGGTGGAGTTACAATAGATGTGGGTGGGGCTACATTGGATGTGGGTGGGGCTACATCAGTGGTGGGTGGGTCTACATTGGATGTGGGTGGGGCTACATTGGATGTGGGTTGGGCTACAGTGGATGTGGGTGGGGCTACATGAGTGGTGGGTGGGGCTACATTGGATGTGGGTGGGGCTACATTGGATGTGGGTGGGGCTACATGAGTGGTGGGAAAGGCTGCTGAGGGAAGGTGCACATTGGGGAGTGGTCCTGTGGTGTCTGAAGTGCTGGGAGAATTGGAGACAGGACAGTACATGGACATGTGTGTGTGTACATGTGTGTAGTGTGCACGTGTGTGTGTGGGTGTGTAGTGTGTGCATGTGTGGTGTGTGTGTGTGTGTGTGTGTGTGTGTGTGTGTGTGTGTGCATGTGTGTGTGCGTGTGCGTGTGCGTGTTCACTCAAGCAGGAGCAGCATACCTATATGTGTGTGTGTGCGTCCATTTACAAATGTCAGATTTGGAGTTGTTGCAAAAAAGGAGCATCTTCTGTAGCACTTCGTTTGCCCTTCCTGCTGCCTGCATGCAGGGGAGGAACATACAGCAAACATGGCACATGACACAATGGTGGCAGGCCCGGGCAGGTCCTGGATGACAGAGCCTCCCACCACCCTCTTGTGCATAGAAGATGGCACTCCCCTTGGGTTGTGAATTCAAAGGCAATTAAGTTAGTGAGCCACTATCAGAATTTGAACTACTCCACACACACACACACACACACACACACACACACACACACACACACACACACACACACACACACACACACACACACACACACACACACACACACACACACACACACACACACACACACACACACACACACACACACACACACACACACACACACATACACACACACATGCACACACACACACACTATTGTGGGCTATCCATAACATTTAGCACACTCAGTATATAAGTCATAATAACAGAAGTAGATGGAAGCATACCTTGCCCTGTGTTGTCTCCTTTGCTTTCCTTTGATGATGGAGGTCCACCAACAGAGGGACCTGATCCATCAGGGTCTGCAGACAGTGCTGATATAAATAATGCAAAACTGCACATAATTCACAAACAATTAAAACCATTACAGCACACAGCACCCAGGTCAGGAAAGCTGTAGCTGTCACCTGCGCTACTCGTAGCCAGCTAATCTCAACATGGCAGACATATCTGAACACAGCTACGTTAGGTGTGTTTACCATTGTTAGGTACCATTTCACTTGGAGTATTATGCAGTACCCTGGTACCATTGCCAAAAATTAGAGGACTACACAAAATTATATCCAATAATTTGAAACTTACGAACAATTCAAAGTAAGACTGCAGAAAGTTTGCACTAATTAGATTTTCAAAGTGTTAGAAGATTTATGATATGTCTCACGTGTGCCATGGAAAAGAAGTGGGATTTACAAGAAAATGCAGTCAGTTCTTTGTCAAGGATATGTATAATTCCCAACAGGTCTGCATGAGTTGCACCACACAGTCTATCGCACAATAGACCTAACACCCCAAGGCAGGCATAACGTAATAGGAGCAAGGATCTAACACAACAGACTAGCATTGCACGACCAGCTTTCTTGTACCACAGGCAAGTTTTGACACATGAATAATTATGTTATTTAATATTACGCAGATACTCACCATTTTCTGACAGTTATCATGAAGTGAAGAATCTGTTGTCAATGCTTTCAGTTTACCCTCAATTCTTTCTTTCTCTCCAGGTCCAATCACCGTTTCAACTGCTTCTAGAACAGAATGCCACGTACGAGGTTGATCACCTGTTCCAGGATCTCTACGTAACCACAGAGCTAGGAGCTCCATCGCACATCTTTCTGCTCTCCGCTCATTGTACTCAACAGTGCTCAAGACCTCAGGCTGCACTCCCAAGGCATACCCCACCATCTTCCACTGTGCCGCAATGGTTGGGACAACGTGTCTTAAAAGATCAGTCAGAGATGGCTCAGCACCTACAGAGCAACCAGGTACAAACACATGCACTGGAATAGGATATGGTGTGGCGGCAAATACACGTACATGAAACAACACCCAACACAGCATACAGTACATACTCAATACAGATATATTCTTGTACACAACATACAGGTGCACAGTACTGATACAATCATCAATCAATCAATCAATCAATCAACCAGTCAATCAATGGACAGTTTCTCCTATGCAAGAGGTTGTCCTTAATACCATAGTACTGTTATATTCCTTAATTTAACAATACACCAATCATGCAGTGTATTCATGGACTAATAAATCAAAGGATAAATATGAACAAAATACTAATGAATGAATGCAGTTACTGTGAGCTGCACAGCAGAGATGACAGGGATATACTGGATACCTCTTGCATGCTGTAATTGAGTGAACAGTTAGTATGCTGTGCAACTTAGAGGAAAACTGTTTATGCTAGGAGGAAGACTGGGTCAGTCCGCAAGTGAGCACACGACACATATATACCAGTGGAGGCAGTATGGGGTACTGGTCTACATCAGACTGGAAACATACAGGAACATATCATTAGGGATAATAACACACCACAATAAACCATATGAATTTCCATAGCAATAGCATACTAGATACGTAACTGGGGTGCCACATTAACTGTATGGCACATTTAATACATCCCTTCATATTCACCTGTCTTGACTGGTCCAGGGTTGAGCTCCACGTCCCCACTCTGAATGAGGAGGAGTCGGGGAGGCATTGCACAGGCTAACATGAGCAGGTAAAGAAGTGGAAGGAGCCCTGTCTTCACCGCATGCGTGTTGGGCCTGGAGGACGAGGGAGGAGCTGTCATCTTCGCTCCTCCTCCTTTCAACAGCCACCTCATTCGACTGCAGTTGAACAGCCCAACAGACACGCACCACTGCTGGGCAGAGATGGGCATACGGCCTGAACTGGAGGATCTATGACAGATTGAGGGAAGGCAGACCATAATTATACACTACACATACATAGTAAAAATATACTATTTTGCTATTGACTTGCAATGATATTAACACCATTAATCACACGCGTACAAACCCCTCGTCAATAGTTAAACGTCAGATGAAGGAAACAGACATGGACTCACACTCTGACTAGCTCAAAGAAATGGGAAGCAGTCGAGAAATCTACAAGGCCAACGTTTGCTGAAGTGGATTTGGATATTGTCTACACAACGGCAAACGCACTGGTGACGCAGGTCACGAAATAAGTGAGAAATCACACAATTCAACCATGAATGGTAGGGATGTCACTAGAGTAGAGTGGGACTAGAGTCGGTACTCTTCAATAACGGGCAGTTCACTCTAGGATTGAAGGGTCGATTTACCTGGCTAGCTAGCTAGCTATGTACGGTATTAACGAAATACTCACCTCAGTGATCGTGATCTGTGCACAGTTGGCAGTTCCACAAAGGACTTGATTTGGTCTTCTTGTAATTGCCGTTTCACAACGTGGCTAGCACAGATTTCGCTCAGTGCCTGAAACCAACGTAAGGGGATCTCCGAAGATGGTGGCTATATGACGTCATGCACCAGTTTTCTGCACATAATTATAAATACCTTGCACATACTCTCATTTATTGCTATACAACTGGTGCCAGCATATATAGATTATATACATTCGCCGACTTTATGCAGTCTTACTAAGATAGTTAGTACCAGAATAGCTACGTCGCTATAATAGCTAAAAGGTATGTAGCTAGCTATAGCTGTTATTTCATGGGTCTTTCCATGGTTCATCATGGTGTTGAGTTACTGTTGCTTGTTTCTATGCTTTTTCTGCTGGCCATTCCTAAAACCCTTTTGATTCTTAAGGAATCTTTATACACTTGTTATGTTGTGCTATGACATTGCATATGTATGACTTGTGTTATTGGCCGATTGAGACATTGCATGACAGTTCCACACCTCAAACCAGCAGTACCACTAACATTGCCTCTGATAAGGTACTTTCATTCCTTCACAGCCATACATATCCACAAAAATACAATACAAATTGAGACAAATGAATTCATAATATTATTTTTAATGTCCTAAACTGCAGGCACTGCATGACTTTGTGTGGAGCGATGGTGTTTCAAGCATCAGTTGAGATAAAATAAGAACTGATTAGGACAAAAGGTGACGCGAGTCATAAAGCACTCCCTACACACAGGCTATGTGCCTTTCATTCAGTCCCAACCAGGACACTGCCCTCTTCAATCTGTGGAGGAGAAGGTAACACTGCTCAAAGGAGATCTGGAGGAGGAGGAGGAGATGTATACTGACTGGTCTATTGACTGAGGTCCAGAGCTCCAAGCCTCTCAGCTATAGGGACTCACTTGGAACACTTGACATGCAAATGTTTGGAGGGAGCAGTTCACATGAGGAGGAGGCAAAGGATGAGGTGCTCCTCCTGTAATGCTAGAGAGAAGAGTGTGATCAACCCTCCTGGAAGCCGTGTACACCTCCTTGGATACACACAGGGATGGTACTATGTTGTCACTGGTGGTGCAGCTTAGGCCTCTCACCTGGCCGTGTGGGTGGGGCAGAAGCTGAGCAGGGGGGTGAAGCAGAAGGTGGGACAAGGGATGGGACCGGGGGTGTAGTAGGGGGCGAGGGAGAAGTAGTGATCCTGAAGGACATGGAACAGTAGCAGAGAAAAGGAGGTACGTCTTTCTGAACAGAGAGAGAAGATGATATTAAATTTACAGACTAGTACAAGTACTCAAAACGGGATATCTCCAAATGAGCCCAATGACTGGAAGGATTTAAGGACCCTCTGGGTCATCCACATGGAAGCACATCATGCAGATTTGACAGAACATGACTTGTGTGCACAGGCATGGAGTAGGTTGAGGCAATTATATATTTGTTGCAAAGATCAAGCTGTACAGACTGCCAGTTGCCATGGCATCACATTACTGTGCTGCAGAATAATATTGATCCACACTAGAGGTTGGTGGGGCTGGCCATGTCTGTTGTGGTATGGAATTGAGGAGATACAAAGCTGATGCTGTGGAGGGTGTACGTGTGTACTGTGGTGTGGTCCCATGGTGCATGACACTCTGCATGAGATGTTGGCTGCAGTACATGGGGAAGAATATAGCAATCAAAGTGGAGCACATGAATGGACAGTGTGTGCATGCAATATGGCCTTTTCCAGTGCAAATAGCACGTGATACGTATGCTACGTATGTAAACATCAAAGTGTGCACTGAACTATAGCTAACTTCTACGATGATCACATGAGTGACTGCGATCAAAGTTTCCCATTCTTAACTACATTCCTTCAGTGTTGATGTAAGATGTATCATATCAGTGGGCCAAGTGGCATGATCTGATTCATTTTCAACTTGTACACGCTATAATAATTATAAGTTTGTTGTATATTATTCATGATCTCAACTGCATACAATTAGTCTATAAGATTATGGTGGCAATTGAATAGGTCAATGACCTCCATGCACTGGCCTTTTGGGCAATTAAAGATCGTGCACAGTTGCATGCACTTGTTTGGAAACCAGCTAAGCTATAGGACATGGCAAAGATGTAATATTAACCTTGAATGGATTATGGACTTTCATTGGCATGAATTATAATAATGTTATAATTATGCAAAAGAACACAATGTCATTTTGCGATTGGCAAGCACACTTGCACACTTGTCATGTTCAGCTGTGAGGGAAGAAGCTCATGTTTGCATGTGGTTTCAAGTTCCTGTGTGTATCCAAATCGATAATGCATTACAATGAAGAAGCCATGCAGACTGCATACACTGGTATAGACTGATGACGAGAGGGGATCGGTGTAGCCAGTTGCAATAATTGCCTATACCCCTCAAGCAGACAACCAGCAGCCATGCAATTCACCACATGCACACACCTACTAATGCCACACAGCACAGATGTGGTGTATGATGTCCCTGCAGCTATTGGCTTGCAGGAAAGTGGCACACACAATGCAATGCTCACTCACATACACCTACACACTAGCCACTCTACACACTGCAAGATGTAGTGTACAATTACCACATTATAGCTAATACAAGGAAACATTACTGGTGTCACCTTTTGGGGTGCAATGTTAGTGGTAAAGTACATACCTTAAAGTAACCATAATCACACATTTCCTAACAATTAGTCCTGCAAGACTGACAAAAAGGTAAAATACAATGTCAACACAGAGTATTGCCAACTTAGGTCCAGCTAAGTCCGGTGTATGGTATCAGGCAAGAAGTTCTCCTTTACAGAGCAATCTTGTCGTTTAGCTCTCCTGCACTGAGGCAGCCCAGGTCTTGTGATCCATGATGGATTGAACTGTATTACAAGCAGACTGAATGGAGAGGTTGACACAGACCACACACACACATGCGCACACACGAACACACACGCTACCAGTAATATGCACAGTTGCACAAACACCATGATCGCAGACATGCACACACAAACAATTTCCCATCCCTCCAAGAATGCACATGACCTCAGCTTGTTATCACTACTAACAGAAAGATGTTCCACAAACACAACACTGTTATTATTGTACTACCTCCACACACCCCTCTCTCCTTTTGTAAGCAACATTTGTGAGAATTAGTCTGGAGGGCACTTTGTGTGTATACATGTGTTGTAAATGATACTTTGCTTGACTGTGCACAGTTCTGCATATAACACAGTGACATTAGTTGGGGTGTTATGTATATTGGTGCTACACACACTCACACACACACACACACACACACACACACACACACACACACACACACACACACACGCATGCACACACACACACGCACACACACACACGCACACACACACACACACAAACACACACAAACACACACATACATGCATACATATGCACAAACACATACAAGTGAACATATACACACACACAACATATTAACATTACCTAGTGTGTGTATAAAGTGTGTTTGGGTGAATGAGAAATGGAGAGGCATAGTTGACACTTAATCACCACCTACACTGGAAGTCACTGTGGTGCATGCACAAAACACCACACAGAGGTTGAGTCTGAGCACAAGGACAGGCAGTCTCACTACAAATGTCTCATGGATCCCTTGTCCATTCAATGCTAATTATGTATCTCAAAGTGTGAGTGAAGGCTGCTCTCGGAACAGATTGTGTATGCCTGCATACACCCACCCATACTGCACTTCACCAGGTACACCTAGAAGATAGTGTATGTCTAATACAGTAGACTACCTCCTTGGCTGCCCATGCAGTGGTGCTGTCCTTCAAATGGTGCACTTCACTACTTGCCCCGCCCTGGCCCCACCCACCTGGAGGTGCCTGTGGCCACTGCCATGGTAGGACCATCAGGGTGGGCTGCATCATGATGAGGTAGTTCATCATAGCTGTATAGTGTGCAAGGTCACATGGAGAGAGGGTGCACACAGAGGTCAGTGGAGGGACTCACTGCATCCATAATGTAGCCGTGACATCACAATGTGTACACAACTCACTGTATGCCCGAGGTAGTTGGTAGTATTACAAACACTTACATGACTATGATATAATATTTCATGAGCCACAGACTAGTACACACAGCACATGGTCAGTCCATAGGGAGTTAGCAATTCCGTATGGACTAGCCACATCATCCACTGTTGTCCACTGTAGAGTGCTATGAACAGCACAAGGAATAGCTCAAGGAATTAAACCAAGAGAGTTCCCACTGTCCCATCAGTGCTATGTGGTTGGTCATAGTCAATGTGTGTGCAAGCACAGACCACCATGTTACTGACACTCGGCAAGTCAGCATTATGTAATTAAGCTGTCCACAAACTGCCATACCTTGTGTGTCTTGGAGGTGGAGTGTAGGGTAGTTCTACAGAGTGGGCCTCACTCCTTGGTTGGGTCCACTACTGGAGGGCTGACACACCTGACACTGCCAGACATTGCAATAGAGGGAGGGGAGGGGGAAGAGCAAAGGAGGAGGAGGAGGAAGAACACAAATATATAAAGTAGGTTGCATGGGTTAAAATGTGATAATGGAGTATCAACAAATGAACTAAGTAAGATTGCACCGACAATATGGTGTTCACGTACAATAGCATAGCAACAAATTACATTGATGTACAAAAAAGTAGGTTTCCCTGCCTTGGCCCATTAGGTATTGCAGTGAGTGACAGACTCCATCTGGGCAGGTTGCACTGTATCTGTGCACTGTGTAACAACATGTCAATGAGCACCATTCTACCCTGGGTTGGTCTAGCGGGATAGCCTGCTAGATGGAGCACAAGTAATAGAGCATGCAGTGGGTGAGGTGTGCACACTCTGCAGTGGACTACCTGACTGATGTGGGGGGAGTGGTCCGGGGAAGAGGAGGTGGGGGCAGAGGTAGAAGGGGAATCCATATTGTACTGGGAGGAGTACTGCAGGCAATGGTGTGTGTGTGTACTTGCACCTCCTGGTGATTGGTAGAGGGAGAGAGAGGGGGAGAGTGTCCAATACTAGCATTAATGACAGAGTTGAGTGCATGCCACAAGGAGACAAGAGGGTTGTCTAGAAGGTGGTCTGGTCATAATCAGACTTGGTACAAAGTGTGGACTGCAGACTCACATGAGGTGTGTGTGTGTGTACATGTGCATGTTGGAAGGGTACAATGACATTGGTATTAGTAGTCCACTGAGCTGTGGCCTCCTATTTCATGAGTGTCCTTCAGACATGTAGTTGGTGTGAGGAGTGGGTAGGTACTGTGGTCAGGACAGTGGAGACATGATGCTGGCAGTCACTCAACCAGACACACAGCAGGAGAGTGTGGTTGTAAGGGATACAATAGGAGTGGCCTGTACAACAAACACTAGAGTGCATGATGAATGCAAATACAACCAGTTGCCATAACAACACACACAGCTGTTAGCTTCTGCTGTTGACTCTGTCGAGGGGTGGAGTTACAATAGATGTGAGTGGGGCTATATTGGATGTGGGTGGGGCTACATTGGATGTGGGTGGGGCTACAGTGGATGTGGGTGGGGCTACATGAGTGGTGGGAAAGGCTGCTGAGGGAAGGTGCACATTGGGGAGTGGTCCTGTGGTGTCTGAAGTGCTGGGAGAATTGGAGACAGGACAGTACATGGACATGTGTGTGTGCACATGTGTGCAGTGTGCACGTGTGCGCGCGCGAGTGTGTGTAGTGTGTGCATGTGTGGTGTGTGGTGTGTGTGTGTGTGTGTGTGTGTGTATGTGTGTGTGTGCATGTGTGTGTGCGTGCGTGTGTGTGCACGTGCGTGTTCATTCAAGCAGGAGCAGCATACCTCTATATGTGTGTGCGTCCATTTACAAATGGTCAGATTAGGAGTTGTCTTTCCCCTTCTTTGCCAAAAAAGGAGCACCTTCTGTAGCACTCCGTTTGCCCTTCCTGCTGCCTGCATGCAGGGGAGGAACATACAGCAAACATGGCACATGACACAATGGTGGCAGGCTGGGGGGCAGGTCCTGGATGACAGAGCCTCCCACCACTCTCTTGTGCATAGAAGATGGCACTCCCCTTGGGTTGTGAATTCAAAGGCAATTAAGTTAGTGAGCCACTATCAGAATTTGAACTACTCCACACACACACATACACACACACACACACACACACACACACACACACACACACACACACACACACACACACACACACACACACACACACACACACACACACACACACACACACACACACACACACACACACACACACACACACACACACACACACACACACACACACACACACACACACACTATTGTGGGCTATCCATAACATTTAGCACACTCAGTATATAAGTCATAATAGCAGAAGTAGATGGAAGCATACCTTGCTGTGTGCTGTCTCCTTTGCTTTCCTTTGATGATGGAGGTCCACCAACAGAGGTACCTGATCCATCAGGGTCTGCAGACAGTGCCAATATAAATAATGCAAAACTGCACATAATTCACAAACATTTAAAACCATTACAGCACACAGCACTCTACACATGTAGAGCATTATACTAAAACATTCTGAATGTTACCATTAAAATGTAGCTATTGTCCACTGACAGCAGATGTAACTTACCACAGTAGATTACTATGTACAGTACATTTTGTTTAACAAATTATGTGAACTTTCTGGAAACTGAGTATCACCACGGGAGACCATCCATTGATGAGGAAGTATGTCAATCCCATCCAAGTACAGAGGGCTCATGGTTAGACAAACTGTTCCACTACTGCCTGTCCAGTCTACAGTAGTTGTACCCATGCAGTTCACTATATCAGCATGACATGTGCCACAACAGTGAGAACACCTGTTGGTCAGTTTGGAGAAGATCATACTGTAAACACATCATTTCTAATGAACAACATTTTGTCGCTATACAAATGACTGTCTTGTAGTGTTGTATGTGTAACTGGTTGGTGTGTTAGTGACAGTGTCACTGAAGCAGTATCCACAAAGACATGCCCTTTACTTCAGTGGTGCCCTCAGTAGTTCAAAGCCTCAACACATATGCCCAACCACTGCACTGCACCTTGTAAGGGAGGGTCCACTGCAGACAACTGGCTCCTCACTGACTGGCAGGGGGTCTGTCTCACAGAGGAGTCCTGTAGTGACGTGAGGTGGGGAGGTGTCTGGTGCACCATTGCCTGCTGCACCACACCCACCTCAGGAGTGGTGGGCTGCTGTGCCATCTGTTCCATCTGCCTCAACTGCTGCACCTGAGTGCCCTGCAGTGCAGTCTGGTAGGCCTGGTACTGCTCCAAGGTCATCATGGTAGAAGAGTGAATACCCAGCATGGCTCCCTGCAGCATCATGCTATACCATTGGTTAAACAACATCTGCTGTTGCTGAAGTAGGTTGGCATATTGCACTTGTGTATGTGCCTGTGCCAAAGAGGGCGCTGATGCCACACCCTGTGGCCCTGCGACAACTCCAGCTCCCTCTCTCACTTCACCACCTGCCCAGACCAACCTTCTCCTCTGGACTAAAGACGGCTCTTTTCAAGTACTTGGCATTCAGTTGGTGAATGTAGCTGAGGTTGGTGTGGGCTGAGCACTCTCCACAGTCAGGTGACCTGCCCACTCGAGTGAACTTCGGTGGTGTGGGCGGCATAACGTACTCATCTTCATCCTGTGAGTAACTGTGGCTGGAACTCATCTGTGAGTCATCACTCAGGTCAATGAATACTGTTGCAGAGGAGGTGATAAAAGCACCACTGCTCGGGGATGTTTATGAGGTGGGGTCTTCCACTTGACCAGTCCTGCCGTCCTGTACCAAACAGGATCGAAGTGGTACCGTGTGAATTGACAGTACCATGCAGGCACCTCTCCACACCCACCTCCTCCTGGCCCTGCACCAGCTTTCTACTCTTCTTTACAGGTGGAGAGGTCCCCTCCTCCTCCTTGTCCTCCTCTTCCTCCTCTGGGGTCCTGCCTGCCAGGACAGTCTGAGGGTGCTAGAGAGGAGTAGGTAGATAGCAGGCATTTGTGTGTGTATGTACGTACATACACATGGATTACATTATACCTAACCATTTATGGGCATCAGCACACAGTCTATATCAGGTACTGAAATCAGCACCACTGCTATGGCATACAGTGTATGTGATCATAATTGACCTGCTACAAGATGTTGAGGTACTATGGCCAACGGTACCAGTGCACAAAGACAAAGTCCTCCTGTTCTTAGATGACACTGGTAAACAGTTCAAACAGAGCACATATATGTACAAAGGGTATACTACGTTCGCCTGAGTGTGTCGTTTGCATGGACTGGTGGGGAAACTGTGTGTTTTATGACAGGGACACAGCACAGGAGGGAAAGTTAGTGTCGGATTCAAGATTACTAGGAGACGTTCTGACACCACCCGTCATCATACTTTACAGCAATATACTGTAGGGGAAGGGTCCGGTATAGCCCATGCAATGTGGAGCCACATGTCTACAGTGAATGACAGAGAACTGTCCCAAGGTGTTTAAGAGAGCTTTAGGACAGCGTTAATTGTATCAAGATCTCTCACCCATAATAGGACTCAGTAAAACCAGTGTGAGTATGAGTACTGTGTGTGTAGTGTAATTTCTGTGATAGTAAATTTGGTTCTGCAGACACTCCAGATCTGTGGACTCAGTAGGCACTACATATAGTTCAGAGGATCTCCACATCCAAGGAGGAAAACAAGACACCAACAGACAGGGTGTGTGAGCTAGAGATGTCTTGAAGAACACACAGAACACATTTGATGGTGTACAGGCAAACAGTATGGTATTTGAGGAATGCTAGTCCAGATAGGATTCTTGGTGTGTCTAGGTTTGTGAAGAGAGTGGCTCAGTACACTAACAGCAGGATACATTAACACAATGTCACTCCACGTCTGGGTGCATATAATGATTAGTTCATACAAAATGCAAGCTCACGAGGTGAAACTTCTTATTGGTCCTCCTATAACAGAAACAGGCAACAGCCTGATGTAGCCTGGCTGTCATTTCAATGCCCCAGCCTATTGAAGGACAGTGTGGGGCAACACTAGCTAATACAACCCATATAAGGGAAGAAGGTCAGCTTGACATTTAGTGATTGCTGTCAGTTAGCAATTGCTATAAGGTGCCGGGCTACTGTGATCCAATTGTTAAGTGTGAACAGCTGAACTTCCCCCATGTTAACTACTGTTGGTTTTCAGACTCCCTCAGACTCTGTTAAGTAAATAGCTAGAGCACCCAGGCTGTCCTTTTATTCAAACAAATTAATGATAGCCTGGTTACAAGTGATAAATTGGGAGTATATAGCTAAGCCCTTATATCATTTGCTCTGCTTTTATAATATACTCTTTATAAACTTGTACAATCACACTGTATGGAGCCTAATAGTACACAACAACAGAAGCAGAGGAAAGTTGCATGGTATACACAATTCACAACATGCATAAAATATGTTTGCGAACATGTAGCTTCTGTACCAGTTCTTGCAAAAGGCAGAATAATTAAGAATACGAGCAATTGTGTTGGAAGAGAACAGCCTTTGACATTCAAGATATGACTATAATTATAATTATAGCACAATGCTCACCTCTTATGTTTTTTTTAAAAGGGAGTAGCACGGGAAATAGACAACATTCAGTACAATTGTAAATATATTGTAAATATATTGTTAAAGAGTATATGTGATTTGCTAAATCAAGAATAAAGTCAAGCACAATGTCAACTTGAGTTTCATTGCTCATGACAATGGAACCTGTCCCTCACTGATTGTGAGGTCCAGGGCTTCGGGATAGGTGGGGCTGGGGACGAATCCAGCAATAGATCTTGTGCCCCTCAGGCAGGTGATGGAGGATCGAAGAAGAGAGAATCCCAGGCGGCATCTGATCCACCCAATTACGTGGCTGTAGGGCTGGTCCCTTTTCCTGGCGAGCATGGAGGCAAGGCGTTTGAAGAAGACTGTGGCTTGTCTTTCCATGCCACCGGAGGTGGAAAAGACCAGAGGTGTAAAGCTCCCACATTCAACATCACGGACACGTTCGTCATATTGTCTTCTTTTCTCCATCTCATGTAGGCAGTAGCAGCTTTCTAGTGGGTGTTTGAGGTTAGACGGGGCGAATGGGTTGAAGACCCGTACATCAAAGAATGCCCTTTCTGACCTCTCCCAGAAGCCATTGGCGCTAATGTCCAGCCGTGCATTATCATCGCTGTTTGCTGTCCGTAGTTGAAAGCGTTCATCATTGAGCTTTTGCAAGCCCGGCTCCAGGCAAGTGTCATAGCACACATGAGAGAGAAGCTCAGCAGTCAGATCCCGTATCTCATTATGACGGCGGATGGGGAAAGCTCCTCTATTGCAGCTTAAGGCGTGTTCCACCGAGAATGCATTCCCACAAATGCAGTTGGTTGGTAGGAATGGTGGAGTCCAGCCGTACCTGAGGAAGACTGCATCCCTGAATGCTCTCTTATGTAAGGTAAAGCCCATGTTCTCAATGGGCAGTGCAGTCAGCCATGTGGAGGCACCTTTCTCTCCACCAAGAGACAAGGATCTTTGCTGGCTCGCAGTGAGGACTTCCTTCAGATCATCCAGGTCGTCATTCTGTTTCTGCCATTTCTCCCTCCTTGAGATGCTTCTCTTTTCTTTCAGCTGCTGTTGAGTTGAGGTGTTATACTGTGTGCTCTGGTTGACAATTAGGGAAGCCATGACAGATGTAATTCGATCTGACGTTTCGAAGTCACTGAGAGCTCTCGCGACAGGGTTGGATATTCCCATACCACCCATGCGGCAAGGCAAAGCAAAGATCCTTCGCTCCTCATCATTGATTTGTCTCCCTATGAGTGCAGGAATGAACAAATGTCTGATGGCATCTTCCAGGGGTTGCATCAGATCAGCCGTGTTGGGCACAGTGCGTAACAGAAAGTTCCACCTGCTGCTCAGACCCTTAGTCAGGGCTGAGTAAGCAGCATGGGGCTGGCTTTTTGCAATTTCAGAAAGCTTCTCAATCTCACTCTTCCACTTGTCCACTTTCTGCATGACATAACTCTCAACAAACGATCTGGTCCCCAAAGCCGCTCCTAGATAACGTTTCCCTTCCACTGTTACATTCACACCTGTTCCTGCAAACAGCCTTTCTGCTGCCTCAAGGTGCTCCTCCTTCACTACCAGCCATGACTTTTCTGCATTGGGATAATAGCCATATTCTGGTCCTATGGTGTTCAAGTTTGACCACCACAGCCTGATCTGATCCAACCTCCCCCCAGCAGTACCATCGTCTGCAAACCATACCTGTGTTGCATCAGTGTTCAGCTTTTGGATCAGTGGGAGGATGCCCAGTGCATACATTGGCATGGCTAAGGGATCGCCTTGAGTTGTCCCCTCTTTGGAGTAGATGACTTCTTCGCCAATGAACAGTGAGGACTGCTGACGGTATGTGTTGGTAAGAATCCGGGCTAAAGGAGGGCAGAGGGTGTGGATGTTAATGAGGGTGGCACGTCTGTTAAGGCAGTTGAACGCATTGGAGGCATCAGCCAGTAAGACCCCTTGGTTGCCATCGTTACTGAAGACGTCTCTCATGGCATGGACTGCAGCCTCGCTTCCAAATTCCTGTCCTGCACACAATTGTATATACCCAGTGGCACGCTGCACATCTTCCTTGAGGATTCCAAGAACGGCCTTCCCAATGGTTCTTCTGACAGTTTCTCCAATTCCAATGGGTCGCACGCCTGGGTTCTTGTCTAAAGCGATCAGTCTACAGGCTACCTCTTATGTTGCAAGAGAATCTAAAACAGCTTCTACAACATAATTCTTACTGCTTCACACCGCTCTGTAGTTGTCTAGTGCGAGAGTGTCCTTCTGCTTTGATCGACCCAGTAATGGAAATTTGTAGCTAGGGACTGGTATGGGATGGTGTGTGCTTGTGTCCCCATGTGCACGTGTGCATGACTGCATGTGTATGTGGGAAGAGTACAATTACATAAGCCATACCCATTATAAATACATTCTACTAAGGAGTCACTTCCTATTTCGTGTATGTCCATGAGATACAAAAAGCGCAAGGTTATAGGACATGTACAGTAGTATAATATACATGGCGTTAACGTTACAATTAGGGCAGTGGACACACGTACACACATACCTCCTCCTTCTCTATACACCTCCCAACGTCCACAATTGGACATTGGAAGACATCATAAAACATAATTATACATACACGTACACACACACACATGTACACACACAGACACACACACACACACACAGACACACACACACACACACACACACACACACACACACACACACACACACACGCATGCATATGTCAACAATAATTATTATATACAAAAACAAATGCACACAAATGCACATGTACACCATTGCTGTCTGTACCTCATGCACAGTTGGCTGCTCAAGCTCTGATCCCTCAATTGCATAACTGACTCTAACAAAACTTTTCCTCTTCATTTTGTAGTACACGTGGTTACTTACTATTGTGACTGCACTACACTACATGATATAAACCTATAGGCCTTTTCATTACATTGCATTATAATTACAAAACGAGTGTTGCTTCTAATAAAGAGTCATGAGAACCATGCATTGTGTGCGCACTGACATGATATTGTACATCTACAGTGTTTCAAACATTAATTTGCTAACTGAAATAGAAAACTACACAAAGATGTAAAGTGAGTTCAAAAAGCACTTCACCACCCACAGTCCATGTGACTTCTCTTCAGTCCTGTCTTCTTCAGTCTGTGGAGGACCAGGTCTCACTACTGCTCAAAGAGGCCTAGAGAAAAGAGGAGGTGTACACTGACTGTCCTACTGACTGGGGTCCAGAGGTCTCACATAGCTAAAGGGACGCACTTGGAATACATGACATGTAAATTACACATGTCCACTCCCCCTCACCTCCATCACAGCTACCACTGTCCTCCTTTTTGCTTTTTGCTTTTCTTTCTTGTTTTTCCTCCGCTTTGTCCTTCTGACTGTCTTCGAACTGCAGGGTTCAGTCAGTGGTCCAGCAGGTCTCCTTGATGGTAGGGCTGGATAATGGTAATGGGGTGGAGAGGGGATTGCCCTGGCAAAGGTGGGCAATGCAGGAGGAGGAGGAGGAGGGGCAGTGGTGATCCCTGAAGCACCTGGTGAGCCACAAGACACAAAGTGGTGTGCTCCTGGAGAACAGACGGATGGGAAACAGCAGATCAGTGCATTAAGGTGACAGTTGCCGTTTGTGCTCCCATACACTTCCTAATCTACAAAGGGTGTGTGCACTTGTCAGGTGTACTGTGACCACTCCATGCTCACAAGAGTCAGGTCAGGTCTAATAATTTGACTTGTACACCAAATGCACAACAATAGTGCAGCCAATCAGATTGCAGGAAACATGTTAGTCATATCAATGGATTAGACATGACCTGACCTGTCCCCCCAGTGGGGAGGGGTCAGGCGACGCTTGCTTAGTGGAGACTTGCAACGTTTCGTATTTGAAAGATTGCTGTTCATTGTGTTGATGTTCACTCATATCCAGTAACAGTTCAGAACATGCCATTTCTGCATACACACTATACCAATGGCAGTGAACCACAGATCATCCGAACATGTGGTTCACTAATTAACATCACTTGCTGAACCATGGTACTTCAAGGCTCAATGCCACTTAAGTCCAGTTCCCTCCGGGCATGTATGTAACAATGGGAACATATTCTCTATGGTTTGGAACAGTATAGGTATAGCACTCCATATTCAATCAAACATGGAGCTTTGTGTCCAAAGAATGTATGGCAATGTGCCGTAGCAATTTATAACTGTCCCTCTAATGCACAGTTGTACATAATTATGCAAGGTGTCAGAACGAACCCCACAGCATGTAGACAATTGGGCGAGTACACTGGAGCATGTTGGGCACTCTTGTACCCAACATGCTCTTGTAACCACATCTAAAATACATGCCTGGATACCTCCCTATTTAGGTAATGTGGACGTATCCTAAGTCATTCCAAATGTGCCTTATAAACACCACCCAGGGAGGCCAATGTTATCAAGGTGTACAAGCTGTGAAGTGCACATACGTACATTGAGTGTAGGTGTACACATTCAGGTCAGGCAGAAGTAGAGGCAATTGTATACAGGGGACATACTGATAAGTGCGAAGGTGTGTACATGAGGAGGTAGCTAGAGGAGGGGAGTTGGTGTGATCACCTCACTTGGAACAACAGAAGTACTTGAAGAGACAGTATTCATACAATTGGTGCACAGGTGATTGCTTCACCACTTACTAATCCTTACCACCCACCTGGCAGGACACGTGGTTGCTGTCCACTTATGGACATCAGAATGTTGGCCGCTTGTGTCATATTTGGGTAGTCTATCACAGCTGCTGTGTGGGCAGATGCATTTGGAGGGGGAAAGGTGAACAGAGAAGTGAGAGAAAACTGCATTGATGACGCAGATGTGACAATGATGAATAAAGAAAAGGGATTCATAATTGAAGTGTGACTAAACATTAACCATATTAAGAAACTTGTATAAGTTATTGTTGCACGAACATGTAGTCCCATGAGGTCAAGATGCATTCTAACTGAGGCATGTCTATAGCATGCCAAATTCTGTGTCCAGAGGTCCACCCACTCCATTGCATCCACTGCTATCAAACTCTCAACGTACATGTCCACCCACTCTCCACTGTACCTTGTGTGGGAGGGTCCACTGCTCCCCCATCACCTCCCACTGCAGCTCCAGTGGGGAAGGCTTCCACTTGGCTTCTCACTGACTGGCAGGGGGTCTGTCTCACAGAGGAGTCCTGTAGTGATGTGAGGTGGGGAGGGAGGCAACACTGCATGCTCACTGAGGCTATAGGTGTATCCACCCTTCAGCACACAACATCAACACAAACATGTTGTCTGCAGATGTCACTACAGCACCTTATCACTCAACACCACTGCTATATAATACGTATAACGGAGTGGCAGACAATGATTAAATTGCTATTACATACGTAAATTATATTTTAGTAAATTTGTTGTTAACTTGTAGCATGGCAGAGAAAGAGGCACTGAGGCACAGTGTGAAGGCAATGCAGGAGGCACTGATCAGGTAGGACATATGAATTGAAAGAAGTCAAATCTGATGAGAGTGGCCAGAAAGAGTACTAAAATGACTATCAACACCTGTCAAAGAGCACCTGACTTAGGAGAAGGATCCAGTAGAGTCCATGCATAGAGTACCACATGTCTTCGTAATGTCTAGACAGACAGAGACAGGACTACGGGTGGACATGCTTGTGAGGGGACACACAGTGGATGTCCACATCCAATGGAGACAAACAGTATGTAGAGCTGTGAACTCAGTGGACCATAACTGGTAATTGGTACTGTAAGAACTGGCAGTACCATACAACAACAAGTGAAGAGTGTGGAATGATGTTGGAGATATATACAACTAAACCAGCCATGCACTCTGACCCAATCTGACACATGACAGCTGTTGAATGTGTGCCACCTCACAAGGACAACTACTGTGCTAGCATTAAGGGTCACCACAGGAAGCTAATGCCAACTCCAGCTCCCTCTCTCATGTCACCACCTGCCCAGACCAACCTTCTCCTCTGGACTAATGGTGGCTCTCTTCAAGTACTTGGCATTCAGTGGGTGAATGTAGCTGAGGTTGGTGCGGGCTGAGCACTCTCCCCAGTCAGGTGACCCGCCCACTCGAGTGAACTCCGGTGGTGTGGGCGGCATAACGTGCTCATCCTCATCCTGTGAGTAACTGTGGCTGGAGCTCATCTGTGAGTCATCACTCAGGTCAATGACTACTGTTGCAGAGGAGGTGATGGAAGCATCACTGCTCGGGGATGCTTGTGAAGCGGGGTCTTCCCACTGACTGGCCCTGCCATCCTGTACCAAACAGGAAGTAGTACAGTGTGAATTGACAGTACCATGCAGGCACCTCTCCACACCCACCTCCTCCTGGCCCTGCACCAGCTTTCTACTCTTCTTTACAGGTGGAGAGGTCCCCTCCTCCTCCTTGTCCTCCTCTTCCTCCTCTGGGGTCCTGCCTGCCAGGACAGTCTGAGGGTGCTAGAGAGGGGTAGGTAGATAGTGGGCATTTGTGTGTGTACATACACATGCATTGCATTATACCTAACCATATATGGGCACCAGCATACAGTCTAGGTACTGAAATCAGCACCACTGCCATCACAATACAGTGACATACAGACAAGAACAGACACAACACCACATCAGTCCATGGCATACAGTGAATGCGAGCAGAAATGACCTGCTACAAGATGTTGAGGCACTACGGCCAACGGTACCAGTGCACAAAGACAATATTCTCTTGGTCTTAGATGACATACTGGTAAACAGTTCAAACAGAGCACATACATACAAAGTCTATATCCTACATTTGCCTGAGTGTGTGTTTGTGTGGACTGATGGAGGAAACTGTGTGTTTTATGACAGGGAGGACATGCACCTATTCAGTACTGGAACTGAGCCATTGTTAAGTATGATGCTTACAAGATACAACGGGTCACACAATGGGCATCAGCACAGGAGGGAAAGTGTCGGGTTCACCAATAAAGGACTCAGTAAAACCAGTGCACACTGGACCATGAGTATGAGTACTGTGCGTATAGCGTAATTTCTGTGATAGTAAATTTGGTTCTGCAGACACTTCAGGTCTGTGGACTCAGTAGTCACTACATATAGTTCAGAGGATCTCCACATCCAAGGAGGAAAACAAGACACCAACAGACAGGGTGTATGGGCTTGAAGAGCACACAGAACACATTAGATGGTATACAGGCAAACAGTATGGTATTTGAGGAATGGTAGCCCAGATAGGATTCTTGGTGGGTCTAGGTTTGTGAAGAGAGTGGTTCAGTACACTAACAGTAGGACACATACAACACAATGTCACTCCATGTCAGGGTGCATAATGACTAATTCATACATTATGAAAGTACACGAGTGGAAAGCTTTGTTGTTCTTCCTATAACAGAAACAGACAACAGTCTAATGTAGGCCCACTGTCATTTTGATGCCTCAGCCTACCAAAGGACAGTGTGGGACACTATTAGCTAATGCAACCCATATAAGTGAGGAAGGTCAGCTTGACATTTAGCGATTGCTGTCAGTTAACAATTGCTATAAGGTGCCAGGCTACTGTGATCCAATTGTTAAGTGTGAACAGCTGAACGTCCTCCATGTTAACTACTGTTTGTTTTCAGACTTCCTCAGACTCTATCAGGGAAATAGCAAGAGCACACAGGCTGTCCTATTATTTCGAAGGCTGAGCCAACAAAATTAATGACAGCCTGGTTACAAGTGATGAATTGGGAGTAGACTGTGTTGGAGAGGGGAGGTTCAGTTACAACTTTGAATTCAAGTTAACGTTAACATTGAAAAGACAGGACTACGGGTGGACGTGCTTGTGAGGGGACACACAGAGGATGTCCACATCCAATGGAGACAAACAGTATGTAGAGCTGTGAACTCAGTGGACCATAACTGGTAACTGGTACTGTAATAACTGGCAATAAACCTGACAACTGGTCAGTGAACAGTTGGAATGGGAATGGGTCCAATCATTGGGAAGATCAGTGATCACTATACATGTGCAGTATCTCATGAAACAAAACATAGTACACACGTAAAATCACTAACAAAACAGTTTGAGAGAGTACCAATCTCTTTGTCCATCTTGTTAGCCTACTTGCCATGTGAAGGATCATGTGAGGGCTGGCATTACATAACCAGTGACAACTGGTGCTAAAGTATGAACCATAAACAAAGGTACAGTAGCTGATGAATAATAACTGAGAACTGAGAATTGCAGCTTAACTAGTCAGCAACTGATTAAAGTGTATGTATGTATGAGTGATGTCCTGAGTATGTCCCAGTCTGTCCAGTATAGGGACTCACAGGACAAGTTAGACAATGTACAGGTAAACAGTCACATTGCAGACACCATGCAGGACAGGACAAGGAGGGCAAAGGACAGGGCAGGCTCTACTGGACAACTGTGGCATTGTGTTGGAAATGGTACAATGTAGACTGCTCTCTGAAATGTCACTGACCTCAGTCCTGTCCAGGTCCATCACTGTGTCCTCATTAGTTGGCTGGGAACCTGTTGAGTGAGGAGCATCACCTGATGAGGTGTCACCTGTGTGTGAGTGAAACAGACAAGGGCAGAGAAAGTGGACATCTCACTACATGAGGCTCACTCTACAGGAGGTGACCAAACACCACAGCATGTGAACAGACAGACACACAGGTCAAGAGGGGAAGGTGGTGTGCTTGGGTGACTGGGATGAATAAGGAGGTCTCCTTGCACACAATGGGAATGTATTCCAAAGTCTAACCACACACAGTAATGTACTTACATACCTTACACACATGAGGGATAAATCTCTTATTTGGATCCATAAACTAGTGCTCAAGTGTTAGGACAATACCACCATATCTAGTAGATATCTAGTAGCATATCTGCACTCTACTACACCTCAACTGACTGTACTACAGCATTCAGGCAGCAATGTAGGTCCTGATACATGTACATTGGGTGCTACACATGCCCACTCATGTAGTAATGACAGCACTGCAGCTCAAGGCAGTCAAGCAAGAAGCTCACTTCACTACCTACAGGTGATACATGATTCACACACAACTTAAGAGAGAGCTAGCCCACCCAAGCCAGCACAGCCAGCTGGGGAATGAGGTGCTGCTTCTCTGATACAACTGACTGAGGACTTGACAGACGCAGTACAGACACTGCATGAAGAGACTGACTATACGCACCACCCACCAACTGGACAGAGCTCAATGATGGGATCACGAAATGCATCTCGTCCAACTCTGAGCTTCCTACTCTCAACTGCCGTCAGTTGTGCTAGTATACCATCCACTAACTGTTGGCGGGATGTCTGAGGCTTTAGTTCGAACTCTGTAATGTTCTTGTTCCTGACAACTCCTCTCATAGCTGCCACTCCAAACTTGTGTACAAGCGCTTGTGGTGGTAGACTCTGCAGGAGTGAACAGAAAACAGTAAACACAACAACCTATGTGCTATAACAAACTATTGCGTGGGCATCTATAAAACACGGAATACAGAATAGCAGAATAACGGAATACGGAATGGATTCAATAAACCCTGTCAAGTCATCAATGCTCCAGTATGAATGCTCGGACCTGATTACAGCCCCACTTGTGAAATTGATCACTAGTAATGCTGACTTTTCACAAGATACATGGGATGAAATGACCCAGGCAAAGCTAGAACTGAAGAAGTGTAGAAACCAACTTGGTGATGATGCGGCCAGGGTTCAATCTGAGCTAAATGCCCCACTGAAGAGGTCAGTTGACCTAGCTAAAGAGAAAGGGGCATCTTCATGGCTGACTGCTCTGCCTTTTGAGAACCAAGGATTTGCCCTGTACAAGAGCACATTTTGGGATGCATTAGCTCTCCGGTACAACTGGCTGCCAGATCGAATGCCTACCAAGTGAGCTTGCGGTGAGCCATTCACTGTTGAGCATGCTTTGTCATGTCCCAAAGGAGCCTTTCCTATTCATCGTCACAATGAGATTCGGGATATCACTTGCAGCCTTCTGTCTGAAGTGTGCCAAGATGTAACTGTGGAGCCCACACTACAGCCCATTGAGGGACACACCCTCAGATATGCATCTGCAATCACTGATGACGGTGCCCGAGCAGACATTCAGACGAAAGGATTCTGGGGAACCTCTCACCAGCGTGCATTTTTTGACGTGAAGGTATTTAACCCACACGCACCATCCAACAAGAGGTTTTCCACTCCTGCCTGTGATGCCAACCATGAACAGATCAAGCGGTGCTTGTATGAGCAGAGAAGCAATGAAGTTGAGCTGGCTTCCCTCACCCCACTCATTGTCAGCACTACTGGAGGCATGGGCAAGTCTGCTGCAGTGTTCTATGGATGTCTTGCTGACATGATTGCCACCAAGACCAAACAGTCATACTCCAGCACCATCACTTGGATCCGCTGCAGGTTGAATTTTTCGCTGATCAGATCATCCGTGTCTTGTCTGAGAGGATTGCGCCACAACAGCTGCCCCAGATTGCCTGGTTTTACTACACTGGCAGTCAGGGAAGCCAGAATCTGAATTGATCACAACACTCAATTATGCATGTGCATGATACTGACCTATTCCAATTATTATGCTCCTCATTGTTTTACTGTACTGTGCTTATTTCGTCTATATAATATCAAGTTAAAATGGCGGACGACTCGTACGCAAACAAGTGTCGCTGGCGCGAGTTTCTGCCTAGAAAGGTTCTACGTTCAAACAAAGCGGAGGAAAATGGGCATATTGGCAACTCTTTGGAGGTGGTTCGCACAAAAATGCTTCTTCGAATGAAAACAGCAGCTAATCGCAGTTTCCTCACAGATAAACCCTGGAAAGTCACCGTACAAGCCACCATAGGCTCCGCCTCTATGAACTCACCATGGGAGGGGGGGGGGGGGGGGGGGGGGGCTCCGTCACTTGCCCAAGTAGAGCTTCATCCTATCTTATGTCCAAATGCAACAACAGCTACATATACACCACAAGTCTGCCCCCAAACCCAACACAAGCAGGCTGTTGGTAGTGGATTTGGAGGGGTCAATTGCCTTCCCAGCTTGAAGATTGTGAGGCTCTACTCTCCCCCCCTCCCCCCACATACACAAAATATTTGATGAGTGCATGCATGCATGTGTGTGTGTGTGTGTGTGTGTGTGTGTGTGTGTGTGTGTGTGTGTGTGTGTGTGTGCCAGTTGGCATACAATGCACTTGTCTGCTATGTAGCCATTTCACTATGCATGCATTTGTACACACTTATGCACAATGCTATGTCTAGTGGACATCAAAGTATCAAGCATGGGCATAAGACAATGAGTAACCCCTTTAGTGGGCTTACCTACTACAATAAATCTAGCCAGTTACTAGATAGTAGTGGAGGGTTGCTGGATTACATGCATCCACCACTGTGTCATGCTATTAATGCAGAAAAAAGCATGTGGCAATGCTGAATATTGGAACATAAGATAGGACGAAGCTCTACTTGGGCAAGCGACGGTGCCCCCCACCCCCTTCCCATGGTGAGTTCATAGAAGCAGAGCCTATGCTGGCTTGTATGGTGACTTTCTCGAGTTTATCAGCAAGGAAACTGCGATTAGCTGCTGTTTTCACCTCCAAAGAGTTGTCAATATACCCATTTCCCTTCGCTTCGTTCGAACGTCGAGCCTTTCTAGGCAGAAGCTCATGCCAGCGACACTTGTTCGCGTACGAGTCGTCCGCCATTTTAACATGATATTCCGTTATTCCGCTATTCCGTATTCCGTGTTTTAAAGACACCCCTACTGTGTGTATAAAGTGAAAAATGTTTAGAATGTGTGTCACTGTCACTGCACAGACAAATGAGCTATGTTGCAGAAACAACATAGTGTGATGGCCACAGAGTGACAGAATATCAAGTAAATTACTTCCCACCACACATGGCCCATTAGTAGTAACAACAACACAATGTCATACTGCAATGAAATCACATTGCATGAATGGACATTGACACAAAACTGTCCATCTTCTGTCTGACAGCAATGAGTGTGTGTTACTGTGTGTGTGGTCTGATTAGAAAAAATGAATACAATTGAATAGCAAATGAATTCTTAAGAGCTATGTCAATTATATTAAAAGCAGGAAAGCCTGCCGTAGGCGGGCTTCCTTGCTACGGCGTGTCGACGACAGCACGGCGGCACCTGTCTGCCGATGACAGCATGTTGTGTGACGTTGTGTTGATGTCATGCTGGTATCTGCAACGTCATGTGTGCATGGCATGTGAGTATGCAGGGGGGGGGGGGGCATTAAGCAGATTGTACCATTATATAGCATGGAGTGCCGGCAAGTGGAGCACATGCCAGTGCACATAGTAAGGGACAATGCTATGGCTGCAATTCAGTGTATGTAATTAATGCTATCATGCTCAACATACTGGCTAAAGGCATGCATGTGCATGGTGGTGATTCATGTATGTACTGAAGATGAGGCTGTGCAATGATATGGTGTATAGTTACGTAGATTGCCTGTCTGAAGGAGCATTCATATTGTAAATGGAAAATTTAATATTCATACAGAAACAGTTCAGGCTTCAAAACAGTTGATTTGCAAGTATTGTATGCAACTGTGTAACTGTGCAACTGTGTCTTGTAAAGAACCTTATTATACACTATACTGTCAAGATGAATGCCATCATGTTGTCTGGACTTCCCATGCTTGGCTAAACTGACGCCAACAGGAAGTGACGTCACATTCTTGTGGCAGAATAAAATTCTGTACATTGTCAAGGGCTGCAAGAGTGGTCAAAGATGGCATTTGGGCCCGCCGAAAACAGGAAAGCGCACTCTTCGGCTGCAGGGCAACTAGGTGGCCGGGACCCGTCTAAGCTCGTGTCCCCCACTCCCTTAACTGGCATGAAGTGCATCAAGTCCACCAATGACCGGTAGTAGAAGGGCCAGTCGATATTTGTAAAAATGGCATGTCGGCCTGCGGTGTACGGAAGGACATCTGGCTTTTTCGCCGCAAGGCAGCTAGGTGAACGGCACCCTGCTAAGACCTGGCCCCCTAGTCCCTCAACTGGCATGGAGCATCTTGAGCCGATTCCTGTAAGGCGCCAATTTTATGAGGAAAACAAAAAAACATAAGAATAAGAGATTATAGTGAACTATAATAAGATGCAACTAAAGTGAGAGCCACCTGTGAGACAATGATATACAAGCAGATGAGCACACATGCCAAGTCCACACCATGTCTAGAGCTGAACATGTTAGAATGAAATGTAATGTGGTCAAACAGCCAGAGGACTACACTGATACACAGTTCATCATGTCCTGTCAGAGTCACATCACTATAGTGTACACAGAGTGCCTTAGGTCATCTCAAATAATACATTTGACCACCTCCATCAGTGCAGTGTGAATTGAATGTAGATTGTGATGGTTAACTGGTACATGATGTACACAGTCACTACAATAGTCTGTTGGAGCCAGTATACCTGAACTATAAGAACTGCATGTGCATGTGTCTGTGTAGCCTCATTCCTAGCTCCACTTCCTCTACAATGGCTAACACTGGGGTGGAAACAAAGCTATAGTACTGCAAATACAAAGGACCAATCAGATTGATCACATGTCATGTGATATTGCTTTGATGCATACTGAGGAAATACAGTGGAACCTGTCTAAGATGATCACTGAGTTAGGCAGCCACCTCTCTAAAACAGCCACCCTCCCTGGCCACAAATATATAGCACTAAAGCATTGCAATCCACCTCTATAGATAGCCACCTCTCTATACAGGTCAGTTAGAATTGGCCCAAAGGTGGCTGTCTAAGACAGGCTTCACTGTACATTACAATGATTTTCAGTCACGATAGAGCAAAGAGTGGTAAACATGCCATTATTATTGTTGTTACTGTCCATTTAGTGACGTAGTGACATTACTACTTTGTGAATCTATCTGCCAAAACTGATGTTAAGAACCCACAAACAATACATTCATCTGCCATTGCAAACGTAGCCATGATCAGCCACTGAGGTGTCAGCTGTCATGTACCTATCACATGGCATTCACCACACAATATCAAAAGTTAGGGACCAGCCCACTGTTGGGTGGTTTCAAAATTGCAACTGGAAGTGCATGGGATCGGCTCAAGACTAGTATCTGTGTGCCTCATACAACCAGCTAACCAATAACTGGTGGCATAAGTAACAAACTATACAACTGCATGGGCAAGAAGGGAACAGCAGTGCACAGACATAACACTGCCAATGTTATGTCTTATGCTCTGCTCAATACAACACATAACAGTACCAGTGCACCAGACGATGCATACAAGACAGACATTTCAGGGAAGCAGCTACAACAAAGTGCAACTCTTGACAAGCAACAGATGCCCACTAATCCAATACTGGTACAATGTTGGCTACAGTACCCTTGCGGGACCAGAGTAATTTGGAGTCAATACGCAGGGTACAATTGCTGAAGAGATGGAACTTACCCAAAAGTGAAATGTCAACTTCTTCAGCCTCCCATGTCCAGCCAGCTTTCCTTCAAGCTCCTCCAGCTTAAGGCCATCCTCTGCTACTCCACTCTAAAGAATGACATGATTAGATCTAGTAAGCATCCCACACACTCTCTGCAGTCTACACAGTGTATGTAAGGTAACAGGACAGGTAGAAACCTATCCATTATCCAAACTGAATCACAATCAGCAAGCCAATGAAAGACACGATATGCTACAAATGAAAGGATCATTCTGGTAAACACCAAATGACCGATCGGTCATTTGGTGTTTGCCAGAATCGAGGAATCGAGGAATGATGAACATTGTATAAACCATGACCATACTGAACAACAAAACACTCAGCATTACATGAAGTCATCTGTTGTCAACTGTGGATCTGAGGTAGGAGTGGCTCATGCAACCTTCAATATACAGGCTCTTTGGCATCATTCCTGACATGATAGCGGGAGAAGATGTAGGGCATGCTATGAGAGAGGAGTTAGACTAGATAGCTGCCTGGTGCAGGTGGTAATGGCACACTCAGTGTTGATCACACTGGCAGAAGAACACTTGAGCTGGAACATTGCAAGGTTATGAAGTAGTGATAAAGCACATGCTAACAGATATAAAGTGAGTGAAGATGAATCTGTGGTGATTGGCAGAGAGCCTACCAAGTGTACTGTGGATATGGGAGATGTAAAGAACAAGTGGGGGAGATGGTCTACCTGCAGGAGTTTAAGTGAGGTTGAATTAATGGAGAGACAGTAACAGTCATTCAGTGACAACAGTTGATGCAGTGAAGAACTGTTGGGAGACAAAGAGTGTCCATGCACTAGAGATGATGATAATAATGCAATAGTGTCATCCTATAAGATATGGCTGTGGGAGTTGGGTAGTTGCAGAACGGCATATGGTGAGATTGCTAGAGGTGGAGATGAAGTTTGAAAAGGGTGGTACATAGATGTGTGGCTAGCTTATTTGGAATTAAACCATTTTCAAGAGATGGCAGCAATAAGCACTGGAAGTAGTAGTGAAACAAAGAGGTTGACTTGGAGAAAATGGCAGAATTGAAGTACACGCAGGGTGTGATGTGAGGTCAAGTGCAAGGTAAAGTCTATGAGTAACACCATTTTTGGGTTGTAGATCATCAGTTTTATCAAATGCAGGTTGCTGTGAAAGTGAACCATGCAAGCATGAAATTACACATGGCAATTGTGGAGTTGGTGGGAAGAACATTACAAACAAATGTCAGAAAGTGAGTTAGGGGTGGGAGTGTAATGACATAGGAAGAAGTGGACTAAGGGCCACCTGAGTGCAAGGGAATTTAATCAAACTACTAATTCTGTGCCTATCACAGTATTACTCATTTCCCTCAAGATGTGCTTTGCATTTTCTCAGCTAAGCTCCCCCTACCCTTTGATTCAAGTCATTCTACAATTACTTTGTTGCCTTTCAAGTCAACCATACACTAGGGTTCCCAGCATACAAACTTCAACACACTTGGCTCACTCTAGTTGAAAGTTTTAAATATACACAAGTACTTGTGCAAGAGAAAAGATTAGTTCTCTAAATACTAGCTTGAACCCACAAGGTTTGAAGCTAGGCAGAATTCGAACCTTTCGAGCTGGCATCTGAAGAACAAACCCTTTCTCATGTCCATACCAGCTGAGAAGCCCTCACTTCACTTGTACAAGTATGTGCACATTCTCATTATTCTACTGGTAGAGTAATTGTAATCAGTACTGTAGAACATACACAACACGAACAACAAGTGTCTGACGCATCAACCGCAAATACAGGGAAGCAGTGTAGCAATGCCGATGAGGCATGATTTCACAAGCGAGCACAGCTGTTTGGCATGATATAAATGGTGCAAGGCAATTTAGTTTGGAATGAAAACCAGGATTGAGGAAATTGAGATTCTTGAGAAAAAAGACTCATAAAACATTCTAGCATTTTTCTTTTCGAACGCGTCAAGAAGTGGCAATTAATTTGGTAAGTAAGTATAACTGACTATAGTCAATTACTGACTATAGTCAATTTAGCATTCTTTGTGCTCTTCTTTCAGCAAGATAATTGCTGTCACTTGAGGTACTAAATCACACCATTTCTCCAGGTTTTCCTGCCACTTTGCTGGGTGCTATATATTGTGGTGAAATACAGTGTCAGCAAAAGAGTTCAAAACTTGAAGTAAGAAAATGGCAGTAGAATATGCTATACAGGACAATGTTCAGCACTTCTTCAGCTGTCCTTCAGCACCCAGCAAAGTGATGGGAAAACCCGGAGAAATTCGCTATGGGATGACTAAACGGCACGAGTAAAGCATTATCTTTGCTGCCAGGGGAACATAAAAATAAGTGGACTACAGCACAATCGCCTGTAGCACATTGGCTTTTGTCAGTTCTATACCTGTGGATGTTTAAGTTGAGTCTGCTTCTTTTCTCGATGGGAAAAAGGCAAAAACAAACATTAAGTTTCAATGTACGCAGGTCATCCCAATCTCAGTTCCCAGTTCATGAATCAGGAAAATCTAAGTTGTTGCCCTGAACAGCTGTGCGGCAGAGGTTAGGAGAGGTAGAGGAACAAGTGTCTGCCTGGTGCACACAGACACAACTCAGGGGAATGCATACATTCCCAAGTTGTTACAGTCTATTAGTGGGGAATCAAGGTCAAACAATGTATGAGCCATTGCAGCTCAGTTGAATGATCCACAGCAGCAGTTGTTCGTTACCTGCATCAGTAACTACTGTAAGCTGTTTATTCTGCAAATGCACTCTACCCACAATGATGTAAACAACTAATAGATGTACCTGCTGTGAGGCCTGGATGTACCGACACTTGAGCTCTTCCACATGTTCAAAGTAATCCACAACACCATACACCACATTAAGTGGGACATACTGTAAGGTGACCCTTTTCACACTCCTCTGCACCACATTGCCTGCAGAGAGAAAGGTTTGTAAATGAGCTGCTACAAGTGTGAGTGTGGTCCATTATAAGGAGTACACACCATTGACAATTAAGCCTTCCACAACACAGTTAGAACTGCATGAGTTGTGCCATGGTTGGCAGTTAAGTACAATTACCTACTACCATTACTATTACATCAACAACAAGTGAGTGAATCTCTACATGCATTACTCCCATGTATATAAGTATCCTAGTGAAATGACAGGTGTGTGAATGATTAGTACATCAAACCACAAATGGACAATATCAAGCTATCGCTAACAACTAGAAAGCTACAACAATTTGAAACACTAGGACCCAGGTAGCACACAGTGCAGGCTGTAAGGAGAGCAGCTTTGAGACCCTTCAAATCAGTATCTGCACTGGTTATTATCATTACCAGCACTAGTTGCAGAGAGCCTGGACCACTAAAGGCAATGTATGACAAGCTGTACACATAATTACAATTTACAGACAATGATCACAGCTTACAAGGTCAGTGTGACATATCAAACACTGTCATTCAACTCACCATCACAAGGCCAGTCCCAGCACTGGCGTGGTAGACTCAGTGACAAATCTGTCAATGTAGTGTTGTTGCTGAGGCAAAACAGGAGGTGGTGGGTGAAAAGCTTGACATCTTCATTGGGTGCCAAATCATCACTCCGCAATTCCAGCTTTGTCATTGTCTTGTTCTGAGCTAGTGATGCAGTCATCTTGTCCAGAAGGTCACGGCTCAGGCTCTGCAGTGAGCAAGGAGGTGAACTACGCATGAGCATATGAATTATCTAGAATATGTAGTCTGTGAGAGCAGGAGGTGGTGAAAGGAGGGATGGCTTACAATGAGACAGAGGAAGTAGTGAAGGCTAAGCAGCTATGCCAATAGGTCACCCCATTGTAGGGAAGTGGACTGGTGAAGACTTGAGATAGGGTAACAAATGGGGTATAAGCAGGAGAAATACATAGACTGAGTGTACGTACTGCAGGGTGTACATATGCAATTAGAAAAGTACAAGTCTGGAAGGTGCATGTAGCTTGAGCAACACACCAGCCGTGACACAAGGAGGAAAATATGGACAGAACACGAGTAGATCAGAAGACCTAAAGCAATGCACTCTCTAAGCTTGTTCTAGTTACACCAAAAGGCATACACATGACCACAGACAGCTGTCTGATACAATGAGCAACACATTTAAAGGTTAATGTCCTACATGCAGTCAATACACTAATAGCTACCTACACCCGTGCCGAGCAACGGATGCATAGGTGTAGCTATCACTAATTTAAACTGTACCTTGCTGCATCTCCCAGCCAGGTTCTGAAGGAAGGTATAGCCTTTAACCCATGTATACGAATATACAATGTGTTGGCGGAAGGCCAGGGTATGCCGCAATAATAATTATTAATTTTAAGGGTTGTGAATGCGATTCAACAACCCGATGGAATAGTATCCATGGAAACATTAAAAAGTCATTGTACAACACAGTTTGAATTTGAAATGAAGCTTTAGCCAATCATAGTAAACGAATTGGAATTCAAGAGGTTGCCAAGCAACCAAGATTTCGACTAAAGAAATTAGATGTTAAGAATAATCTTCCTCGCAGTATCCATGGATATCCTATGTTGCTTTCGTATGTGCTTTGGAAATGTGGCATTAAACCACATGCCGCCACGAGTTGTGACACCCTCGAGGAGGAAGGAACAACTCCCCCAAAGCACAAAACAAAACTATGAGAAAATTGGGGAATCTGCTCATGCACATGCTGTCAGCAATGTAGATGAACCCTTACACATCAACTGGCATAATTCAATACTGATGCTGGATACCCAGCAAACCAGAACAGGGATACATACAATCATAATATTGACAAACATGCAGCAGTTCCAAACATAGGCATGCAGGATTACATAACCAGTTGCTGTGAATAAGCAAGCACAACTGAATATATAGTGAGACAAATGGTAAGTGTCAAATGACAGTGGCCGCCAGCACGGTGGAAACTGACGCTAGTTCTTCTCTGGGAGTGTGGAGGTACAGCTGATATGCTGAACTCTCCCACCTGCCCAGCATTTTGATCTTAGCATCTGAAATGCCAGCCCACAAGGCTGTAGTGGCAGCCCCAATTCGAAAGCTGTGACCAGTGTACTTGGATACATCCAGCCCCGACGAGGTAAGTGCCTGCTGTACTACGGCGACAAGCTTGGCTCTAGTCAATGGCTGTCCATTTGAGAAACGAAACAATGGACCACATTGTGTGCCGCGCTGGACCAGGTAGTTCAGTAGTGCCGACACAGGGCACAAGGCAGCACCTGTCCGAGAAAAATAAATGCTGACTCCTCTGTGAAACTGGTCTGTCTTGGAACATTTAATGCGGATAGCAATAGTGGAGATGGGGGTTGACTTGACAGCAGACACATCATCCAGCGAAAGATGCTGGGATGCCTCATAGGCAGAGGTGGCTGGCACAGTGAACTCAGCACACCGTAAAAACCCAAAAAAACACAACACAAACGGCTGCCCATAGCATGCGGTTGTCTGCGGAGGTGGGATAACCGCCTGCACTCCAAGCATTCTTTAATTTTAACAATATTGATGGGGTAATTGGGAGACGGGCCCACGGGGAGGGAGATGACAAGCTGGCCTTCACTCTCCGGATGCCCCTGATAACTAGTTCCACTTTTGGTGAATATAATGTATGAGAAGGGAAGCCAGCATTGATTAACAGGTTGCGGGTTGCGGACATATAGCTCTTTACTGTTGACAGGGACAAACCGTCCAAGCCTAGCTGGGAGATAAACAGATGGATAGTGTGTTCAGATGGAGGGATAGGCGTCAGATTAAACTTGCGACAAAATTCCAAAAATCGCTTTTGGCCAGAAGAGTAACTTCGTTGAGTTGCTGAAGCTAGGCCCTTTGAATAAAATCTACAAAGAGGTTCCTCCACTTGCTGGAGGTCCAGTCGGGTCTGTCCACAATTAACAGGGACCACAGTGACCTTGGGATGACTACAGCCTGGGGCCGAATCCCTGGCACCTGAGCATGAAGAGAAGACACCCGACCGCGAGAAATGTTGTCAGCCACAGTATTATGCACCCCTGGAATGTGGCATGCAGATATGGAGAAGCGGTAGTGAGCGGCGAAGAATGACAGACACCTTAACAGGTGCATTGCAATGCCAGAGGGCTCCTTAGTCGAGCCTAATTTATGGAGAATGTCAACTACTGACATGTTGTCAATATGGAATTGTATGTGCTGGCCTGCCCATTGCACCCCCCACATGGCGCATGCAACAACGACAGGGACCAACTCTTTGATCATAATGTTGGTCTGCGACCACTTCGTGGGCCACTGGCCTTGCAACCAGAGGGTGCCCCAAATAGCACCAAAGCCAAAACTGCCTGAGGCATCTGTGAAAACATTCACAGAAGGGACTAGTTGCCTAGTCAGCTGGAGGAATGAAATTCCATTCCAGGTATCCACAAAAGTCTTCCACCATGCTAGGTCAGAGCGGAAGTCTCTGTTCAAACGAATGTGGTGGTAAGCCACTTTTGTGACTGACATCAAGTCAGTCATACACCGAAAAAAGGGACGGCCATGGGGTACAACCTTGATGGCGAATTGAAGTACCCCAATCAAGTGCTCCAAGTCTTTCCGAGTGCAAGATTTTTTGTCCTGCCACTCAGCCAGCTCTAGGCGCAACCTGTCCAGTTTGTCTGAAGGCAAACTGGCTTCCATGGAGTTAGTGTTGAGCTGAATACCTAAGAATGTTAACGATGTTGTGGGACCTTCAACCTTATCGCCAGCAAGTGGGACTCCAAGCTCCGCACATGTAGACTGCATCATCTCAAGAAATGATTGACACTGGGTCGTGCCTGGTGAACCGACTACGAGAAAGTCGTCAAGATAATGAATGATGTTCTGTACCCCTCGCTTCCTCAGAATCCACTCCAAGGCATCAGCGTATGCGTTGAACAAGAGAGGTGCAGACCGCAGACCAAACGGCAGCTGTTGGTCAATGAAAACTTGTCCATCCCACAAGCAAATGGCGATCTGCTGGGTGTACAGGGATTATCCTAAAGGCATTGCAGATGTCAATTTTTGCCAATAGAGCTCCTTTCCCTAGGGAGGTTATGTACCTGGCAGCATCATCAATTGATGAATAAACCATGCTGGAGTCAGTGGTTGAGATGCCATCATTCACACTGGACCCCTGAGGGTATGACAAATCAACAATTAGCCTCCACTTCCCAGGTTTATTGGGCTTAGGGATCACATCAAAGCGGTTGTACATGATAGTTGCAGGCAACTGCACAGCAGAGAATGGGCCTGCCACGTTGCCACATGCCACTTCAGCATCTAAATAATGTTGCACCACTTCTGGGTGAGTGTAGGCAGACAATAGGTTGGAGGCCACCGGCCGGCACCTGGAGTTGGGGTGAAAGCCAATCCTAACTCCATCCTCCAAACCTTTCAATAGGCTATCAACTCACACATGGTTTGGGTGATCAGCCAGCAGCAAAGACCAAGCCTTCACTGACAATGGAGTGTGAATGCCCAGGGCACTCCCCGGGAGAGTGGGAGCGCCTGAACAAGTAGGCCCCACCTTTTGGAGATGCTGGAAATGAGAGGCCAGCAGTGGAGCCACTCTCTGAGATGTGGGGATGAATGTAGACCTACCACCTATATACAGAGATATAAGGAGCCATGCAGAACAAGCAATAATCTTTGTATGAGTTTAGTCGCAATTATAACTGTTTGTGTACAGGAATGATTAAAGCTTGGCTATACATATATATATTTATATAATATACTCAAATGAGATGTGAGTACGGGTAAAATACATGGACACGTTTGTATAAACAAAATTTAACAGGATACTATACTCCGACCCAAATGCATGGATAAAAGGAAATGGAAAAATGTTCCCAATTACATGTGTAGAGATCCTGTAGATAGACTGGCTATAATTTAGTTAAGTAACAGCTAGCTTTATGATGTCTGTACGCAGCCCGAGGAAGGTATATATACTAGTACAGCATCAGCCCTTCTTTGGAGTGTCAGGCTTGCTAGGGCAAGCCACCCCCCGGTGCTGAGGGCTGAAGCAGTGACAGCAAACATGGCTATATTTGCATGTCTTGTGCGGGCAGAATGCACTGTCATTCTACTTTGAGCATGAGCTTGTGGGACGCCTCTTCTGAGGGAGCTGGGATGAAACAGACACTTGAGAAGCCTTGACCATGCTAATAGCCCAGACCTCCTGGTCCAGCTTGCACCAGCGAATAGCAGGATTGGCCACTACATTGGCACGGAAATTCTGCTCATATACTGCCCATGCTGAGCCGGGATGGTCGCGGGCCAGCCTAGCCACAGTGCCAACAAAGGTGAGCAGGTCCCCACCAAGATCTGGCTTTTGAGCCAGGAGGGCTTGGCCATATGTACAAAAGGCTAGGACCCATGGCCAGTCGACAAATTTGTCAATTGGCGCAACTTTCTTCTTCCGCCCCTCCGGATAAAGGAAGGATTCCTGAATTTTTTCCGGGAGCAACTCAGATAACTCTACATAGGAGTTCTTCTGGATCCGGCGTAAAATGTCAGCTGGTATGGATGGCAGCCCGCCACCCAAAACAAGACCTTGAGGAGGATTTGGATCGTCCTTCTCTGCAGCCGCCCCCTCCTTGGAGTCCAAGGCTGCTGTGCCCAAGTCAGCTAGGACTGCTGACACTGGCTCCAAGCCAGAGAGAGTGGCCTCGTTGGGAACCACTAAATTAGGACAAAGAAAAATAACAGGGCAAACATGCCTTCCAGACAAGGCAGACAGAATCTGTGCCCCAAGGACACCCAGAACAACCCCCCAAGTTCTGGCCAAACCTATACATAGGATAGCCAAACTACTTGAGGAAGTACAATACATTGGGGGCTAGCTGACCAGTGGTATTTGTGGCCATGCCGAGGCTGATATAATAATTATATACCTTCCAAGAATGTGTATGGACCAATGGCAGACAGACCAAGGCAGATAGCCTGTATAACGAGACTGCCATGGAATGAATGATGGAGCTGACTGGAATAGTGATGGTGATGCAACAGCACTCCTGCAATCACTGTATTTGTATTACTTTTGCCAAACTGGCATGAATAAACCTCCAAACAGACTGAGGCCAGCCAATTATGCTGATCTAGCATCCATGACAATAGATTGTACAGAGACAATCATGCCATCAAGAAGGAGCTGAGTACCCAAAAGGGCAACATTACAAGCCCCGCTAGGGGCCGGGAACTAAAACACCATACCAAAGCAGATACTGGTGAGATCAGGCATTCCCTAGGGAACTGTAAAGCAATAATACCTGGGCTATGTAACATGCTGTAGCTGACATGATTTATCCAAGTCTAAACATTTGCAATGACAAATTATGTGACAATCTACTCCATAGACCATTCACTCCATGAATGTTTAACTGTGTGCTCAGTATAATGAAGCACCTTTTATGCTAGCCAAGTGCTGAAGGGGTTACCTTTGTGTTATCATTACAATAACAATAACAAGGACCAGCAGACAAAACCATGCTGCTGCCCTAAAGGCAGGCAAGCAAGCTTATAACCATGCTGCTGCGCCAATAGCAAACAGCCATAACCATGCTGCTGCACCAATGGCAAGCAGCCAAATAGCCATGCTGCTGCACCAATGGCAAGCAGCCAAATAGCCATGCTGCTGCACCAATGGCAAGCAGCCAAATAACCATGCTGCTGCACCAATGGCAAGCAGCCAAATAACCATGCTGCTGCACCAATGGCAAGCAGCCAAATAACCATGCTGCTGCACCAATGGCAAGCAGCCAAATAACCATGCTGCTGCACCAATGGCAAGCAGCCTAATAACCATGCTGCTGCACCAATGGCAAGCAGCCTAATAACCATGCTGCTGCACCAATGGCAAGCAGCCTAATAACCATGCTGCTGCACCAATGGCAAGCAGCCAAATAACCAAATGACCCTGCTGCTGTACCAATAGCAAGCAGCCAAATAACCAAATGACCATGCTGTTGTACCAATAGCAAGCAGACAAATACCAATGCTGCACTGACACAGATCATTATGTCTAACCCACTGACGCAACAGCAAGTAACTGTGAGTGCACGTGGTCAATGGACCCTTGCATGCCATGCAGGCTAAAAACAACCAGCAGCACCAATGGCTGCCTCAACTATATAACTAGCTATGTAGAGAGGAAGATAATGCTATAATGTAAGGGGTAGAGTGGAAAAAAAAACTTAGTTATTAACCTATTCAAAGTTTTAAAGTCAAACGAAGCTGTCGCTGTGATCAGACCATTACTGCTGAGGCATAACATTAGAGGCAGGACCCTGCGAAACAACTAGATATGTGAGGTAACCACAAGAAAGCCATGACAGTGTTTACATGTCATGAAGCCATAGACAGGCCAACGACTCCAGAAGAACAAAATAGGAACAGCCTGTTAGCTGAAAGTGAATTAATTACATAACAAACTGAAGCTGGAGTTATATACCGGGGGGGAATATACAGACAATTACCGTATACCGTATACTTACCGGAAGCAGCGGCTGAGGACAGCTGTGTATCCTGCGGGGCCGACTTGGACTGCTGGAGGACACTGAGCTGTTGTAGCAGGGACGACTGGACCTTACCCTGCTGCTCCCCCTGCGTACGCAGCGCAGATACGGCAGAAGCCAGGTCGGCCAGTACCTCAGTGACTGGCGGGGTAGCAACTGAGTCTCCGGACATAGCAAACGGCACACGACAAGCAGACGACAGACAAAGAAACAGACGAGTTGTCTTCCTTAAGTTGCTTCGGTAGCTGTTACCAAGCAAATGAACCGTCGCTAAGGACCGGGCGTTATATGCGGCGGCTTAGTGAGTTCAAACTCTGATTGTTTGAGCGTACAGGATTTGTGCCATATTGGCGGTTATTACGTCACCGCTCCCTAATGTACAATGTTGCTGCGCCATTGCCCATTTGCACTCGTGACTTGTTATTCCGAACATTAACTCTGTTTAACCTTTGGTTAAACATCATCTAAAGCTCAGGGTCAGCAAAGAAGAGTCAAACAATGGGCAATGTACATCAGTTGCACAATAGTTTAACATTAGCAGGTTCAACAGATATCGTCAAAGCAGAAAGAAGGTTAGTATAGCAAGGCAACTGTGAAGGATTGCACACATACACACACACATACACACGCACACACACACAAAGTGCATACACACACACACACACACACACACACACACACACACACACACACACACACACACACACACACACACACACACACACTTGTACTTGTAATACCACAGCCAAGACTTGGCTATGTGGACCCCATGGTAAGCCAGCAGGTGGCAACAAGACCAGTGCTAGTGGCACCATTGGCTACAGAGACACTAGGGCTAGCAAAACCCATGTGATGAGAGAGGTGGGGTACGACCTTGAGTGACGGCATCAGAGTATCTGTTCTGGGCTCCTGGCCATCCCCACCTATGCTTTTGTGATCTGGACACACACACACTATAGTAACTGATAGAAGAGTAGTGCAGAGAGATGGTGGTGCAGTACCACTTAGCAGTAAATGGAATTATGTAGCTGCAATGGCTAAATTACAGTACCATTCCAATACATTATCATAAAATTTTGTGTCATTTGTACATGTGACTTACACAGGGTCGTTATACCTGGAAACCGCTAACATGGCCGCTAAATTTGCACCTTTTTGAAGCATTATATTTTCGCTCTCTGAATGATTCTACGAAAAACGAAGGGCAGGAGAAGGAAGTATGATCTTAGCTTTATCAGAAAAGTCAGTCGGCACAACGGAGAAAGCTTGGATAAAGATGTTTGAAGGTGTTGAAAATGGCACACTCGCTGACATTCAGAGCAAAACCGGCATATCTAGACAACGCCTGAAACACACGTAGCTGCGCTGGTTAGGTGTAGGGAAGTGTAAAGTTTCAGAATCGACTGAGAACTGGGCATATATGCATCTCTTCACAGAGAAAATAAAGAAAAACACCTTTTTGGTAGTAATTTTGCCACAATTCGCACGTTCAAATGTTATTTTCTCGAAAAGAGACTACAGCACACTTCCTTTCTCAGTCGAATATGAAGGTATATTTACTACTAAACACGATGATGTGCAGCACACTCACCAAGATGGGGCTCTAAGTATGCCGTTGTTTTATACAAAATTTCCTGAACAACAAACCGGCCATTGTGATGACGTCAACAAACGTCACTTACGTTATCGACTAGCAATGTGTTAAAGGGAAGTTAGGACGCCGCTCGTCAACCGAAGTGCAGCAGATCGGGGACAGTATCTGTTATTGTTGTCAGGCCTACAGAACTGGAAGAGTATGATTTAGTAAAGGTACGTATACGTTGGGGTGCATCCATGTGTGCCACATTACATGCTGCCTAAGTCACCGCACAGCTTCAATTCACGCGTTGTCTCCCTCCACGCGCTGTCTCCTTCCACGCGCTTCCTAACTCCACACGCAGCCTCAGTCCACGCGCTGTTTTAGTCCATGCGCTGTCTCACATTACACACACTGCCTCATTCCGTAAGTGACCTTACTCAACACACTGCCTCTCTCCACGCGCTGTCTCACTCTACGTGCTACGTACGTAGCTAATCTAACACAGTCTCATTCGACGCGCTGCTTCGCTCCACAAGCATTTTCTCATTCCACACGCTGTCTCGCTCTACACATACTCAGTACCAACTTGATTTATGCTGTAGACAAATACTGGAATACAGAGAATAACTTCATTGGGCAAAGATTCTCGTGTGAGAGCTGTAGCAAGTGCTTATCTGCTATGTAAGCACTCTAGCATAGGGTTAGTCTGTTGTGTGAGTACTTCGAAGTGCTGGTGTGTTGTATGAGCACTCTAGCTGAGTTTTGGTCTATTGTATGAGCACTCTAGCTGAGTGCTGGTCTGTTGCGTAGGCTCTAGCTTAGTGATGTCACTTGTGACATCAGTGATGTCATTCGTGACATCACTAAGTTTCTCCCTCCGAAACTGTTAATGCAAGGAATTTAGCGGTTATCCACACCTTTCACCTAAAGTACAGGTTTCCTGGTATAACTACCCTGTGTAGTAACTATTACTAGTATGTCTCCTCATTTGGAGATGAAGCCATTTGAGAACTGGCCTGTATCTCTGCTTCTCTGAATGCTGGTGATGCATGTAGTGTGGTTAGCTGCTGTGTTGTGCTTTGGTAGTCGTGCACAATTATAGGGTGTAGATAGCCTGCACCGTCCAGCAGGTGCATGACTGGTGATGTGAGACAAAGTAAGCACAGCCAAAAACCATGCTGGCTTGTATTACATTTGTGTTTGGTAATCAAAGGCAACAGGTGTTTGTTATCTGTATTCCTCTTATGAGTTAGCAGACTCTGCATACATAATGCACAACGCTCACAGGGATGCGAAATATATACGTACCTGCCGTGGGGCACTGATGGCCTCACACTTTAGCTCTTTCACATGTTCAAAGTAATCCACAACAACGCACACCACATCAAGTGGGACAAGCGATAAGGTGACCCTTTCCACACTCCTCTGCACCACATTGCCTGCAGAGAGAAAGGTTTGTAAATGAGCTGCTACAAGTGTGAGTGTGGTCCATTATAAGGTTTACACACCATTGACAATTGAAGGGCTCAGTGGAAAAAGGGGATAAATGACATTTTTAGCAAAATTGAGTTTGAAGCTGTGCACATAGGTGCACCTTCCGTGCGTTTCCACAAACAATTTCAAACGATCCGGGTAACTCGTTCGTGAATGTCAGCCATTTTCCGCTTGCTAGGTCACGTGATTTCGTCATACCTCGTCATCCTTATGTATCTAAATTGGCGCGAGAAAATGGATGCCTCCATCTCGAGTACTCCTGGCCTGCCTGAGTCTCGATGTGGAAGAAAGCGTTTGCAGAATGAAGAAAATTGGAAAAGGAAGAAAAGAAAGCTACTGAAGGACAAGGGGAAAAGCTACACGACCTCTAAAGGCAGCGAAAGAAATGGTGAGCATTTCCTGTCGGTGCACTAACAAGTGTCGGGAGAACGTTGGTGATGAGGAGCGAGAAAGGATATTTACCGGTTTTTATGAACTGGGAAGCCATGACCAACAGAATAAGTATCTATTTGGCCTTATTCACAAAGTGGATGTAAAGAGGAGGTGTGGAGCTGGTAGCCATGCTGGTAGAAGGCACACCTTCACGTATCATGTTCGTTTGCGCGACGGTAAATCTGTTCAAGTATGCAAGAACACCTTTTGTGTTCTGCATGGGATTGCAAAGTGGAGAGTAGAAGGAGTAGCAGCACAGCTAGTGGATGGTGTTGTTATTGCCTCAGATGAGAGAGGCAAACATAAAAGTTGGCCTCACTCTGTCCCTGATGAAGTGAAAGAGAAAATTAGAGAACACATCAAGCTGTTTCCTCGTAGGAAAAGCCATTATTCACGCTCTAGCAATAGGAAAAGGGAGTACTTAGATGAAGGCCTCAGCATTTCCCACATGTATCAATTGTACTTGGAGAAACATGAACCGGGGCAGGAGCTACTCCACAAACCAAAGAGTGGCTGTATCGAATAATCTTCAATGAAGAGTTTAACCTCAGTTTTGGGTACCCAAGAAGCGACACCTGTGAGACGTGTGATTTGCTACATGTTACAATTCAAGCCAGCACATCAGAGGCAGAGCGAGAAGGGATGCAAAAAGAGCTTGCAGATTACCAGGAGAAAGCAAGCTAAAGTTACCGTTTATTACGGGATGATACAAAAGCCTCGAAGACCGCTGTAAACCTTACCCTGTTAACATTTGACCTGATGTAGAACTTACCAGTGCCGACCCCACTCATGGTGCAATGTTCTATTCCCGGCAGCTATGGGTGTACAACATTGGAATCCACAACACAACCACGGGCACCGCCAGTATGTACATGTGGAATGAAGCCATTGCAGGAAGAGGTGCTGATGAAATCTGTTCCTGTCTTAAGCAATATTTGGAGACATTATCCCCACAAATGAAGAGGCTCACCTGCTATTCTGATAGCTGTTTTGGACAAAATAAAAATTTTCAAATGGTTTGCTTCTGGAATGAGCAGGTTTCTACCCAATATGAGCAAGTTGATCATAAATTCCTCGTCAGAGGCTACACGTATCTGCCCAATGATAGAGATTTTGCACATATTGAGAAGCGCAAAGATGGTGTTCGTGTCTGTGTTCCAGCAGAGTGGGAAGGAGTAGTGCGGGAGGCATGTCCTAGAAAGCCATTTAATGTCGTTGCAATGAAATCCTCCAAATTTGTTGATTTTACAGAGCAAACAAAGCAGTACACACAGAGGAAGAAAGACACTGAAGGTAAACCTGTGCTCATCAGCAAGGCTGTGTGGATGAACTTTGGACAAGGCAAGGATATTACCGGAGAAGTAGTAAAGCATCCAGATGAGGTATGGCTGAAATACTCCTACAATGAGGATGAGTCGTGGTCAAAAGTCTCCCTGCGTAAAGGACGGAAGAAGTTGCCTCCTTCACATGTCTTCTCTCTGCCTGAGAAATATCCAAATGGACATCCAATCAAAGCGAGAAAGCTGGATGATCTGAGGCAAATGATACCTTTCCTTCTCCCTGAATACAGACAATATTAGATGGATCTGTGTGACCATGCACCTGCATCCATGGACTCTAATGATGAGTAGAAGTCACTGATTATTTACTATTTTATCATTCTGACAGTGTATAACTGTTTTTTCATAAGCTTTCTTCAGCTTTTAGTTTGTTTTGTGTTGTAACTTTGCTAATCCTGATTGTTCTAAAGTTAATAGTAATCTACCCCAATTGCAGTCAATGGGTTTTGCAACCTCAGCCAGTTCAACAAAGGTGCATGATGTGGGCATTTTTGTCACTTTCCTATGTAAGGAAATTGTACTACACGATCATGAACTTAAAAGTTGATTTACTCAAAATGACTAAAATGGCTGTTATCCTCTTTTTCCACTGAGCCCTTCAATTAAGCCTTCCACAACACAGTTAGAACTGCATGGGCTGTGCCATGGTTGGCAGTCAAGTAAAATTACCTACTACCATTACTATTACATCAACAACAAGTGAGTGAATCTCTACTTGCATTAATCCCATGTATGTAAGTATCCTAGTGAAATGACAGGTGTGTGAGTGATTAGTACATCAAACCACAAGTGGTCGATATCAAGTTGTCACTAACAACTAGAAAGCTACAACAATATGAAACACTAGGAGCCAGGTAGCACACAGTGCAGGTTGTGAGGAGAGCAGCATGTATGTAAGTATCCTAGTGAAAAGACAGGTGTGTGAATGATTAGTACATCAAACCACAAGTGGTCGATATCAAGCTGTCACTAACAACTAGAAAGCTACAACAATATGAAACACTAGGACCCAGGTAGCACACAGTGCAGGTTGTGAGGAGAGCAGCTTTGAGACCCTTCAAGTCAATATCTGCACTGGTCATTATCATTACCAGCACTAGTTGCAGAGAGCCTGGACCACTAAAGGCAATGTATGACAAGCTGTACACATTACAGTTTACAGACAATGATCACAGCTTACATGGTCAGTGTGACACATCAAACACTGTTATTCAACTCACCATCACAAAGCCAGTCCCAGTACTGTGGCGGTAGACCCAGTGAAAAATCTGTCAATGTAGTGTTGTTGTTGAGGCCCAACAGGAGGTGGTGGGCGAATAGCTTGACATCTTCATTAGGTGCCAAGGTACCACCCCACAATTCCAGCTTTGTCATTGTCTTGTTCTGAGTTAGTGATGTAGCCATCTTGTCCAGAAGGTCACGGCTCAGGCTCTGCAGTGAGCAAGGAGGTGAAGTACACATGAGCATATGAATTATCTAGAATATGTAGTCTGTGAGAGCAGGAGGTGGTAAAAGGAGGGATGGCTTACACTGAGACAGAGGAAGTAGTGAAGGCTAAGCAGCTATGCTAATAAGTCACACCATTGTAGGGATGTGGACTGGTGAAGACTTGAGACAGGGTAACAAATGGGGTATAAGCAGAAGAAATACGTAGACTGAGTGTAGGTAGCAGGGTGTGCAAATGCAATTAGAACAGTACAAGTCTGGAAGGTTCAGCTTGAGCAACACACCAGCTGTCACACAAAGAGGAAAATATGGACAGTTCAGCACAGTGCATGAGTACATCAGAAAATGGAAAAGCTATGCCCTCTCTCAGCTTGTTCTAGTTAAAAGGCATATACACAACCACAGACAGTTGTCTGATACAATGAGCAACACATTAAAAGGCTAAAGCTCAGGGTCAGCAAAGAAGAGTCAAACAATGGGCAATGCACATCAGTTGCACAATAGTTTAACAGTAGCAGGTAGAAGACTTGTATTTGTTCTTGTAATACCACAGCCAAGACGTAGCTACTTAGACCCCATGACGTGACGTGACTACGTGAACCCCATGGTAAGCCAGCAGGTTGCAACAAGACCAGTGGCACCATTGGCTGCAGAGACACTAGCCTTATCATCCCAGTCACATCAGAAGACTTAAAACTGTGCCCTCTTTCAGCTTGATTGATTCATGATTCGGTAGAGGCTCATAGCTGCGATTGTAGATTTAGCAAATGATTAGATGAGCAATACTGCAGCTTGAAGAAAGGAGGGTTCGCAGGACGTTTCGGCTCGAGAGCCTTTGTCAACTGCTTACAGTGAGGACTGAAGTGAGTGACTGGCTTATATACAAAACAGATGACAGTAGGTGACAGGTGTTGAAGTGGCTAAGTAATTGAATAAACATGAGTCACTGAAAGATTAATTGAATAAACAGGAGGCACTCCAAATAATTAATTGAATAAACAGGAAGGGGAAACTGAACAAATCTATTAGTGACATCATGGAGGTGTGTTTAGTAATATAGGGTTCCAAACACTGGGGAGTAGGAGTCCATTGTCCAGGTTCATGGGCTCCTGGCTCTTCCTAATCAGGATGGCCTCTGTAGTTCTCCTCTCCCAGTATCCTGGTACTGTCTTCACCACTCGTGCATTCTGCCAATCAATACTGTGGCTGGTGTTGGCCACATGCACCGCAATTCCATTGTTTACATCACTCTTTTGTACTGCTCTTCTGTGTTCGGTCAGTCTGACCTTAAGTGTCCTCTTGGATTCACCCGTGTAGAGTTGGTGGCACCAAGGTTCATAAGGACGGAGTACATCTCTCATTCTTTGTAGACCATTTTGAAGCCATTTGAGAACTGGGTGATTGAAGGAACTTGTTTAAGATGCAGTTTCAACAAAATCAGTGATCATAGCAAATTTGAACAAGAACTTTGGCAGAAAAATAAACTACATTACAACAATGACAGGAAGAATGATTTCTGGTATTGTACATTCAAAACCAGTCTATGTACCTGAAGGCAAGGCATGACTCAAGATGAGCATTGCATACACCACAACTGTATACAGTGAAATATTGACACTATTAGCATTGCATGAAGTCAACAGTCATCAGCTGACAAGGTTGGTAGGAGTGCCCCAGCTAGTGTCCCAAAGAACACTTACTGTTAACACATTACTGACATGATAGATGGAGATCCCTGCAGAACACCTCACAATACAATTCTAATGGGCAGATACAGTATCACCCGCAGAGACAGCTTTGGTGCAGGATAGCAAGATTGGGTCCAATTCACAGCTTATGGATTGACATGCATGGTGCTTAGCTTTTTAATGATTAGACAGTGGTCAGCAGTGTCAGAAGTGTTAGCCATATCTAAATAATATAGTACACCAACAAGTAAACCTCAGTCAAAGGTTAGGTACCAGTTGCCAGCATTGTGAAGCAGTGAACTGTCAGTGAATGTTGGGGCCAGAATCCCAATTGGAATGGGTAGAGTAGTTGGGCCATACTGAGATGTCAGTGGAGTGGCTGGGCCAAAATCTGGATTGAAATGGGTTGAGTAGTTGGGCCATACTGAGATGGGAATCAACCAGGCACTGACAGCAGTGGGTGTGGTGAGGAATCACTTCAAAACTAGAATGCAGTTATTCATAATTGAAGGCCTACAGAGTTGAAAGCTGTTAGTGCTTGAAAGTGACTAGCTTGGACTGTGTGAGGAATGAAAACAGGCAAGAGATGGAAGCAGGCACTGGCAGTAGGAGTGATGAGGAAGGGGCTTGAGAGAAAGAACAATTGTGAGGTGTATGGGGTATGCCGTGGAGTGTTGAGAGGGCAAACGGAAGGAAGGAGGTCCAGAGGGAGGACAAGACACGTATCAATGGAGTGGAATTAAAACTTACCACACACTGTCTCTAATGCCCAGTAACTCTGGTTCTCCAAATGCTGATAATGCATGCAGTGAGGTTAGCTGTTGTGTTCTTCTTTGGTAGTCCTTGCACAATAATAGGGTGTTGGGCAGTAATTCAACCAATTGAAAGGTGCCAGTGGGACGTAGTCCAACAAAAGATTGAGGTGGTTAGCCTCAAGCAGGCCTTCCCTGGGCCAGAGGTGTGGCAAGTCTTGTTTACAATTCTCACAGGCCTCGGAGATATGGTGTAGGATGGTTGCTGGCAGCAGGAGGAAACAACACGCTGTAGCAGAGGGTGATCCAACTTCATTCGCTGCGAACTTCCGTAAGTCACCGTGAGAAGTGGCACTGACTAATGACAAGAAACCAAAACGCTGTCGAGACCTCAACACTTGGTGGATTGTGGCATATTTCTATGAGATACAACGTGAGAGCTTTGTGTAGTACGATTCCTCTTAAGCTTGTCCTCGTGACCGCGTGTAGCCTCCCGCCATTTTAATGACGTCACAATCAGCGGACAACGTTAGCGTCACACAAAAGAGATTGGTTAAACAGGGCAATAAAATGGCATGTCAAAACACACTACATTCACTTCTCAAGCAGACACAAAACACCATAGCATGCTGCACACATCGAAGGGAAAGTTACAAGATGCATGTGCTAGACATGACTAGATTGGAGGATGTGGACAAGGTGACTGAGTGATAGCTGGAGCTAGCATGTCTCGGTACCTCTGATTTCAGAGGTCCCCCTCCCCCCCTCTCTCCCCAGTTTCCTCAGAAGGGGACAGGCGCCCTCAGTCTTCTCACACCTCACAGTCCTGGTACTGATTTGGAGAGCCCCAACCAGTACAGATCTTCCAAAGTGCTGCTATTACTCATGTTCTTTCAATTACAAAAGACTTAGGCAAGATCATGGGGCTCACCTCACTTCCCACTGTTTGTTTATGGTCATGCACTAACACTGTGTGTAGTGAGTTCGATTGGGTATAGTGATTTCCTCACGTGCCAGCTAAATGTATCAGACAGTCACATTTTGACACTTGCCACCTACAGCTACTGTACATTGCATCATAATGATGAACTTGGCTGGTGCACCAAACTGGTGACAGTAGGAAGCCATTCCATGCACTGCTTCTCTGTTGTGTCCACTGTTACATACTACAGCCTTACATCGTCACAAGCCAAGTGCTAGTGGATGATTTAAGTGCAGAATGGAGATGCAGCAGCAGGCTAAGCAGGTTTAGAGGAAGCAGTCAGCTTACAGCCTAAAGTCGGCACAGTTCTAGCCAATTTGGCCACCTTTTAATTACTGTATTACTTTGCAATTGTTAATAGTACACCTCGCAGAGATTGTTCCTTATCATTCCGATTTATAGCTGACTTAAATGTATACACAAGCAAAACAGTTTAGTCTTATCCATTCATTATAATAGTGTTCCAACACCTATGCTAACAATTGACTGTACTACCACTAGACCAATACATTGCTACTCCTAACTTCGAAGGACTCAAGAAGTCACATGAATGTACACTCAAAACAAAAGCCATCTTAATTCTGCAACAAGGCAGGCAAAATTGCAATGACTGGCAGTAGAGGTCCATGCTGTTCCCAGGGAGCACATTACAAATGAGAGTCTTGAGAGTTGTACTAGACACTGCAAATATTGCTTGCTGTGAAGACTAGTGCAGGCCCATTATATAATTACACACCAGCTGCCACCATGGGTAAATCCGTCTGTAGGCCACAAGTGCACACATGGCTTCAGTATGTCTGCTGTGTGTTGGTTTGAGTGAAGTACGCTGTTCACATTCTAAATAGAGTGCTGGACTGAACACAGCAAGGCAGTCTTTGCACAAGTTGTCAAATGTGTACTGTACTGTGAATGTTTAGCAAAAGTTGATCAGAAGCCAGCAAAGTGGTCATGCACCAGTTATGCTCTGTTCGTTGCCTTCATGTGCCATGTCTTCTGAACATGTTAGAGTGGGATACCAGACATACCAAATACACAGACAACAAGCACATTGTGACTGATTAATTCTTCTTCGATCTTCCAAGCATGCTAGATGTGTTGACTACCTAAAATCCTTCCACATTCATACACATTATCATATTCTGTTTGCTTACTGCGGCCAGTGGGGCTCACCTCACTTCACACTGTTTGTTTATGATCATGCACTAACATTGTGTATAGTGAGTTCCTCGCGTGCCAGCTAAATGTATCAAACAGTCACATTTTGATACTCAGGGCCCTTGCCACCTACTGCTACTGTACACTGCTGTTGCACACACACTTATGAGCACACGTGCATGCACAAATGTGTGTGGCAGGGCCTAGGCCAGTGCAAACAACATCAACACTGTCCGGCCAGTGTCACCCAGTGCAGTTGTCACTATCCATACCACCAATGCTGGCCAAATGGAACAAGTCAAACAGATAGCCTGCACTGTCCAGCCGGTAACACGAGATAGAGCGAGCACAGCCAAAGGCCATGCTGGCTTGTATTACAGAAATTAATGTTTGCTAATCAAAGGCAACAGGTGTTTGTTATCTGTATTCCTCTTATGAGTTAGCAGACTCTGCATACATAATGCACAACGCCCACAGGGATGTAAAATCTTATTATAATAAACGTAACGCACATTTCGTTGTTCGGGATAATCTCCTTCAATTCTGGATGAAACGCCACGAAACTTGGTAGGATTACGAAGAGGGGGACTGTGAGTAACCTCGCCGAGCCGAAATTTGGTTTAAGGTCGTTCCGTCCGAGTTCTTGCCACTTTTACGGTCGCTGCCATATCTAAGAGATAGGGAAAAGATCGCGTTTGGTTGTGCACGAACTCCTCCTTCAATTTTTCACCAATCTTCGTCAAACGTGGAAGAGTATATCACGGAAATACGGGGGGTGATCTGAGGTGGTTAGTGCCTTCGCCGCTGGACTCCTTTAAATGAAAAGGATTAACATAAGTAAATGCTGCACTTACGGAGTTTTACGGAACGAGTCTACAGAATACTCCCAATTAAATGGACAGTTCTGATTGGTCAATGCTCAAATTTCAAACGATATGCTGGGATCCCACCCGAAAGGCAGGCATTCAGCTAGTATATACAAACATACCTGCTGTGGGGGCTTGATGTCCTCACACTTTAGTTCTTCCACATGTTTAAAGGAATCCATAACGCTAAACACCACATCAAGTGGGACATGCGATAAGGTGACCCTTTTCACATTCCTCTGCACCACATTACCTGTAGAGAGAAAGGTTTGTAAATGAGCTGCTACAAATGTGAGTGTGGTCCATTATAAGCTTTACACACCATTGACAATTAAGCCTTCCACAACACAGTTAGAACTGCATGGGTTGTGCCATGGTTGGCAGTCAAGTACAATTACCTACTACCATTACTATTACATCAACAACAAGTGAGTGAATCTCTACTTGCATTAATCCCATGTATGCAAGTATCCTAGTGAAATGACAGGTGTGTGAATGATTAGTACATCAAACCACAAGTGATCAATATCAAGCTGTCACTAACAACTAGAAAGCTACAACAATATGAAACACTAGGAGCCAGGTAGCACACAGTGCAGGTTGTAAGGAGAGCAGCTTTGAGACTTTTCAAGTCAGTATCTGCACTGGTCATTATCATTACCAGCACTAGTTGCAGAGAGCCTGGACCGCTCAAAGCAATGTATGACAAGCTGTGCATATTACAGTTTACAGACAATGATCACAGCTTACAAGGTCAGTGTGACACATCAAACACTGTCATTCAACTCACCATCACAAAGCCAGTCCCAGCACTGTTCTGGTAGACTCAGTGACAAATCTGTCAATGTAGTGTTGTTGTTGAGGCCCAACAGGAGGTGGTGGGTGAATATCTTGACATCTTCATTAGGTGCCAAGTCACCACCCCACAATTCCAGCTTTGTCATTGTCCTGTTCTGAGTTAGTGATGTAGCCATCTTGTCCAGAAGGTCACGGCTCAGGCTCTGCAGTGAGCAAGGAGGTGAAGTACACATGAGCATATGAATTATCTAGAATATGTAGTCTGTGAGAGCAGGAGGTGGTGAAAGGAGTGATGGCTTACAATGAGACTGAGGAAGGAGGGAAGGCTAAGCAGCTATGCTAATAGGTCACCCATTGCAGGGATGTGGACTGGAGAAGACTTGAGATAGGGGAACAAATGGGGTACAAGCAGGAGAGATATGTAGACTGAGTGCATACATACGTAGTGGTGTCCAAATGCAATTAGAAGAGTACAAGTCTGGAAGGATGCAGCTTGAGCAACACACCATGACACAAGGATCGAGGAAAATATGGACAGTTCTGCACAGAACATGAGCAGATCAGCAGATTTAAAGATGTGCCCTCTCTCTGCTTGTTCTAGTTACACCAAAAGGCATACACACCACCACAGACAGCTGTCTGAAACAATGAGCAACACATTTAAAGGCAAAGGTCGGGATTAGCAATGAAGAGTCAAACAATGGGCTATGCACATCAGTTGTGCAATAGTTTAACATTAGCAGGTTTAGTTCAACAGAAAGAAGGTCATTATAGCAAAGCAACAATGAAGGAATGCACAGCATGACACACACCTTCCTTCCATGCTGAGGGAGTGATACAGGCCAACATGACACACACACACACACACACACAAACACACACACAGTAACTGATAGAAGAGTATGGACAGAGAGATGGTGGTACAGTAACACTTAGCAGTAAAGGAAATTATGTAGCTGCAATGGCTCTCTCAACTTGTTCTAGTTACACCAAAAGGCATACACACAACCACCGATAGCCTGTCTTATACAATGAGCAACACACAAAGGCTAAAGCTCAGGGTCAGCAAAGAAGAGTCAAATAATGCACATCAGTTGTACAATAGCTTAACATTAGCAGGTTTAGTTCAACAGATAGTCATAGCAGAAAGAAGGTCATTATAGCCAAGCAACTGTGAAGGAATGTACACACATACACACACACACACACACACACACACACACACACACACACACACACACACACACACACACACGCACACGCACACGCACACACACACGCACGCACACATGCACACACACACACACACACACACAGTATGTACACACAGTATGGACAGAGAGTTGGTGGTGCAGTACAGCAGTAAATGGAATTATGTATCAGTTCTACAATGCTAAAGTACAGAACAATTCCAACACTTTATCAACAAATGTTATGGCAGTTGTACGTGTCATTTAGTACATATTACTAGTACATCTCTTCTTCCTTGGAGATCTAGCCATTTATAAGAGCTGCTTGAATGAATAAGCTTAAAATGCAGTTTTAACCAAATCAGTGATAGCAAATCCTGAACAAGAACTTTGGCAGAAATATCAAACTACATTACAACAATGACACGGAAGAATGACTTCTGGTATTGTACATTCAAAACCAGTCTATGTACCTGAAGGCAAGGCATGACTCAAGATGAGCATTGCATACACCACAACTGTATACAGTGAAATATTGACACTATTAGCATTGCATCAAGTCAACAGTCATCAGCTGCCAAGGTTGGTAGGAGTGCCCCAGCTAGTGTCCCAAAGAACACTTACTGTTAACACATTACTGACATGCTAGATGGAGATCCCTGCAGAACACCTCACAATACAATTCTAATGGGCAGATACAGTATCACCCACAGAGACAGCTTTGGTGCAGGAATGCAAGATTGGATCCAATTCACAGCTTGTGCATTGACATGCATGGTGCTTAGCCTTTTAATGATTAGACAGTGGTCAGCAGTGTCAGAAGTGTTAGCCACATCTAAATAATATAGTACACCAACAAGTAAACCTCAGTCAAAGGTTAGGTACCAGTTGCTGGCATTGTGAAGCAGTGAAATGTCAGTGGATTGATGGGGCCAGGATCCCAATTGGAATGGGTAGAGTAGTTGGGCCATACTGAGATGGGAATCAATCAGGCACTGACAGCAGTGGGTGTGGTGAGGAATCATTTCAAACTGGAAAGCAGTTATTTGTCATTGAAGGCCTACAGAGTTGAAAGCTGTTAGTGCTTGAAAGTGACTAGCTTGGACTGTGTGAGGAATGACAACAGGCAAGAGATGGAAGTAGGCACTGGCAGTAGGAGTGATGAGGAAGAGGCTTGAGAGAAAGAACAATTGTGAGGTGTGTGAGAAATGCCATGGAGTGGTGAGAGGGCAAACGGAAGTAAGGAGTTCCAGAGGGAGGACAAGACACGTAGCAATGGAGTGGAATTAAAACTTACCACACACTGCTTCTAATGCTTCGTATCTCTCGTTCTCCAAATGCTGATAATGCAGGCAGTGAGGTTAGCTGTTGTGTTGATCTTCAGTAGTCCTTGCACAATTATAGGGCGTAGGGTAGCAATTCAACCAATTGAAACGACGCGCTGCAATAAAGGGCGATCGAACTTCATTCGCTGCGAACTTCCGTAAGTCACCGTGGGAAGTGGCACTGACTAATGACAAGAAACCAAAACGCTGTTGAGACCTCAACACTTGGTGGATTGTGGTATATTTCTATGAGATACAACGTGAGAGCTTTGTGTAGTACGATTCCTCTTAAGCTTGTCCCCGCGACGCGTGGCCTCCCGCCATTCTAATGACGTCACAATCAGCGGGCAACGTCCAGCGTCACACAGGGCAATAAAATGGCATGTTAAAACACACTACATTCACTTATTAAGCAGACACAAAACACCATAGCATGCCGCACACATCGAAGGGAAAGTTACAAGATGCCTGTGCTAAACATGACTAGATTGAATGATGTGGACAAGGTGACTGAATGATAGCTGGAGCTATCATGTCCCGGTACCTCTGATTTCAGAGGTCCCCCTCCCCCCCTCTTCCCCCAGTTTCCTCAGAAGGGGACAGGCCCCCTCAGTCTTCTCACACCTCACAGTCCTGGTACTGATTTGGAGAGCCCCAACTGGATCTTCCAAAGTGCTGCTTTTACTCATGTTCTTTCAATTACAAAAGACCTAGGCAAGATCATGGGGCTCACCTCACTTCCCACTGTTTGTTTATGGTCATGCACTAACACTGTGTGTAGTGAGTTTGATTGGGTATAGTGATTTCCTCACGTGCCAGCTAAATGTATCAGACAGTCACATTTTGATACTCAGGGCCCTTGCCACCTACAGCTACTGTACATTGCATCATAGTGATGAACATGGCTGTTTTACCATACTGGTGACAGTAGGAAGCCATTCCATGCACTGCTTCTCTGATGTGTCCACTGTTACATACTACAGCCTTACATCGTCACAAGCCAAGTGCTAGTGGATGATTTAAATGCAGAATGGAGATGCAGCAGCAGGCTAAGCAGGTTTAGAGGAAGCAGTCAGCTTACATCGATCCTAAAGTTGGCACAGTTCTAGCCAATTTGCCCACCTTATTTTGACTACTGTACTACAAACTTTGCAATTGTTAATTATACACTTCACAGAGATTGTTCTTTATCATTCCGTCTTAGCAGCTGACTTAAGTAATCCAATAAAGCTAGATACCTAGGTATAAGTGAGCAAAACACTGAGCAGCTGACTTAAATGTACACACAAGCAAAACAGTTTATTCTTATCCATCCACTTTAATAGTGCATGTTCCAACGCCTATGCTAACAATTGACTGTACTACCACTAGACCAATACATTGCTGCTCCTAACTTTTGAAGGACTCAGAAAGTCACATGAATGTACACTCAAAACAAAAGCCATCTTAATTCTGCAACAAGGCAGGCAAAATTGCACTGACTGGCAGTAGAGGTCCATGCTGTTCCCAGGGAGCACATTACAAATGAGAGTCTTGAGAGTTGTACTAGACACTGCAAATATTGCTTGCTGTGAAGATTAGTGCAGGCCCATTATATAATTACACACCAGCCACCACCATGGGTAAATCAGTCTGTAGGCCACAAGTGCACACATGGCTTCAGTATGTCCACTGTGTGTTGGTTTGAATGAAGTATGCTGTTCACATTCTAAAAGTAGAGTACTGGACTGAACACAGCAAGGTAGTCTATGCACAAGTGGTCAAATGTGTACTGTGAATGTTTAGCAAAAGGTGCACACATGGATCCACTCGATCAAAAGCCAGCAAAGTGGCCATGCACAAGTTATACTTTCTTCATTGCCTTCATGTACCATGTCTTCTGAACATGTTAGAGTGGGATACCAGACATACCAAATACACATACAACAAGCAAATTGTGACATCAATTCGTCTTCATCTTCCAAGCATGCTAGATGTGTTGATTACCTGAAATCCTTCCACATTCATACACATTGCCCTTTACAATAAATTATGTCTGAGATGCATACCAATGTGCAGAACAACCTGTGCAGCAGTGTACATAAATAAAATTGCTGTAAATAACACAAGATAGACACTGCAAGAGCGTGTGATGGTAAACACACTGTATTGCACTTATGTGTCACTGACAACTAGTGCTTCCCCCTACTTGGTGCACCATTATACTATAGCTACTGTAATTAATACCATTACAAACAGTTCTTACCAATTCACAATATCACACATCTACATCCAAACTTTCTGACAGTGTACAAAACCATCCCACTATTATCAGACACTGCACTCATTTCAGCCAAAAGTATACATGTAATTAGAGCTGACTGCAACACAACATTAAAAATTCGGAAAACCCTCCACACCAATCAGTGCTCACACCTATTTGTTTAGTGCGACGTTCACACTGACATCAGTATTCACACTGCTGTTGACATCATTTCTGATCAGTTAAGAGAAGTACTTCATTCACACAAAGATAAAAGCAATGTCCACAGCTACCCTGGACACAGGATATCCTAGCAGCATGTTGTGTACAGTGGGAGGACCTCCTCAAACAATAAGCAAACAAGTTTAATGTACTGTGAAGTAGAATGTGTCACCCAAAAACAATCCCACCAGGTTATATTAGCTGTGTACTACGTATGTGAACGCAAATCCTCAAAGTAGAGTACCAAATATGCAGAATGTACTGTAAAATGCTTAGTCTCTTACAAACCATGCCCAATAAATGGCATGTGTGTACAACCATGCGGTCTCTTGCACTGCATGATTGGAGTGAACACCACTGTGACAACGGATGTGCTCACAGTGGTAACCAACATGTACAAAGAGTGGACCACACCCATGTGACTACTGGTGCCTGGCTTTGAACCACTACATGCAGAAATAGCGAAAGAGTGAGAACATTGCAGCATGCTAACTTTCTAAGCAGCAGTGCTTTTGCCACTTGGCCAATATACAATGTGTTTGGCTACTTTACACATAATGTGTATACCATATATTATGTATAGGCAGTACTTTGATAGCTGCATCACTGACCATCAACATGAAGTCATGACAAAGAAGCCATACTTCCTGTGGCAAGATATGCTCTTACACAATTGGTTACATTTAATGGAAGAAATCCTTTGACAAGTTTGGAATTTGAATCCGAAATTAAAGAAAAGAAATAAATGGTCCTTGCTTACGTCAATATAGTCCAGCTAGGTGTAGGTGTGACAAGGATGCAGAAGAGAGAGTGCATGCACATAGGGATGCATACAGTTGACATACCTCCAATTGATTGGTGATGTCCATACACTGAAGCTCTTTTACATGTTCAAAGATCCCCACTACATCACACAGAACATCAAGTGGGGCATACATCAAAGAGATGCTCTCTATGCATTCCTGTGCACTACCACCTACAGAAAAAATGGATATGACACAAAACAGGAAATGGCATACAGCCATATGCATGAATGGCAACAGACTGTACAGCTCAGCTGAGTGCAGTTCATAATACAGTAGGAAGTCACATATCAGAACATGTCGGGACAGGAGGGTGTTTGGATAATCAAAATGTTCGGATAATTGAAGTTATCAACACTCACTGACATACATGACAATTTGCATATAAAATTTCCGTGTAGCTGTAACTGAATTGTGTACATACATGTATCAGTTAAAGTAATTATTAATGTGGTCTGTCTTGGATTCATTGCTCTCTTTGGGAAGTCTATAATAAAAGTCCATTGCGTATACCCATAGTTCCCATGGGTACACTGGGTTGTTGCTTGAGGTACATATGTGAGCACTATCTGCAGTGCTTGGCAGGCAGTTGCAAGTGAGACAGTTGGAGGAGTGACGTACCTCTCCTCTTCGATCTGTGAATGCCTGCTAGCCTTCTAAATGGCTAACACATTCTCTTCACTCTTCATGATATCGTGAATAGTGGATTTTCCAACATCGTACTCGCCCACGGTACTCTGCAAGGCACTTCTACCTTTAACAAGCTGGCACATCTTCCCCTTGTTGTCTATAGTTAACACCACTCATATTCTCTTACAACTAGTGCTTGTCATAACACATAACAGGAGCCACGGGGCGAATTCTCAAAAACAGACAGGACACATGACAGAATTAACACAGTGTTCTCACACAATATGTATGTATAATGGCTAAGCGAAAACATCAGGAAATCTACAGTAAAAAAAGGATTCCATTGCACCACACTCAAGCACTGGCTGAATTTTCAAGTAACTACACTATTCCAACTTCCTGCCTAAACGTCTACACAGCAGTGCCCTCTCTCCTTCCCCACCTTCATTACTCCCATATTCTCCCAATTCATATTCATGCACTTCCCACTTTGTCAATGCATTGTCCAATATCTTCAAATTAAATTGTTTGGAGGTACTCTTCACTGTTTGTGACTAACACCATGTCATCCGCAAAAGCAAGACATCAGCAATCTCATCCCCCAATCTCATACCATCTCAGACTGCTGAACTATTTCATATTCTCAAATATCTGGTTTGCCCCATGAGCTTTCTCTGTTGATGATCTGCTTGAATCCCTTGTGCTGGTGGGCATGACTGACACCAAGAAAATGATCCGAGGTTTGTGCTGTGCAATGACTAGCCCCTCGCTGATGAATGTGCACAGTCTCACAGCATTAGTTTATACAGTACGCAAGTACTGACATGACATATTCTTCAGATGCATCTTACTCTGTGGCCACACCCATATCTCACTTTGTGGTCTGAACACCAGACTTGGGTTCATTCTGCATTTAACCTGGGTAATTTTCTGCAGTGTGACCTCTCAGACACAAATAAATACAGCAGTGAACAAGATAAGTAATAATGGCATAATAAATCCAATGGCTGAATATCTTGCATGCCTTGCTGTAACTAATAGTTAAGTGCCATTCAAGAGGTATAATTATGCAGCTGGATATGGATTTAGAGCCAGGGTACTAGGTGGTATTTGTCACAGATATTCATTAGACAGCTTTTTAGTGCCATAGATGTTAAACTAATGTACATTGTATAGTGAATCACACTTTACCAGCTCATCACAAAACAGAAGAGGCCAATAACTGTAATGTTCTGTCATCAGGTAAATCTGGACATAGTGTACATATCATGTGACTGGCCATATGTAAGATTGTCTGACAAAATGACCAGTTGAAGCATCCTCCACCACAGTCAGAGCAATCATTGGCATTAGCTGGCACGAGTTCTAGTGTAACACTACAGTGCTGTGTTACTGTGTCTTGCATGTGAGCATCCATGTTATGACATTAAATGATGTAACTGCTTTTAATAATACAGTCTCCACCACATGTAAGTGAACAGAAGTGTGTTGCATGACAGGAGATCTACTGTGGTCGCATACAGGGTAGCAGCACTGTAGATTGTGATGAGATATACTAAACACTTTATAATTACATTGGTAGATACACTAGTGTAATACAAGTGTCAGATGCTGTCATGAGCTTTAGCGATATAGCACCTGATTGAAAAGAAGGCCAATTATCAATCCACCATTTCCACATTTGAGAAACTAGCAGCAGAACTGTTAAGAATACTAGTCATTTGACATGGCCGAGGTGTGACAAGGGCAAACAGGACTTAGTATCTATCTAATGGTTCTCCTGTGGTATTCAACCTGCAGGGAATACCAATTTAAAGCATCATACACAATTATATATACATCAATTACATAGCTGCAATCATTAATCTGACATTAAGAAATTTGCCTAAAACCAATAGCATGTGTTTCTGTACGATTAATTGATGATCAAGCTGGAAATATTAGCGTTAGACCATGTCCAATCATTCTTGGAAGCAGTGTGACACAATGTCACGGCTGTTTCGAGTTGGCAACTTAGTCTTTACATGGAAACTGGGAACCGGAACCAGACTGGCCGATGGAAGGAAGGGACTAAGGCATTTTTAGCATTTTCCCTCTTGATTGCAGACAAAATCGCCACAAGATCTTAATAGAACAGTGGAACTGGTAGTGGGCAATGTGCCTTTTAGGTTAAAAGCTTTGATTATGCCTTACATTGCGTACGACTTTGGCATACACTTGTTTCTGTTAACTGCTTGTAGCGCGTCTCTCGAAGTTTTCCTGGCATAATGACTAACATGAGAAGATAGGCCATCCATTGTACAACATCATACTTGTGCAACTGTTCTGCTGCCTTTTTCCTACCACCCGCAGCAAATATTCTATGTCAATGTATTGTATGCCGCATACCCCGTGGTCTGTGCGGTACTACTTACCATTGAGCTCAAATATTGCCACAGCAGTTAAGAATGCCAATGGAATCATCCCAAATGAGCACTATCCAGCAATACAAGGGTATCGCTGCAGTGAATCACTGTAACGTTGCACTGAAAAACCCGTTTAGCGTATAGCGGGAAATCACTGTATTATTCATGTACGTATCGTCGTACAAGGGCCGTGAGCTCAGATAATGTGGTAGCACTTCATAATGCAAACTGCTGCTCCTTTGGGACGACTCCATAGGCATTCTGAACTGCTGTGGCATTATTAGAGCTCACTGGGAAGTTGTAATACGCAGTCCAGGGCGCATGCGCAGAATAGCTTATTTGCTCCTAAAGCAGGTGGTAGGAAAAAGGCAGCAAATGTGTAGACATGTTCCGGAGGTATTTCTGCCAGTTGGTTTCGCCATGCCATGCAGATTTGACCTACACCATCCCTACATCTGTGCTTGTTTTTGTGGAAGACATTTTTACATCCCTTTGACTATAGTGCAGGAAGCACTTTGCATATTCCTGTAATGCTAGTATAGAATGACATGCAGGAGTGTAATTGGATGACATTAAGGTAGCAGTGAAATGCGAAGTATATGTGACGAAAGTGGACAGGTGCTGTGTGAGGAGGAAAAAGTTAGGAAAAGGTGGAAAAAGTACTTTGCATTGCTGTTGCAGGGTGAAGGAGTCCAACAAAATGAACACAGAGATGCAAGTGGAGAAGAGTAACAAGTAGAGGGGAATAGACACGAGAGGATAAGTTTGGAATAAGTGTGCACAAGCATCTGGAGAATGAGGAATAGCAAAGCACCAAGAGTATGTGGGGTCACTGGAGAAATGCTGAAGGTAGGTGGAGGGGTAGTGGTAGAGTGTCTGCACAAGATCATGGACCTGGCATGGAAGAGTAGGAGTGTTCTAGTGGACTAGCAGAATGGCTCTGATTGTCCCAATCCACAAGAAAGGAAGCAAAACTCAATGCGAAAATTACCATGGTATCAGTTTGCTGAGCATACCTGGCAAGGTGTATGCCAGTGTGTTGGAGTAGAGAATGAGGACAATCACTGAAGGAAAAGTGTTGGAAGAGCAGAGAGCTTTCTGGAGGAGAAGGAGCTGTGTAGACCAGTTGTTTACTCAGGCAGTTACGTAGGAGAGAAGATCATTGAAAAGAACAAGAGAATGCTGATGGTTTGCGTGGACTTAGCAAAAGCATACGACAGGGTAGAGAGAGAGTTATTGTGGAGAGTGCTGAGAGCATATGGAGTGAATAGTGAGCTGATATATAAGAGCAGTGAGGTCACTACACGATGATGGTAAGGCGTGTGTCAGGGTTCAGGGTCAGAAATTGGACTGGTTTGGAATAGGGCAAGGAGTGAGACAGGGATGCACTCTGTCACCAAGGCTATTTAACATCTTTATGGACAACATAGTGAGAGAGGCAAAACAGAAGTTTGAAGGAGGGATTGAAATGGAAACAGGCACGATACAGCTCCTATTGTTTGCCGATGACCTAATGTTAATGGCAGAAAGAGATGAGGATGCAGAAAGTAATCTGAAAGTGCTGGATGAAGTGATGAAGAAATGGAGAATGACAAGCAATTAATGAACGACAAAGGTAATGGTGGTGAAGAGAGGAGGAGGCACATACTACATTACAGTGAATGGAGCGGAGGTAGAAAAAGTGAAGTCAACGAAGAACCTGGGAGCCATCTTGAATAAGGAGGGATCATGTGAAGCAGAGGTAGATCACAGAATAGGTGCAGCATCCAAAGTGATCATTCAAACATGGGACTATCAGTGCCCTCTGCTAATCCACTGGAACACTCCCACTCTTCCATGCCAGGTCCATGATCTTGTGCAGCCACTCTACCACTACCCCTCCACCTACCTTCAGCATTTCTCCAGTGACCCCATATACTCCTGGTGCTTTCCTATTCTTCATTCTCCAGATGCTTGTGCACACTTCTTCCAAACTTATCCTCTCGTGTCTATTCCCCTCTACTTGTTACTCCTCTCCACTTGCATCTATGTGTTCATTTTGTTGGACTCCTTCACTCTGCAGCAGCGATGCAAAGTACTTTTTCCACCTTTTCCTAACCTCTACCTCCTCACACAGCACCTGTCCACTTTCGTCACATACTCTTCACACTTCACAGCTACCCTTTGTCCTATCTCTTATCTTCGCCCAAAACCTCCTCTGATTGTGTTGAAAATCTCCCTGCAGCGCCTTACCCATTTTCTTCCATTCCTCATTTTTGCATTCCTCACTGCATGACATGCCACCCTTTTGGCCTTCAGGTAACCTTCCTTAGCTTCCACAGTTTTCACTTGTACGTAGCCACCTCTTATGCATCCTTCTTGTTTCTTACTGCCACTTTAACCTCCTTGCTCAACCATGCAGTCTGCTTCTCCTTTCTGACTTTCTTTCTTCCACACACTACTTCAGTACCTTCATGAAAATTCTGTTATCTAATGGACTACAATAGAAATGCCAACCTAACTGTTGCTTCTGAATCCTACTTACACACACCAAATAAGTATAAAATTATTCATTTTCAACTCCACTGAGCTATCTTCTTTGCTAGTTTTATAACTATGGCTACTTTTGCCAATAGCCAAATAAGTATATAGCAATTAAATCTGTCATCCAATTCATTCCTGCATGTCATTCTATACTAGCATAAAAGGAATATGCATACATCGTGTAGCTTGTGCAGGGCAAATCTGTGCGGCATGGCAAAACCAACTGGCAGAAAACCTCCTGAACATGTCAACACATTTGCTGACTTTGAATACGTTTTCACCATCCCTACATCAGGCAACATTTTGCCACGCCTCCCTTATTTGGCAATAGTCTTGCTATCACCCCCTATATGTCCACCTGCTTCACAACAGGCTGCCATGCGAGACTATAATTATACTATTGCACAATCATGCCAGCTATTCATCTTCCAACATACATACATACTACCAAGCTGCATTGAGCAAAGTGTTGATGAGGAAAGGCTGTATAGTTAGCAATTGCATGCAGAATCTAGTGTACCTACTGGGGGGTGTTGGTGGTCTGGAGCTGAAGCACTAGATTCAAGATCCATGATTATGGGATGTTTCAAGTTGAAGCTCAAGCCCAGACCATGGCAGAAAAGTTTTGGTGGCAGCACCCCCCTTACAACAAACAGCCCCACTGAACAAATAACTAATTGATTTACTATATGTGTGTCTATGTTGTTTGAACTATGAATGTATTGTGGTGCCTGGAAGAGTAGCCATCTGACTAATAATCCCCACATTAAATAAGATCAATTATTATTATTATTATATTATTATTATTATTACCCCATGACACATACAGGTGCATGATGATACACTGAAAGCCGTTTCTTTTGATGATACGACGGAGTCTTCACTACCAGTTACATCATCATTGGAAGTTAAGACAGACGCTGTCTTTGGTCAAAGGGAAAGCAGATTGTCCTGTATATGGGTGTAAGCTTGTTAGAGAAACAGGGAGAGTCAGACCTGCTTATGCCTGTGAATAAGTCTTATAATTTAAAGCAACTGTACAAAACAGCTGCCAGCTCTACACTGTACATTCACTAGGTATTCGTGATTCTGTTCTCACCTCAGTGGAAACTGATCAAGTTTTGGTTCCCCTGAAGCAAACCAAGAGCTCGTGATCTTTACTGTGGCAACACTGCGCTGACTCACTAGGTTCAGACTATAATCAAACACTCATAGCATATTGCATCCATATTTTTCTTGTTTATTCACTTCACTTCTGAGGAATGGCTTCATTGCTTTTACTGATGCTACTTCTCAGCTGAAAGACTTTAAAGATCCATCAGTTTCAGCCAATTGTGATGAAATTGCATGCTAATGCATTTTATCACTGCAGAGATTTCAGAGTGGTCTTTCCTTTCTGCATAACTTTTAATTGGTCATGGAATAACTCTTTGTGACCCAAAACTTGTAGTTGGCTTCAAACCGTGCTGTTGCACTAGTCTGTATTCAGGGGCAATGAAAGCTGTCACCAACTGCTATCTACAGAAAGGATATAAAATGCATGTTTGTTTGGATGATGCTTTTGACACCTGGACAATAGCATTCCATAACATAATTTTAGTCCATTTCTCTTCACATTTATATTGATGGTCTGCTTGTGCTGTCAGGCATGGCTGTCACTGGGAGGGTCACATCTATGGCGCTGTGCAGACAACCTTGAATACTCCATCTCACAGAGTCAACTGGAAGCACCATGTATAACAACTTTCGCGCAGTTAAACAGCTAGACTACTTACCACTGCTGGCCTGTACACAGCTCTGAGACTAATGGGGGGGGGGTCTTCTGCTCTCAAAGTGGAACTCATCATATATAGATTGACACGTAGCACAATTTTGGTGTCCACAAGGAGAGTATCCACCTTGTGCTTGCTAGCAGCTAAGCTGGTCTTTTACTGCTTAACAGGGTTTTTGAGTGGCACTGTCCATTGTATGACTACTGTATAGTATACTCAGATTCTGTATAGCTATAAAGTCATAAAAGTTGCTCCTCAGGCGGAACTCCTAGGCAAGAGGGAGGTTCTTTCAAACCCTCGAACCCCCCCCCCCCCTGCGTACGGGCCTGCACTGCGTTGTCCCAGCCATCTAGACTCATCCTTTCATTACTTTACTTACTTCAGCTAACGAGCATGTAATTCAAGTATCATAAGAAACAACTGTCTGTTCGGCAATTCTCATGGTGTATACCTACTTATCTCTCCAATCATGTTGCTGTAGGCCAATGTATTAGGTAAGCTCAAAGACTTGCATTCTAGAATTCATTATTTAAATAAAGCATAATTTAACTATATCGCATCCTCAGTCTCCACTATGTGAAACACTACAGCAAAAATCACTGCACTTTGCACTGGCATTGGCGCATATGAATAATTACAGCCGACTATTATTCTATCAATGACAAACACAGTTCACTTGTTGATCCATGACTGGTTTTATCCATGTTTACATTTAGTCTTGCAAGTGCTCAAATAAATTAGTTAGTACTTAACGACAAACACACAATCTAATAAACCCATGAAACAACATGGCCAAACAGAGAACAAATACAACAGTTCTATTACCAGGCATGCCTGGAACACAGTTTACACCATACGTATATCCACTCAAATGAAGGAAGTCAAACAATTAACAGTCTAACCAGTGAGAAGGCACATCAGAAATGCAATCAGCATCACGGATGGATGCGAACTTATCCCTTAGAACATTTCACTGACAGCCTACACATCAAACTGGAAATCTCTATATACGTAGCTACACATGACTGTACTAATAATTTCAATAACTGTCACACAAAAGGTGACCATCATTTTTCACAGTCTTACCAATGTCACTTTTACAGCAAATTAACCAACTGTATTATGTTATACACTAATTGTAATGAGGAATACGTAGATACGTTGCAATCATACAGGAAACTTGAACTCACACAACATGGACACGATTGTCACCACGTCGTATAATAATTAATCGCAATACATGGTGGAGACACAGCTAAAGTAAGAGACTAACATGTGCAGAACCTTTAGTTGCATGTCATGCGTGTCTGTGATGTATACCAAACAAAGGGCAGATCAATCCCGTCAGGAAAGGCTGCTGTTCCATTATGCACAGCTAGGCCTTGACACATTTTTACAACTTTCAATGTGTCTTAGGTGCAGAATACTATAGAAATATCATTCTGTGCAGCAAATGGCACATGGCCATCAGTAGGACAACAGCACAGCAGTCAAATAACTGACAACTATTGGCAAAAGTTAATTGCTGAATCAGCATAGAAAATGAGGGACCAAAACTGTAACAAAGAACTCACACTTGATTTCACCTGACAACCAGGGGGGAAGGTTTAGCTTCACTCTCTCCAGGGTGGTGTTTGGAGAGACACCCAGCATGAGATGCTCAATAAACTGCTTCAAAGCGATATACTGAGTCAGGTCTCCTATAGCCCGTGGTCCCAACGGAAAACTAAGCTGCTCAGCACTAGACAGATCCAGCACTTTCAATGTCTTGTTCTGAGCCAATGCTGTAGCCATCTTTATCAGAAGCTCAGGGCTTAGTGTCTACATTGAAGGAAAGATAAAGTTGCATGTAGCAATAATTAGGCACTTCATTAGTGTCAAAGAAGTTTCACATGGTTCAGACAGAGACTGCTGCCACTACTGGTAAATCAGTCAGTAGACCACAAGTACACACATGGTTAACTTTTCAGCGACTGCTGAGTAAACAGACTAAAAAAGAAGCCAGTAAAGTGACCATCCATGCACAAGTTATACTGTCTGTGTTGCCTTCATGTGCCATGTCTTCTGAATATATTAGAGTGGGATACCAGACATACCAAATACTCACACGTAACTGCTAGCATCATGCACAAGGTCAGAAAGTGGGTTAGGGCAATTGCAATGAATGGAATAAGAGATGAATGACTGGTGGGAATGGGAAATAAATTCCACTACTAATTCTATGTCGCAGCAAGAACAATGATTTCTGGTACTGTACATTCAAACCTTTCTATGTAACTTCTCAATGCCCAGGTACCACTAACCCTTGGTTGGTGTACCAAACTGGTGACAGTAGGAAGCCATTCCATGCATTGCTTCTCTGTTGTGTCCACTGTTACATACTACAGCCTTACATCGTCACAAGCCAAGTGTTAGTGGATGATTTAAGTGCAGAATGGAGATGCAGCAGCAGGCTAAGCAGGTTTAGAGGAAGCATTCAGCTTACAGCCTAAAGTTGGCACAGTTCTAGCCTATTGGGCCACCTTTAACCTACTGTACTACAAACTTTCAACTGCTAATAAATTACTCACCTCACAGAGACCGTTCTTCACCATCCCAATTAGCAGCAGACTTAAGTAATCCCATAAAGCTACATATCTATGTATAAGCGAGCTAAGCACTTTTAATGTTACTCAACCATTTTAAAAGTGCTCCAACAACTACGCTAAAATTGTACTACCACTAGACCAACACATTGCTGCTCCTAACTTTCGATGAACCTAGAAAGTAATGACCGTACACTCAAAATAGAAGCCATCTTCTGCAACAAGGCAGGCAAAATTGCACTGACTGGCAGTAGAGGTCCATGCTGTTCCCAGGGAGCACATTCCAAATGAGAGTCCTGAGAGTTGTACTAGACACTGCAAATATTGCTTGCTGTGAAGATTAGTGCAGGCCCATTATATAATAACACACCAGCTGCCACCATGGGTAAATCAGTCTGTAGGCCACAAGTGCACACATGGCTTCAGTATGTCCACTGTGTGTTGGTTTGAGTGAAGTATGCTGTTCACATTCTAAATAGATTGCTGGACTGAACACAGCAAGGTAGTCTGTGCGCACAAGTGTTCTAATGTGTTCTGTGAAAGTTTAGCAAAAAGTGCACACATGGATCCACTCAATCAGAAACCAGCAAAGTGGCCATGCATAAGTTATACTTCTTCGTTGCCTTCATGTGCCATGTCTTCTGAACACGTCAGAGTGGAATACCAGACATACCAAATACACAGAAAACAAGCAAATTGTGACATTAATTTTTCTTTGATCTTCCAAGCATGCTAGATGCTTTGACTACCCGAAATCCTTCCACATTCATACACATTATCATATTCTGTTTGCTTACTGCGGCCAGTGGGGCTCACCTCACTTCACATAACACTTCACACTAACATTGTGTATAGTGAGTTCCTTGCGTCCCAGCTAAATGTATCAGACAGTCACATTTTGATACTCAGGGCCCTTGCCACCTACAGCTACTGTACATTGATGTTGCACACACACTTGTGAGTATACGTATGTGCATGCCTGGGCCTAGGCCAGTGCAAACAACACTGTCCAGCCAGTGCAGTTGTCACTTTCCGGAACCAGTCAAACGGCACAAGATAGCCTGCACTGTCCAGCCGGTAACACGAGATAGAGCGAGCACAGCCAAAGGCCATGCTGGCTTGTATTACATTAATATTTGCTAATCAAAAGCAGCAGGTGTTTGTTATCTGTATTCCTCTTATGAGTCAGCAGACTCTGCATACATAATGCACAACACCCACAGGGATGAAAAATATGTACATACATACCTGTCGTGGGTCCTGGATGTCCTCACACTTTAGTTCTTCCACATGTTCAAAGGAATCCATAACGCTAATCACCACATCAAGTGGGACATGTGATAAGGTGACCCTTTTCACACTCCTCTGCACCGCATTGCCTGTAAAGAGAAAGGTTTGTAAATGAGCTGCTACAAGTGTGAGTGTGGTCCATTATAAGGTTTACATACCATTGACAATTAAGCCTTCCAAAACACAGTTAGAACTGCATGGGTTGTGCCATGGTTGGCAGTCAAGTACAATTACCTACTACCTTTACTATACCATCAACAACAAATGGTGAATCTCCACTTGCATTAATCCCATGTATGTAAGTATCCTAGTGAAATGACAGGTGTGTGAGTGATTAGTACATCAAACCACAAGTGGACAATATCAAGCTGTCACTAACAACTAGAAAGCTACAACAATATGAAACACTAGGACCCAGGTAGCACACAGTTCAGGTTGTAAGGAGAATAACATCAATACCAGCATTGCATGGCAATGGTTACCAGTATTAGTTGCAGAGAGCCTGGACTACTAAAGGCAATGTATGACAAGCTGTACACATTACAGTTTACAGACAATGATCACAGCTTACAAGGTCTGTGTGACACATCAAACACTGTCATTCAACTTACCATCACAAGGCCAGTCCCAGCACTGTGGAGGTAGATCCAGTGACAAATCTGTCAATGTAGTGTTGTTGCTGAGGCCCAACAGGAGGTGGTGGGTGAATATCTTGACATCTTCATTAGGTGCCAAGCGACCACCCTTCAATTCAAGCTTTGTCATTGTCTTGTTTTGAGCTAGTGATGTAGCCATTTTGTCCAGAAGGTCACGGCTCAGGCTCTGCAGTGAGCAAGGAGATGAAGTACACATGAGCATATGAATTATCTAGAATATGTAGTCTGTGAGAGCAGGAGGTGGTGAAAGGAGGGATGGCTTACAATGAGACAGAGGAAGGAGTGAAGGCTAAGCAGCTACGCAAATAGGTCACCCATTGCAGGGATGTGGACTGGAGAAGACTTGAGTTAGGGGTACAAATGGTGTATAAGAAGGAGAAGTATGTAGACTGAGTGTAGGTAGCAGGGTGTGCAAATGCAATTAGAACAGTACAAGTCTGGAAGGTGTAGCTTGAGCAACACACCAGTGGTCACACAAGGAGGAAAATATGGACAGTTCTGCACAGAACATGAGTACATCAGAAGACCTAATGCTGTGCCCTCTCTCAGCTTGTGCTAGTTACACCAAAAGGCATACACACAACCACAGACAGCTGTCGGATACAATGAGCAACGCATTTAATGGCTAAAGCTTAGGATCAGCAAAGGGGAGTCAAATAATGGGCAATGCACATTAGTTGCACAATAGTTTAACATTAGCAGGGGTAGTTCAATACACAGACATAGCAGGAAGGTCAGTATAGAAAGGAAACAGCATCACACACACACACACACACACACACACACACACACACACACACACACACACACACACACACACACACACAGCAGATACAGTATCACCCACAGAGACAGCTTTGGTGCAGGAATGCAAGATTGGATCCAATTCACAGCTTGTGGATTTACATGCATGGTGCTTAGCCCTTTAATGATTAGACAGTGGTCAGCAGTGTCACAAGTGTTAGCCACATCTAAATAATATAGTACACCAACAAGTAAACCTCAGTCAAAGGTTAGGTACCAGTTGCTGGCATTGTGAAGCAGTGAAATGTCAGTGAGTGGTGGGGTCAGAATCCCAATTGGAATAGGTCTAGATGGGAATCAACCAGGCACTGACAACAGTGGGTGTGGTGAGGAATCATTTCAAAACTAGAAAGCACTTATTCATTATAGAAGGCCTACAGAGTTGAAAGCTGTTAGTGCTTGAAAGTGACTAGCTTGGACTGTGTAAGGAATGAAAACAGGCAAGAGATGGTAGTAGGCACTGGCAGTAGGAGTGATGAGGAAGAGGCTTGAGAGAAAGAACAATTGTGAGGTACACAGGGTACGCCATGGAGTGATAAGAGGGCGAACAGAAGGAAGGAGGTCCAGAGGAAGGACAAGATACTTAGCAATGGAGTGGTAATTAATACTTACCACACACTGCCTCTAATGCCCTGTATCTCTGGTTCTCTGAATCCTGATGATGCATGCAGTGTGGTTAGCTGCTGTGTTGCTCTTCAGTTGTCCTTCACAATTATAGGGCAGTACTGGAAATATGGTGTAGGATGGTTGCTGGCAGCAGGAGGAAACGACACGCTGCAACAGATCGAGGGTGATCCAACTTTTTCCGCTGCGAATTTCGTAAGTCACCGTGAGAAGTAGTGTTGACAGATAAGAACCCGAAGCGCTGTTGATACCTCTACACTGGGTGGCTTGTTGTACGTTTCAATCACAGATAACGTGCGAGCTGTGTGTGAAGTACCACTTCTCTTGTTCCTTGCGACCGCGCGTATGACCACCCGCCATTTTAATGACGTCACAAACAGCGGCAACGTACAGCGTCACTCAGACCATAAGATGGCATATCAAAAACACACTACATTCTCTTATTAAGCAGACACAAAACACCATAGCATGCTGCACACATTGAAGAGATAGTTACAAGATGTATGAGCTAGACATGACTAGATTGGAGGATGTGGACAAGGTGACTGAGTGATAACCTCTGGAGCTATCATGTCCTGGTAGTTACCTCTGACTTCAGAGGCACTACTGAAGTCTCAGCTTCAACAACAACTTCCAAATGCAGAAAAAATAGCTTTTACCTTCAGCAGCACTATACATAGAGGAGGCAACTACGGGTTTGAAAATGCCCTTATTAGAAGGTGGAGAGAAAGGACATAACAGAATTGCATAATTGCTTTTAACCACAGTAATTTTAATACACCTTACTCAGTGAAGTGCTAGGGAAGCAGTGTTAGTGTCCAAGTCAGTACCCCCCTCCCCCCTTCCGTTTCTTAGAAGGGGGATAGGTCCCCTCAGTGTTCTCACACCTCACAGTCCTGGTGCCCAAGGACTGCAGTGATCGGAGGAGCCCTAGTCGGTACAGATCTTCCAAAGTGCTGCTGTTACTCCTGTTCTTTCGATTACAAAAGACCTAGGCCAGATCATGGTGATGAACTTGGCTGGTGTACCAAACTGATGACAGTAGGAAGCCATTCCATGCACTGCTTCTCTGTTGTGTCCACTGTTACATACTACAGCCTTACATCGTCACAAGCCAAGTGCTAGTGGATGATTTAAGTGCAGAATGGAGATGCAGCAGCACGCTAAGCAGGTTTAGAGGAAGCAGTCAGCTTACAGCCTAAAGTTGGCACAGTTCTAGCCAATTTGGCCAACTTTGAACTACTGTATTACAGACTTTTCAACTGTTAATTATACACCTCACTGATACTGTTCTTTACCATTCTGATTAGCAGCAGACTTAAGTAATCCCATAAAGCTAGATATCTATGTATAAGCGAGCACAACACTTTTAGACTTTAAGTTACCAAACTATTATAAAAGTGTTCCAATGCCTTTGCTAACATTTGACTTTACTACCATTAGACCAATACATTGTTGCTTCTAATAACTTTCAATGAACCAAAAAGTAATGTGCACTCAAAATGGAAGCCATCTTCTGCAATAAAGGAGGCAGTAGAGGTCCATGCTGTTCCCAGGGAGCACATTCCAAATGAGAGTCATGAGAGTTGTACTAGACACTGCAAGTATTGATTGCTGTGAAGATTAGTGCAGGCCCATTATATAATTACACACCAGCTGCCACCATGGGTAAATCAGTCTGTAGGCCACAAGTGCACACATGGCTTCAGTATGTCCACTGTGTGTTGGTTTGAGTGAAGTATGCTGTTCACATTCTAAATAGAGTGCTGGACTGAACACAGCAAGGTAGTCTATGCACAAGTGGTCAAATGTGTACTGTGAATGTTTAGCAAAAGGTGCACACATGGATCCACTCGATCAGAAGCCAGCAAAGTGGTCTAGCACAAGTAATGCTCTGTTCGTTGCCTTCATGTGCCATGTCCACTGAACATGTTAGAGTGGGATACCAGACATACCAAATACACAGATAACTAGCAAATTGTGACATTAATTCTTCTTCATCTTCCAAGCATGCTAGATGTGTTGATTACCTGAAATCCTTCCACATTCATACACATTATCACATTCTATTTGCTTACTGTGGTCAGCGGGGCTCACCTCACTTCCCACTGCTTGTTTATGGTCGTGCACTAACACAGTGTGTAGTGAGTTCCTCACATTCCAGCTAAACCACTTGTGCACAAACAGTCACATTTTGATACTCAGGGCCCTTGCCACCTACAGCTACTGCACATTGCTGTTGCACACACACTTGTGAGTATACGTATGTGCATGCACGAATGTGCGTGGCAGGGCCTAGGCCAGTGCAATCAACATCAACGCTTTCCAGCCAGTGTCACCAAAGTGCAGTTGGCACTATCCATACCATCAATGTTGGCCAATTGGAACCAGTCAAACTGCACAAGATAGCCTGCACCATCCAGCCGGTGACGAGAGGCAGAGCAAGAACAGCCAAAGGCCATGTTAGCTTGTATTACATTAATGTTAGCATATCAAAGGGAGCAGGTGTTTGTTATCTGTATTCCTCTTATGAGTTAGCCGACTCTGCATACATAATGCACAACAAGGATGTAAAATATATACAAACGTACCTGCTGTGGGGGCTGGATGTCCTCACACTCCAGCTCTTCCACATGTTCAAAGTAATCCACAACACCACACACCACATCAAGTGGGACACGTGATAAGGTGACCCTTTTCACACTCCTCTGCACCACATTGCCTAAAGAGAGAAAGGTTTGTAAATGAGCTGCTACAAGTGTGAGTGTGGTCCATTATAAGGTTTACACACAATTGACAATGAAGTCTTCCACAACACAGTTAGAACTGCATGGGTTGTGCCATGGTTGGCAGTCAAGTACAATTACCTACTACCATTACTATTACATCAACAACAAGTGAGTGAATCTCTACTTGCATTAATCCCATGTATGTAAGTATCCTAGTGAAATGGCAGGTGTGTGAGTGATTAGTACATCAAACCACAAGTGGACAATATCAAGCTGTCACTAACAACTAGAAAGCTACAACAATATGAAACACTAGGACTCAGGTAGCACACAGTGCAGGTTGTAAGGAGAGCAGCTTTGAGACCCTTCAAGTCAGTATCTGCACTGGTCATTATCATTACCAGCACTAGTTGCAGAGAGCCTGGACCACTAAAGGCAATGTGTGACAAGCTGTACACATTACAGTTTACAGACAATGCTCACAGCTTACAAGGTCAGTGTGACACATCAAACACTGTCATTCAACTTACCATCACAAGGCCAGTCCCAGCACTGTGGTGGTAGACGCAGTGTCAAATCTGTCAATGTAGTGTTGTTGCTGAGGCCCAACAGGAGGTGGTGGGTGAAAGGCTTGACATCTTCATTAGGTGTTAAGTCACCACTCAACAATTTCAGCTTTGTTATTGTCTTGTTTTGAGCTAGTGATGTAGCCATCTTGTCCAGAAGGTCACGGCTCAGGCTCTGCAGTGAGCAAGGAGGTGAAGTACACATGAGCATATGAATTATCTAGAATATGTAGTCTGTGAGAGCAGGAGGTGGTGATAGGAGGGATGGCTTACAATGAGACAGAGGAAGGAGTGAAGGCTAAGCAGCTATGCTAATAGGTCACTCCATTGCAGGGATGTGGACTGGTGAAAACTTGAGATAGGGGAACAAATGGGGTATAAGCAAAAGAAATACATAGACTGAGTGTAGGTAGCAGGGTGCGCAAATGGAATTAGAACAGTACAGGTCTGGAAGGTGCAGCTTGAGCAACACATCAGCTGTCACACAAAGAGGAAAATATGGACAGTTCTGCACAGAACATGAGTACATCAGAAGACCTGAAGCTGTGTCCTTTCTCAGCTTGTTCTAGTTAAAAGGCATACACACAACCACAGACAGCTGTCTGATACAATGAGCAACACATTAAAAGGCTAAGGCTCAGGGTTGGCAAAGAAGAGTATAGGCAATGTACATCAGTTGCACAATAGTTTAACAGCAGCAGGTAGAAGACTTGTATTTGTTCTTGTAATACCACAGTCAAGACATAGCTACTTAGACTCCGTGATGTGACGTGACTACGTGAACCCCATGGTAAGCCAGCAGGTTGCAACAAGACCAGTGGCACCATTGGCTGCAGAAATACTAGCCTTATCACCCCAGTCACATGGCTTCCTCGATGCAGTAGAGGTACTCATCTATGGGCTTGCAAGACCCAGGAGATGAGGGAGGGGGGTATGGCCTTGAGTGACGACATCAGAGTATCTGTTCTAGGCTCCTGGCCGTCCCCACCTACACTTTTGTGATCTGGATTCTGTGATCTGGACACGAACACATGCACGCACACACACACACACACACAGACACACACAGACACACACAGACACACAGACACACACAGACACACAGACACACACACACACACACACACACACACACACACACACACACACACACACACACACACACACACACACACACACACACACACACACACACACACACACACACACACACACACACACACACACACACACACACACACACACACACACACACACAGTAACTGATAGAAGAATATGACAGAGAGATGCAATGCCACTTAGCAGTAAAATATGTAGCTGCAATGGCTAAATTACAGTACTGTTATTCCAATACATTACCTCAAATATTATGTCATGTGACTTAGTAACTATTACTAGTACATCTCCATATTTGGAGATTAAGATTTTGAGAACTGGTCAATTGAAGGAACTTAAGATGCAGTTTCAACCAAATCAGTGATAGCAAATTTGAACAAGAACTTTGACAGAAATATCAAACTACATTTCAACAATGACAGGGAAGAATGATTTCTGGTATTGTACATTCAAAACCAGTCTATGTACCTGAAGGCAAGGCATGACTCAAGATGACCATTGCATACACCACAACTGTATACAGTGAAATATTGACACTATCAGCATTGCATGAAGTCAACAGTCATCAGCTTCCAAGGTTGGTAGGAGTTAACACATTACTGACATGATAGATGGAGATCTCTGCAGAACACCTCACAATACAATTCTAATGGGCAGATACAGTATCACCCACAGAGACAGCTTTGGTGCAGGAATGCAAGATTGGATCCAATTCACAGCTTGTGCATTGACATGCATGGTGCTTAGCCTTTTAATGATTAGACAGTGGTCAGCAGTGTCAGAAGTGTTAGCCACATCTAAATAATATAGTACACCAACAAGTAAACCTCAGTCAAAGGTTAGGTACCAGTTGCCGGCATTGTGAAGCAGTGAAATGTCAGTGGAGTGGTGGGGCCAGAATCCCAATTGGAATGGGTAGAGTAGTTGGGCCATACTGAGATGGGAATCAACCAGGCACTGACAGCAGTGGGTGTGGTGAGGAATCATTTCAAAACTAGAAAGCAGTTATTCATTATTGAAGGCCTACAGAGTTGAAAGCTGTTAGTGCTTGAAAGTGACTGGCTTAGACTGTGTGAGGAATGAAAACAGGCAAGAGATGGAAGTAGGCACTGGCAGTCGGAGTGATGAGGAAGAGGCTTGAGAGAAAGAACAATTGTGAAGTGTGTGAGATACGCCATGGAGTGGTGAGAGGGCAAACAGAAGGTAGGAGGTCCAGAGGGAGGACAAGACACGTAATAATGGAGTGGTAAGTAATACTTACCACACACTGCCTGTAATGCCCTGTATCTCTGGTTCTCTGAATCCTGATGATGCATGCAGTGAGGTTAGCTGTTGTGTTGCTCTTCAGTTGTCCTTCACAATTATAGGGCAGTACTGGAAATATGGTGTAGGATGGTTGCTGGCAGCAGGAGGAAACGACACGCTGCAACAGATCGAGGGTGATCCAACATTTTCGCTGCGAATTTCGTAAGTCACCGTGAGAAGTAGTGCTGACAGATAAGAAACCGAAGCGCTGTCGATACCTCTACACTGGGTGGCTTGTTGTAAGTTTCAATCACAGACAACGTGCGAGCTGTGTGTAAGTACTACTTCTCTTGTTCCTTGCGACCGCGCGTGTGACCACCCGCCATTTTAATGACGTCACACATAGCGGCTAACATACAGCATCACACAGAGCCATAAGATGGCATGTCAAAAACACACTACATTTACTTATTAAGCAGACACAAAAGACCATAGCATGCTGCACACAACGAAGGGATAGTTACAAGATGTATGAGCTAGACATGACTAGATTGGAAGATGTGGACAAGGTGACTGAGTGATAACCTCTGGAGCTATCATGTCCTGGTAGTTACCTCTGACTTCAGAGGCACTACTGAAGTCTCAGCTTCAACAACACCTTCTAAATGTAGAATAAATAGCTTTTACTTTCAGCAGCACTATACATAGAGGAGGCAACTACGGGTTTGAAAATGCCCTCATTAGAAGGTGGAGAGAAAGGACATAACAGAATTGCATAATTGCTTTTAACCACAGTAATTTTAATACACCTTACTCAGTGAAGTGCTAGGGAAGCAGTGTTAGTGTCCAAGTCAGTGCCCCCCTCCCCCCTTCAGCTTCTTAGAAGGGGGATAGGTCCCCTCAGTCTTCTCACACCTCACAGTCCTGGTGCCCAAGGACTGCAGTGATCAGAGGAGCCCTAATCGGTACAGATCTTCCAAAGTGCTGCTGTTACTCCTGTTCTTTCGATTACAAAAGACCTAGGCCGGATCATGGTGATGAACTTGGCTGGTGTACCAAACTGGTGACAGTAGGAAGCCATTCCATGCACTGCTTCTCTGTTGTGTCCACTGTTACATACTACAGCCTTACATCGTCACAAGCCAAGTGCTAGTGGATGGTTTAAGTGCAGAATGGAGATGCAGCAGCAGGCTAAGCAGGTTTAGAGGAAGCAGTCAGCTTACAGCCTAAAGTTGGCACAGTTCTAGCCAATTTGGCCACCTTATTTGAACTACAAACTTTCAACTGCTAATTATACACCTCACAGAGACTGTTCTTTATCATCCCAACTTAGTAGCAGACTTAAGTAATCCCATAAAGCTAGATATCTATGTATAAGCGAGCAAAGTACTTTTAATGTTACCCATCCATTTTAAAAGTGCCCCATCGCCTACGCTAAAATTTAACTGTACACCACTAGACCAACGTTTTGCTGCTCCTAACTTTCGATGAACACAGAAAGCAATGACTGTACACTCACAACAGAAGCCATCTTCTGCAACAAGGTAGGCAAAATTGCAATGACTGACAGTATAGGTCCATGCTGTTCCCAGGGAGCACACTCCAAATGAGAGCATCAAGAGCTGCACTAGACACTGCAAATATTGCTTGCTGTGAAGATTAGTGCAGGCCCATTATATAATTACACACCAGCTGCCACCATGGGTAAATCAGTCTGTAGGCCACAAGTGCACACATGGCTTCAGTATGTCCACTGTGTGCTGGTTTGAGTGAAGTATGCTGTTCACATTCTAAATAGATTGCTGGACTGAACACAGCAAGGTAGTCTATGCACAAGTGGTCAAATGTGTATTGTGAATGTTTAGCAAAAGGTGGGATGGACCACATGGATCCACTCGATCAGAAGCCACCAAAGCATTGCTTTCTTCGTTACCTTCATGTGCCTTGTCTTCTGAACATGTTAGAGTGGGATACCAGACATACCAAATACACAGATAACAAGCAAATTGTGGCATTAATTCTTCTTCACCTTCCAAGCATGCTAGATGTGTTGATTACCTGAAATCTATCCACATTCATACACATTATCACATTCTGTTTGCTTACTGCAGCCAGTGGGGCTCACCTCACTTCCACTGTTTGTTTATGGTCATGCACTAACATTGTGTATAGTGAGTTCCTCGAGTGCCAGTTAAATGTATCAGACAGTCACATTTTGATACTCAGCTAGGGCCGTTGCCACCTACAGCTACTGTACACTGCTGTTGTACACACACTTTTGAGTATAAGTGCATGCATGAATGTGCATGGCTGGGCCTAGGCCAGTGCAAACAACACTGTCCAGCCAGTGTCACCCAAGTGCAGTTGGCACTATCCATACCACCAATGTAGGCCAATTGGAACCAGTCAAACGGCACAAGATAGACTGCACCATCCAGCCAGTGATGCGAGACAGAGCAAGCAAAGCCAAAGGCCATGCTAGCTTGTATTACATTAATGTTTGCTAATCAAAGGCAGCAGGTGTTTGTTATCTATATTCCTCTTATGAGTTAGCCGACTCTGCATACATAATGCACAACAAGGATGTAAAATATATACAAACGTACCTGCTGTGGGTCTTTGATGTCCTCACACTCCAGCTCTTCCACATGTTCAAAGTAATCCACAACACCACACACCACATCAAGTGGGACACGTGATAAGGTGACCCTTTTCACACTCCTCTGCACCACATTGCCTAAAGAGAGAAAGGCTTGTAAATGAGCTGCTACAAGTGTGAGTGTGGTCCATTATAAGGTTTACACACCATTGACAATGAAGTCTTCCACAACACAGTTAGAACTGCATGGGTTGTGCCATGGTTGGCAGTCAAGTACAATTACCTACTACCATTACTATTACATCAACAACAAGTGAGTGAATCTCTACTTGCATAAATCCCATGTATGTAAGTATCCTAGTGAAATGGCAGGTGTGTGAGTGATTAGTACATCAAACCACAAGTGGACAATATCAAGCTGTCACTAACAACTAGAAAGCTACAACAATATGAAACACTAGGACTCAGGTAGCACACAGTGCAGGTTGTAAGGAGAGCAGCTTTGAGACCCTTCAAGTCAGTATCTGCACTGGTCATTATCATTACCAGCACTAGTTGTAGAGAGCCTGGACCACTAAAGGCAATGTGTGACAAGCTGTACACATTACAGTTTACAGACAATGCTCACAGCTTACAAGGTCAGTGTGACACATCAAACACTGTCATTCAACTTACCATCACAAGGCCAGTCCCAGCACTGTGGTGGTAGACGCAGTGTCAAATCTGTCAATGTAGTGTTGTTGCTGAGGCCCAACAGGAGGTGGTGGGTGAAAGGCTTGACATCTTCATTAGGTGTTAAGTCACCACTCAACAATTTCAGCTTTGTTATTGTCTTGTTCTGAGCTAGTGATGTAGCCATCTTGTCCAGAAGGTCACGGCTCAGGCTCTGCAGTGAGCAAGGAGGTGAAGTACACATGAGCATATGAATTATCTAGAATATGTAGTCTGTGAGAGCAGGAGGTGGTGAAAGGAGGGATGGCTTACAATGAGACAGAGGAAGGAGTGAAGGCTAAGCAGCTATGCTAATAGGTCACCCATTGCAGGGATGTGGACTGGTGAAAACTTGAGATAGGGGAACAAATGGGGTATAAGCAAAAGAAATACATAGACTGAGTGTAGGTAGCAGGGTGCGCAAATGGAATTAGAACAGTACAGGTCTGGAAGGTGCAGCTTGAGCAACACATCAGCTGTCACACAAAGAGGAAAATATGGACAGTTCTGCACAGAACATGAGTACATCAGAAGACCTGAAGCTGTGTCCTTTCTCAGCTTGTTCTAGTTAAAAGGCATACACACAACCACAGACACCTGTCCGATACAATGAGCAACACATTAAAAGGCTAAGGCTCAGGATCGGCAAAGAAGAGTATAGGCAATGTACATCAGTTGCACAATAGTTTAACAGCAGCAGGTAGAAGACTTGTATTTGTTCTTGTAATACCACAGTCAAGACATAGCTACTTAGACTCCGTGATGTGACGTGACTACGTGAACCCCATGGTAAGCCAGCAGGTTGCAACAAGACCAGTGGCACCATTGGCTGCAGAGACACTAGCCTTATCACCCCAGTCACATGGCTTCCTCGATGCAGTAGAGGTACTCATCTATGGGCTTGCAAGACCCATGAGATGAGGGAGGGGGGGTACAGCCTTGAGTGACGACATCAGAGTATCTGTTCTAGGCTCCTGGCCGTCCCCACCTACACTTTTGTGATCTGGATTCTGTGATCTGGACATGAACACATGCACGCACACACACACACACACACACACAGACACACACACACACACACACACACACACACACACACACACACACACACACACACAGTAACTGATAGAAGAATATGACAGAGAGATGCAATGCCACTTAGCAGTAAAATATGTAGCTGCAATGGCTAAATTACAGTACTGTTATTCCAATACATTACCTCAAATATTATGTCATGTGACTTAGTAACTATTACTAGTACATCTCCATATTTGGAGATTAAGATTTTGAGAACTGGTCAATTGAAGGAACTTAAGATGCAGTTTCAACCAAATCAGTGATAGCAAATTTGAACAAGAACTTTGACAGAAATATCAAACTACATTTCAACAATGACAGGGAAGAATGATTTCTGGTATTGTACATTCAAAACCAGTCTATGTACCTGAAGGCAAGGCATGACTCAAGATGACCATTGCATACACCACAACTGTATACAGTGAAATATTGACACTATCAGCATTGCATCAAGTCAACAGTCATCAGCTGCCAAGGTTGGTAGGAGTGACCCAGCTAGTGTCACAAAGAACACTTACTGTTAACACATTACTGACATGATAGATGGAGATCCCTACAGAACACCTCACAATACAATTCTAATGGGCAGATACAGTATCACCCACAGAGACAGCTTTGGTGCAGGAATGCAAGATTGGATCTAATTCACAGCTTGTGGATTGACATGCATGGTGCTTAGCCTTTTAATGATTAGACAGTGGTCAGCAGTGTCAGAAATGTTAGCCACGTCTAAATAATATAGTACACCAACAAGTAAACATCAGTCAAAGGTTAGGTACCAGTTGTCGGCATTGTGAAGCAGTGAAATGTCAGTGGAGTGGTGGCGCCAGAATCCCAATTGGAACGGCTAGAGTAGTTGGGCCATACTGAGATGGGAATCAACCAGGCACTGACAGCAGTGGGTGTGGTGAGGAATCATTTCAAAACTAGAAAGCACTTACTCATTATTGAATGCCTACAGAGTTGTAAGTTGTTAGTGCTTGAAAGTGACTAGCTTGGACTGTGTGAGGAATGAAAACAGGCAAGAGATGGAAGTAGGCACTGGCAGTAGGAGTGATGAGGAAGAGGTTTGTGAGAAAGAACAACTGTGAGGTGTATGAGAAATGCCATGAAGTGATGAGAGGACAAACAGAATGAAGGAGGTCTAGAGGGAGGACAAGATACATAGCAATGGAGTGGGAATTAAAACCTACCACACACTGCCCCTAATGCCCTGTATCTCTGGTTCTCCAAATGCCGATGATGCATGCAGTGAGGTTAGCTGTTGTGTTGATCTTCAGTAGTCCTTGCACAATTATAGGGCGTAGGGCAGCAATTCAACCAATTGAAACAGAGGGCGATCCAACTTCATTCGCTGCGAACTTCCGTAAGTCACTGTGAGAAGTGGCACTGACTGATGACAAGAACCGAAACGCTGTCGAGACCTCAACACTTGGTGGATTGTGGTATATTTCTATGACACACAACGTGAGAGCTTTGTGTAGTACGATTCCTCTTAAGCTTGTCCCCGCGACCGCGTGGCCTCCCGCCATTTTAATGACGTCACAATCAGCGGACAACGTCCAGCGTCACACAGGGCAATAAAATGGCATGTTAAAACACACTACATTCACTTATTAAGCAGACACAAAACACCATAGCATGCTGCACACATCGAAGGGAAAGTTACAAGATGCCTGTGCTAAACATGACTAGATTGAATGATGTGGACAAGGTGACTGAATGATAGCTGGAGCTATCATGTCCCGGTACCTCTGATTTCAGAGGTCCCCCTCCTCCTCTCCCCCCAGTTTCCTCAGAAGGGGACAGGCCCCCTCAGTCTTCTCACACCTCACAGTCCTGGTACTGATTTGGAGAGCCCCAACCGGTACAGATCTTCCAAAGTGCTGCTTTTACTCATGTTCTTTCAATTACAAAAGACCTAGGCAAGATTATGGGGCTCACCTCACTTCCCACTTTTTGTTCATGGTCATGCACTAACACTGTGTGTAGTGAGTTCGATTGGGTATAGTGATTTCTTCACGTGCCAGCTAAATGTATCAGACAGTCACATTTTGATACTTGCCACCTACAGCTACTGTACATTGCATCATAGACCTAGACCTAGGCCAGATCATGGTGATGAACATGGCTGTTGTACCAAACTGATGACAGTAGGAAGCCATTCCATGCACTGTTTCTCTGTTGTGTCCACTGTTACATACTACAGCCTTACATCGTCACAAGCCAAGTGCTAGTGGATGGTTTAAATGCAGAATGGAGATGCAGCAGCAGGCTAAGCAGGTTTAGAGGAAGCAGTCAGCTTACAGCCTAAAGTTGGCACAGTTCTAGCTTATTTGCCCACCTTATTTTGAACTACGGTATTACAGACTTTGCAATTGTTAATTATACACCTTGCAGAGATTGTTCTTTATCATTAGCAGCTGACTTAAGTAATCCGATAAAGCTAGATACCTAGGTATAAGTGAGCAAAACACTGAGCAGCTGACTTAAATGTATACACAAGCAAAACAGTTTAGTCTTATCCATCCATTTTAATAGTGCATGTTCCAACACCTATGCTAACAATTGACTGTACTACCACTAGACCAATACATTGCTGCTCCTAACTTTCGAAGGACTCAAGAACTCACATGAATGTACACTCACAACAAAAGCCATCTTAATTCTGCAACAAGGCAGGCAAAATTGCACTGACTGGCAGTAGAGGTCCATGCTGTTCCCAGGGAGCACATTCCAAATGAGAGTCTTGAGAGTTGTACTTGACACTGCAATTATTGCTTGCTGTAAATATTGGTGCAGGCCCATTATATAATTACACACCAGCTGCCACCATGGGTAAATCAGTCTGTAGGCCACAAGTGCACACATGGCTTCAGTATGTCCGCTGTGTGTTGGTTTCAGTGAAGTATGCTGTTCACATTCTAAATAGAGTGCTGGACTGAACACAGCAAGGTAATCTGTGCACAAGTGGCCAAATGTGTACTGTGAATGTTTAGCAAAAGGTGCACACATGGATCCACTCAAGCAGAAGCCAAAAAAGTGGCCATGCACAAGTAATGCTTCCTTCATTGCCTTCATGTGCCATGTCTTCTGAACATGTTAGAGTGGGATACCAGACATACCAAATACACAGAACAAGCCAACAATTCTTCGTCATCTTCCAAGCATGCTAGATGCATTGATTCCTGAAATCTGTCCACATTCATACACATTGCACTTTACAATAAATTATGTCTGATATGCATACCAATGTGCAGAACAACCTGTACAGCAGTGTACATACATAAAATTACTGTAAATAACACAAGATAGACACTGCAATAGTGTGTCATGGTAAACACACTGTATTGCACTTATGTGTCACTGACAAGTTTAATGTACTGTGAAGTAGAATGTGTCACCCAACAACAATCCCACCAGGTTATATTAGCTGTGTACAACGTATGTGAACGCAAATCCTCAAAGTAGAGTACAAAATATGCAGTATAATGTACTGTAAAATGCTTAGTCTCTTACAAACCATGCCCAATAATGGCATGTGCATACAACCATGCAGTCTCTTGCAACTGCATAGTAAGAGCGAACATCACACTGACAATGGATGTGCTCACAGTGGCAACCAACATGTACAAAGAGTGGACCACACCCACCTGACTACTAGTGCCTGGCTTTGAACAACTACATGCAGTAATAGTGAAAGAGTGAGAACATTGCAGCATGCTAAATGCCTAAGCAGCAGTGCTTTCGCCACTTGGCCAATATACAATGTGTTTGGGCTACTTTATATTATGCTTTTATATTATGTGTGTATCATATCATATGAATAGACAGTACTTTGATAGCTACATCACAGACCATCAACATGGAGACACGACAACAGAAGCCATACTTCCTGTGGCAAGATATGCTCTTACACAATTGGTTACATTCAATGGAAGCACGACTTTGACAAGTTTGGTATTTGAATCCAGAATTAAAGAAAAGGAATAAATGGTCCTTGCATATTTCAATATAGTCCAGCTGGGTGCAGGTGTGACAAGGATTCAGAAAAGAGAGTGCACATAGAGATGCATACAGTTGACATACCTCCAATGGATTGGTGATGTACGTACACTGAAGCTCTTTCACATGTTCAAAGATCCCCACTACATCACACACAACATCAAGTGGGACATACTTCAAAGAGGTGCTCTCCACGCATTCCTGTGCACCACCACCTACAGAAGAAATGGATATGACACAAAAACAGGAAATAGCATACAACCATATGCATGAATGGCAACAGACTGTACAGCTCAGCTGAATGCAGTTCATAATACAGTAGGAAGTCACTTATCTGAACATGTTGGGACTGGAGGGTGTTTGGATATTCAAAATGTTTGGATAATTGAAATTATCAACACTCACTGACAATACGTGACAATTTGCATATAAAAATTAATTTCGATGTAATGAATTGTATACATACATGTATCAGTTGAAGTAATCATTAATGTGGCTTGTCTTTGATTCTTTGCTCCCTTTTGGGAAGTCTCTAATAAAAGCCCATTGGGTATACCCATAGTTCCCATGGGTACACTGGGTTGTTGCTCGAGGTATATACATATGTGAGCACTGTCTGCAGTGATTGGCAGGCAGTTTTTGCAAGTGAGACAGTTGGAGGAGTGACCACTCCTCTTCAATCTGTGAATGCTTGCTAGCCTTCTGAATGGCTAGCACATTCTCTTCACTCTTCATGATATCGTGAACAGTGGATTTTCCAACATCGTACTCGCCCACGATACTCTGCAAGGCCCTTCTACCTTTAACAAGCTGGCACATCTTCCCCTTGTTGTCTATAGTTAACACCACTCATATTCTCTTACAACTAGTGCTTGTCATAACACATAACAGGAGACACGGGGCAAATTCTCAAAAACAGACAGGACACATGACAGAATTAACACAGTGTTCTCACACAATATGTACGTATAATGGCTAGGCGAAAACATCAGGAAATCTACAGTAAAAAAGGATTCCATTACACCACACTCAAGCACTGGCTGAATTTTCAAGTAGCTACACTATTCCAACTTCCTGCCTAAACTTCTACACAGCAGTGCCCTCTCTCCTTCCCCACCTTCATTACTCCCGTATTCTCCCAATTCATATTCATGCACTTCCCATTTTGTCAATGCATTGTCCAATATCTTCAAGTTCAATTGTTTGGAGGTACTCTTCACTGTTTGTGACTAACACCATGTCATCCGCAAAAGCAAGACATCAGCAATCTCATCCCCCAATCTCATACCATTTCAGACTGCTGAACTATTTCAAATTCTCAAATATCTGGTTTGCCCCATGAGCTTTCTCTGTTGATGATCTGCTTGAATCCCTTGTGCTGGTGGGCATGACTGACACCAAGAAAATGATCCGAGGTTTGTGCTGTGCAATGCCTGGCCCCTCGCTGATGAACGTGCTCAGTCTCACAGCATTAATTTATACAGTACGCAAGTATTGACATGACATATTCTTCAGATGCATCCTACTCTGTGGCCACACCCATATCTCACTTTGTGGTCTGAACACCTGCCTTTGGTTTATTCTGCATTTAACCTGGGTAATTTTCTGCAGTGTGACCTCTCAGACACAAATAAATACAGCAGTGAACAAGATAAGTAATAATGGCATAATAAATCCCACCATGTCCAATCATTTAAGTGCCACAGATGTTAAACTAATGTACATTGTATAGTGAATCACACTTTACCTGCTCATCACAAAACAGAAGAGGCCAATAATTGTAATGTTCTGTCATCAGACAAATCCGGACATAGTGTACATATCACGCAACTGGCCATTTGTAATGTTGTCTGACAAAATTGCTGGTTGAAGCATCCTCCAACATAGTCAGAGCATCCATTGTTTAATAGTGTGCATACTGTGTCTGTGCACATGAGCATCCATGTTATAACATTATAAGATGTACGTAACTGGTTTTGAATAATACAGTCTCCACTACGTGTATGTGAAGAGACGTGCGTTGCACGATGGGAGATCTACTGTGGTCACGTATAGAGTAGCAGCACTGCGGATTGTTATGAGATATACTAATCACCTTATGACGGGAGATCTGTTATGGTCCTGTACAGAGTAGCAGCACTGCGGATCGTTATGAGATATACTAATCACCTTATGACGGGAGATCTGTTATGGTCATGTACAGAGTAGCAGCACTGCAGATCGTTATGAGATATACTAATCACCTTATAACTACATTGGTAGTTACACTAGTGTAATACACTTGCAGTGTCAGATGCTGTCACGAGCTTTAGCGATACAGTATTGAAAAGAAGGCCAATTATCAATTCACTATTTCCACATTCGAGAAGGTAGCAGCAGAGCTACTGTTAAACATACTAGTCATTTGACATGGCTGAGGTGTGACAGGGACAAACAGGAATGGATCTTGGTTCTCCTGTGGTATTCAACCTGCAGGGAATACCAATTTAAAGCATCATGCACAATTATAAATAACTACAACTACGTGTCTGAATTTGAAACTGAGTAGAGAGGCTCATTGCTACGTTGTTCAATGTAGGTGAATAGTTTGTGGCCAATTGTTTGTCAGTTTTGTATGCAGCTGACGAAGGCCTTCAGGCCAAAAATCCTGCATTCAGTTGGTGAATAATCTGCTACGTATTGCCCACAAACTATTCACCTATTTATTTTCCAGAACAGATTAAAGATTAACAGAACTTGTTTGTATTTTAGTTTGAAGTCTGAAGTACATAGCTACAATCATTTATCTAACACTAAGAAATTTGCTTAAAACCAACAGTATGTGTATCTGGATGATTAATTGATGATCAAGCTAGAAATATTAGGGTCAGATCATGTCCAATCATTCTTGGAAGCAGTGGGACACACTGTTTGATCAAAACATTATTATCTGCAGGTTTTGGGACAGTGTGTGGTTATGTTGTCAAAAAAGGCATCAGTACAGCTTGCTATCTAACAGCAGGTTTCTACATGTCAGTAGAAGATGCAGCAAGTCAGCTACTAACTGACAGATAATTTAACTAAACCAATTCTATGTGCAGGGTCATCGAAAGCAGGCTAATTTTCTACCTGGATTGGTAGTCGATTAGTTGCTCTACCCTAATTGGCAATGTAACAAGTAAGCAGGGCACCCCATGCATTGTATACATAGCCACAGTGACAGGTGAGATATTGTACAGTGCAACTCAGCATTGCATATGTACAATGAAACTTCAGATAGCCACCTATGGGCCAGATCAAATTTAACCTATTATAGAGGTGGCTGCTGGACAGAGGTAGATTAGGTAATAGTTAAATGCTAACCAAGAGGTGTCTCTGAGATTAAGAGCACGAGGCACAAGGGCGTGAAGCGCCCAAGTGCTGATTGGTCTAAATCTTCAGAGACACCAATTGGTCAGCATTTAAGTGTTATAGATCCCAAATGATTGGGTGAGGAGCCAGCAGCGTATCAGTTTACCTACTCGACCCTGCGTCATTACGCGTCTTCTGGAAGTAGTTAGCTACTCCTGACAGTGGCAGGGAAAACGTCGTGTGATTCGGGTCTCAAGTTGGGTTGTTCATCTCGCAACGGACGCTTCCTACTGGTCGGCAGTGGATGCGGCGCGTCAGCATGAGTCACTGTCAGTCACGTCAGCCACAGCGTTTCCCAGAGCGGTGTCGTTAACAAAGTCTGTTCCCAGCTCGTAGCTAACCAGTTCCTTTCTCATCTCTGGTTCGTAGCCGGATTGTGGCTTTTCCCTGTTTCTCAACGAAACAAGTGAGCTGGGTGACCTGTACATCGTATGTTCTGGCGTTAGCTACTGTTGCTTATCACAGCTGCATTTACAGCATAGCACGAACGCCGTGCGTGCCACAGAACAGTGCATGTTTGGCATTTAGATGCACTGCGCACAGTGCATCTCTGGGATTTAGATGCACTGGCGTCGGTCTGGTGAGGTGCAAGCGCTCGTCCCATTGGCTACTGTTGGTCCGCGGAATGCTTGATGTGCGTCTATGTGATTTAATTTTAGTGTTTAGACACCTGTTACCATGGCAACGGGATCTATAATGTATTAGTGCTATTCGGGGTTTTGAGAGTGACCATCTTCAACAGGTTTCACTGTACCATTATCCGAGAGTATGATAGTACTCTCTATGTAGGGATGGTACAAGGTGTTTTGAATTCATAATACATTGGCATAGGGACGAAATCGCGAAAAGCGTCGAAAACCGCCAAAACAAGGCTTTGTAGGGCTAAATACGACATATTTGTACACTAAACTGACCTGGACGGCAAGCAAAAGTGGTGTGTCAGCGAGAAAATGACACTCTAAAACATCCATTATCGTCTTCATATTCTTCATCTTCTTCTTCTTCTTCTTCTTTTTCTTCTTCTTCTTCTTTTTCTTCTTCTTCTTCTTCATATTCTTCTTCACCAGCTGTAACTGACAAAGAGAATTAGCTATTGAACTAATTCAAAAATGAAACTACTGTAAATTAACCGAACTGTATTCTTTCAAAGTATAGGCACCGAAAGTGTATTGTTCACACATTGGGTTACCGAGTCTTTTGGGAGACGTTGTTACAGGCAAGACGCCATTTAATGATGATGTTGAGGAACGGCAGTTTTCTGCCTACCGTTCCTTCAGTTTCTGTCCAAAAGCCAGCCAACACAGTCAGGAGGCTGTATGAGGTGTATACAAGACAAGGGCTTAAACCGAAGTTAACTTGTGCATTGTTTCAAAAGGTTATCCGTGGACATAAATATCCCGCCATTTTTAATACTCGGCTAACTTCCGGTCACAGTTTCTAAGCTCTTAGGTGGGCTGGCGCGAAAGCTAGAAGATAGCTGACACTTCAAGCTCCAAGATTACAGAAATAAGGTCCTATACTATAGCCTGAATGGATGTCCTCTAGTGGCATTTAGCTTGCACACCATAAAAGTACAAAAATTAGAAATAATAAAATTTTCTGCAAAAATAGCAAGGATGTAGGGATGGCACAAAAAGTACAGAAACAAGTAAAGGTTGGTACACAGTGGAGCATTAACCATCGTCCCTACTTTCAAGGGTGTAGAACTATAAGGTGTGACATTCTACCATGGTGAATGCTCCACTGTGTAACAGCATTTACTTGTTTCTGTACTTTTTGTGCCATCCCTATATCCTTGCTATTTTTGTAGGTAAATTTTATTATTTCTAGTTTACTAATAGTGTTTCACATATAAATAGTCCAGCCTGGCTATACAAGACCACAAACACCATGCCTTAGTTAGAGCCCAGTTGGAGGCATAAATACATAAATCCAATTTAGGGCAAAGCTCAACAACATAGGCCATGGCGTGAGGCAACTGGTGTGATCATCAGATTTAAAAACAGTGATGGTTGTGATGCTACCATGCATGGCACCTAGATCTATACCATGCTTGAGGCATATCGATTCTGTCTGAAAAGGGTGCTGTTCAAGCATGCTGTGTACCAAAGGCATAGAGAGACAACGACTCTTCTCTATCTCGAAATAAAGGGTACAGAAGATTTTGGAAATCAAAATTCTGTGAAGCAAGCAATGCATTGCCATCAAGGTACAACAGCACAATAGTTGAATAACTACCATTAGCAACAGCAGATATAAAAGAGGTCCAACACTGCAACAGTAACTCACACTTGATGTCACCTGACAACCAAGGAGGAAAGTCCAGCTCCAATCTCTCCAAGGTAGTGTTCGGATAGACACCCAGTAGGAGATGCTCAATAAAATGCTTTATAACCGTATACTGAGTCAGGTCTCCTTTAGCTTGCCCTTCCTTTATCTTCCACTTTAAATGAAAATCACGCTCATCAACACCAGTCAGTTTCAGCACTTTCATTGTCTTATTCTGTGCCAATGCTGAGGCCAACTTGCTCAGAAGCCCAGGGTTTAGTGCCTACAATAAAAGAAACAAATCAGCGCATTATGCCAGCTGAGAATATGCATGTACTCGATTAGAGGGTAACATGCTGCACATTCATTAGACAGGGACTCATGTAGGAGAGGAGATGTAGCGAGATGGGAAGAACATGAAAGTTGCTGTCAAAAACACAGCAAACAAAATAAAATGATTTCAAATGACAAAATTAATCAAGTCATACACCAAACGTTCATATACAACGTGCCTGCTGCGGGTCCAACACTCTTTCACAGTTCAGATGTTCCGTATGGTCAAAGACTTCCCATTTCTCACAAAGAACATCTAGAGGTATTTTCTCCAGGGTAATCTGGGGTGGCACTCTATGCACTGTGCAACCTACACAGTTAGAGAGCAGTAAAATTTAGTTCTTGCGATGCTATATAAATCAAATGAATTCTTAGACTACATTATATTCTACGTATTAAATACAGTAGAACTTGTCTAATCTAGCAGAGCAGTAAGAGCTTAGTTCTTGTGAAGGATTATACATACGTACTAAGTACTAATTATAGAACTTGTCAAATTTAGCCAACTGTTTGACCTCCAAACCTGAAAAATATCAACAGAGAGCAGCTTTAGAGGTGAAATGCAATGTGTTGATACCACTAGAAACCAGTGGCTAGCTGCACTTGGGCAGATGGGTGCCTTAGATAGTGGCCATACAGTTAGACAGTATTAGTACGTGGACTACAGACAAGTTTCACGTCACTGTATGTGCAAAACATCTCAAGCACCAACTTTACAACTAAATATAAATTTGGTTATTGATAGCTGACCCCTTGCATAGTGGCCTAGTACAATACACAACCACATTGTGTATGGCTAGAGGGGAGGTGTTGCAGTAGCACCAAGTAAGGCTACTACTTTCTAGCATCAAACAATGTGAGGTACTAATTCAATAACTTACAGAATTAATGCCAATTGAAGTGTGAATCTACTAAAAAGGTTTGAGCATTTAACAATTCAACTCCTGCACACAATCCAATACCAAGACACACAATGAACAAGTTCTCTGCATTAGTGCTGATCAAACCTGTAGTACCTTCCTCTGCACTGTGTCCATCATCTACTTGGACACTGCTGTGCCAGTACTTCTTGAGAACCTCAGCTGCTTCCATCCAGTCTAACATACAAGTGCAAGAACACTATACTAGCAACTATATAGACATAATGCTAGCAACTGTATATAGACAAGCAACAAAATACACACTAACTGAAATTTCAATTTACCTTTCGAACGAAGCTTTCTGATTGCCAAGTGCTCCAAGACAGCACCATTGACTGCACTCATCACTGGCCGTAGGAAATTGCTGATTTGAATATTAACATTCAATCGTCCTACAATTTCAAAACCTTTCAAATTATTGTGATGCTGAAAACAATATCCATGAGCAATGGAGCTGGAGACTGACACAATCTTGACCACTGGAATAGGACCGAAACGTGTAGGAATGACATGCTGCATTAAAGTGCTGTTCTGAGATTCAAAAAGAGACTGCACCAGCAGTTCTTCATCTTCAAGATTAGAAGCTAGTTCAAGAGCTTCAAAGTTCTGCAGTTTGGTTATTCCACAAAAGAATTTCCACACTTGGGCCATGTGGGGCTGCCCAAGGTACTTTTCCCAGATTTCCTTCTGAACTGCAATATCCTGCCTGGAAATGTGGACAGCACTGAGCAGCTCTTGGACGGTTAAATGAATAAAGAAGAAGCTTTCCACTGCTGCCAATATGCATTCTAACTTATCCACAGGACGAGCTGTTAATAAACCACACCCACTCTCACGATCAGAATATCTTGTTGAAAGGTCATTCAGTTCAGCTGATGTAAAGATAACTTTCTGCTCCACAACACATGCAAATGCAATTTCACACAGTCGATAGAAATCATGGTTAGGAGGAAGCTTTAAGAGAGAGTCAATGCCTGATAAATTCGAATTCAGAAGTACTTTCTTAAGCACAAAGTCATGATAGGCTTCAGTCAATGTTGGAGGTAAGTCTTCTTCTGAAAGGTACACACGACAAATAATTGATAATACCATGGGGATGCTGCAGAGGCTCTTTATCTGAGGCCGCTTCTCTATCTTTGCCAAAAACTGGGAATAGAGTTGTGATTTGCCTTCTTCATCAAAATAGCGTTGAGCGTAATGCTTAATCTGTGCCATAGTAAACCCTAGTACTTCAATATTAGTGATACCACCAGCTGTAGTAGACTTGTGGAAAAGGTGATATATCTGACTGGTGAGGATAGAGCGAGATGTGAGCACAATATCACATTCAGCAAGACGACACCTTGGAGAGTGTGTTAGAAGGTCAAGGAAGAAGGGAGCCTCACGCAGTTCCTGTAGTAGCTCGTCATAACCGTCAAGAAGGAGAAGAACACCTTTACCTCCACTTGCCTGCATCTCCCTAGCAAGCTGAACTGCCTCGTGCACACTTTCAGTGAACAGCTGCAACATGTGATGGAGTTTAAAAGACTCACCAAGATCCTTGAATTTAATTAAGTCTCTCAATTCAACCAACAATAACAAATCATATCCATATTTGCTCATGTCATTGCATATATCTTGGCAGAGTTTCTTGGCCAGTGTGCTCTTACCCACACCTGGAGCACCACTGATGACAACAAGCTTCAATCTCTTTACCATGGCTGGGATATCTTCATATTTAATCTTAACGTTATTGACTACTGTATACACCTTATCAACTCCTTCTGGATCAGAAATGGCTTCAACAAACTTCTTGTGTTTATCTTCAAAATCTAGTTTAAAGCGAGACAGGGCCAATTTGACAAACTCCATTGACTGACTTTTACGCCACTTGTCATCTACAACTTTCATCCTTGCATAATGAGCCTGCATTCTCTTGGAGAACTGCTGCAGCTATGAGTGGAGAAACGAAGAATAGTCAAACTGAAACCATATATTATACCTGCACCTGTGCCTGACATTACCCACTGTAAATCTCTTACTGCCATGCATGACTAGTCTCGTGTAGCCAACCGCTTTCTCCCCTCCATTTTAATTGATGATGTCATTGGTCATGCAAGGAGACAGTGGTCAGCTATGCGAGACTAATGCATAAACACTTGGAGTGAGATGCCATTTGCTAGGGCTTGGTATGAGTAACTGTATCGTTACAGCTTGAGCTGAATAGTAATGGACTTAAAGTAGAATGATAATGAACACAGTTCAACCCTCTTCATTGTGCATACCATGAGGCAAATGGGTGCAGCACACACCTCATCCCCCGCCACACAACCCTCTTCCCACCTCCAGCCTCCATACCCCATTGTCCAGCGACTAATTCACCACATGCTTATTACTGCACAACACTGAGCGCACAAAGAACTAGAGGCTGGACAAGAAATGATACCTCTCACACTTAAGCAAAAAAAACTGTACAAAGATATTCACAGTATAATCAATAACTAATACTGCAGGAACCAGAGCCTTCAACTAGTTTGGCTGTGGCACCAAATTCAGATACAGTTTAAAGCTGGTTGTCAAATGTACATTATTTAATACATTGCACAGCTGTAAAGCAGAGAGGTACATATATACTGTAAACATAAAAAAATTATACTAGAATATTTTTGTTATAACATTGGCACCGTTACATCGCAAAAATGTAGGCTGCAAAAGGTGCAACACCTATTACTTGCGTGTGACTTCCAGCCAGTTCATAGAGACAATACGCCTGACCTCAAGGGGCAGCTCAACACACCCAGACAGATTGCATGTGCAAGAGTTCAGCAGTAGCGCAATCTTCGAAGAAGAGTGCATGGGGATGTGAACACATGCAGCCATGTCATCTCTCGCCTCAGCCACGCACAGTCCTGCCTTGAGTCCAAGTTGCCACCAAAGACTCCACTGGAGTATCTAAAGTGCTGCAACGAAGCACAGCCATGCCTCCACATGTTGGACAATAATTATATTTACATCAGTTACTCTCACGTACATCTTTAGCAGAACATCTCTTGGCTGCATTTCAGTATCGCATAACTCAAGTATGCAAGGACAGATCCATCGCAACTTCAGAAAGCATATTACACTCCAAAACTATTAACTGTAGCAAAGTTTGTGCAGACTGTTTGATCCATCACCTTTGCTTCCCTATCACCCTTACTTGTATTAGTGACATAAGTCCACCTGTCTACACAACCTACTGTTCAAATTACATTGAGTAGCTAAGAATATAATTTTGTAAATCTACCAGCAGTGTGCCTATAATTATTGGTACTGCATCCAATCTAAGCAAATTGCACAGTGGAACCTGTCCAAACAGCCGTCTTACAATTGGCTTAAATAGAGAGGTGGCTGCACTACAGAAGTAGACTGCAATGTTAGGGTTTACTAACAGTGAAGGGACGCCACTGTACAAGCTAAAATTAGTGAACAGGGTTCAGAATGCACCTAGCCAGGCCAGGATTAATGGGGAGTTTTGCAATAGCCATAATTTCGGATAGGTGCAGCCATGTCAGTCAACCAGGCAAGTGTCCTGGAGACCACAAAAACATCCTGGGCCAGTGGCAGAGCATGACCTACCAGAGCTACATACACCCTTCAGCCCCAACATTGGCAACTATCGCAAGAAGGACTGTGAGCAAACCAAGGTATAACTGTATCCACTCCAGATAGCTAGCCTTTGCTTTAGTTAAGGTGCTGGTGAGTTTATCCTTTGCATGCCTGCACTTTTCCTCGGCAGGTTCTTCTCTTCTTTCTTCTTTCTTTTTATCTTTCCTCACTGGCCTACATCTACGTAAGTACTGTATTGGCATGCTGCTAGTGGTGCACAGCTGCACATGGGTATGTGTAGCTGAAAACATAACACTAAATTTGTCATCAACTGGGGGGATACCCCTGACGGGACATAGTCCTGTCCCCCAGGAGTGACCAAATAGGCTAAAGGTCTACGGTTACTGAGGTGGGTCCAGTGCCCTTAACACCAAGCCAGTCCTCCTGCTTACAGTCAGTTCCCAGGTGCATGCCACATACACAGTTCAGTACTCATGGCAAGCAGGCAAGAGTCAGTTGCAGGTGTGGATGGAATTGCTATATATTATTCCTTTTTCTATTCTCTTTGCAATTATCTTCAACCAAAAGCATAAAAGGGTTGCTGACTTTGTCCTCACACGTGACCAAATAGGATACCATAGCATAAGTTAGAGGTTAAAGCTCAAATATCTCCTAGGTGGGTAAAGTGCCCTTAACGCCAAGCCAGGGCTCTGACTGAGAGTCAGTTCCCGGGTGTCCACATATTGTAGGCGCAGGGTTAGGGGTGTATCTAATAAGTAGTATAGATCATGTAGCCAGGTAGAGCGTAGCACTAGGTAAGTGTATACATAAGATGAAAGCAACGAGGATTAATATAGTCCATGAATGGGAGACGACAGACATGTAGCAGTATTTGTGGCACAGTGCCCATGTGTCTTCTGCTCTAAATGTCCTCAGATGTTGATTGGGAGGCATTTAAGTACTATACTGTAAATCATTCCAACTGAATGAATAGGAAATGGAGTTAGCTGCTCTTCCTAGTGACATCAACATCCTTAGTAGTGAGTCAGTCCACAAGGAAGTTGCAGACACAACTGCATGATTTGACATTTCAACACTTGTTAATACGCAGACACATACTTCAATATAAAGAACTAGAATTCTATAATGTACCATGATATCAGAGGGATCAACCAGTTTTGGACCCCCACACACTCTGCCCAAAGAGGATATCAGATTTACACTCCTATGCATAATCTCAAGATTCATCAACAGAAATATAAGTAAGTTGCCATGGCAACGAGATGTACAGAATGAAGACCACAGTTAGAGAGCCAACTTAATTATGGCTATAGAATCATCCATAAGGAAGTTGCATTCTAAACTTACTAGATGATAGCAAATAAAAAGATTAAACACATCATTACTTAGCAACCTGAGTACAATGACATAATATTTAGTAAGTTCCTTCCAGCCATGATGTTGGCAGGCACATACTGTGCTGCTAGAAAGCAACAGCCCCACACATACAACCGTTATGGTTCAGCTGGGCTAACCTCCATTTCTCTACTGGATGGCATGGAAGACACTCCACCTGGCTGTCCTAGCCCTCCACCTCTGCTATCTGCAGAGTACATGCAGTTAGGAAGACAAACAAGCAATTGCATTTAATTCAGTTGATGACTTCTGAATGTACATCATTGCATGGAGACAGATAATAAGCAAGGCATTTCTAAAATGGGGTCTGAAATGACCCATGAGCCAATGCAATCAATAGCAATGCAAATCTTTGAAGACTCTCAGCTACATATGTGCCTTGGTAGACCCACAATTCCTGACATATGGCATATTAACCCTTATACTAGGGAGAGCCTTAATTTACCCACTGGGCAGTGGTTATTTCAGGCATGCAGACTTAGAGACAGAGAGTTACCGTATCATCATTGACATCATTCATTCACAGCATTGTCTCCTCTGCACAACATTATAGCCTAATGACTTATTTATTCTTAGCCTTGCAAGATTCATCTAGGGAGTAGTTAAAATTAACTCTGCCTGGTCTAGGTTTCAGTAACTCCTTCCTTTTTACCAATGCACTGGGAACACAAAACAGTCGGTAATATCCCAACTTGGACTGCTACCACACTCTCCTACAGATGTATAAATGTGCACATACACATGCAGCTACATAAACACTGAACACATGCACAGGGCACTGATACACAGATATCTCAAACCAACCTCCTTGTGGTAGCTCTGACATGATCTTTTCTGCCAGTTTCTGCATGTTAGGATAGCCATTTGCTCTATGGGCTACCTTACAGTACTCCCTCAGAGCTTCCACACTGCTGTGACGCTTGAGGTGATCAAACAAGATCTCTCTGCCATCAGCATTATTACTGGCTGTGATACGTTTTTCAACGTCTTCCGTGATTACACCCTTGCGCACCAATTTAAGTAGATTGCATTTGGCTTCAATAACTTCACAAAATTCATCTTCATATTTCTGGAGAACTACCGACACTAAGGAAGGTAGGGATGCATCTATAGTAAAGGAAGAGTCCAAATAAGCATATGTGTTATGACAGCTTAAAGTACACAGCATGAGATACACAATGAAGTGAGGGCTTCTCAGCTAGCTCAGGCATCAGAAAGGGTTGGCTCCTAATACAATCTTCACAACTGGGTTGAAAACCTTGCCGACATTTCGACCAGATGCTCTGGTCTTCTTCAGGGTGAAGAAGACCACAGCATCTGGTCAAAACTTTGGCAAGGTTTTCAACCCTGTTGTGAAGCTGGTATTAGAGAACCAACCCTTTCTGATGAGATACACATGTGGGTTATATCCTAAGTAAACAATATGGCGTCCGCACAAAGCTTAATTTTATATATTCACTTCTCTATCCTGTAAATTACATGGGCTCATATGGACTATCATACATGAACAGATCAATCTCTACACACTTGTATTTTCTGTGTTCACTTGAATTATAATCACATTGGTCTAGAACACTGTGAAACACTGCCACTAGAGAGTCATGAAAGTCAATAAATGTGGCATACTGGTAGTCATTAACACCTAGACACTGCCAACTACTGATTGTTACTAGATATAGTGCTTTACTACTATGGTTGTGTTGAATGCTATCTAATTCTACATGTAGTAACTGTTACTATTCCTGTAACGATGGTCTTTGTCTTGTAACTTTCTTATGCACATGTTGCTAATAATGATATCAGTCTTGTTGCGCTGTCAGTGAAGGTGAACCGATCTAAGACATATCTTACATGGTGTCAGAAGTGGGACGGCTGCAGCCTCCCTGATCCTTTGACTTCAAGAACACAGATAAGTGGCCCCGCTGGAAGCGGAGGTATGAACAGTTTCACCTAGCGTCAGGTCTGTCAGCCAAGTCCAACGACAGACAAGTCAGTACGCTGCTATACTGTGTGGGGGAAGATGCGGAGCATACCCTCGCTTCCAACAACATCTCTGACGTTGATCAGAAGAAATATGACGTGGTAATCAAGAAGTTTGATGACATCATCTTCGAGCGAGCAAGATTCAACCGTCGCTCCCAGGCACCAGAGAAAGCATGGAGCAATTCATCACAAGCCTATACACCCTGGTGGAGAGCTGCAACTACGGTGAACTGAAAGATCAGATGATCCGCGCTCGCATTGTTGTGGGGATATGCGATCAGTCCCTGTCCGAATGGCTACAAATGGATGCGGATATGACCCTAGATAAGGCCAAAAAACTTGTACGCCAACATCAGGTTGTCCAAGAGCAGCAGGCCCTACTCAAGAACAGACAAAAGGAGGACAAATCGATCGACTGTTTGCAACAGAAGGCCCCATATAGAGGTAAAGCACTTCAGAAGAACTACTCACACGTGTAAGCACCTGCCGGAAATCAAGATCAGAAGCAGTCCAAATGTTCTCGCTGTGGCAGAGGTCCACACTCATGACAGCAATGCCCAGCCAGGGATGCTGAGTGCCACCTGAAGGGCCACTACAGTGCCCAGTGCGTCCAGAAGTCACCACACCACAAGAGATTTAGGTGTCAGACTATGACATGGCCTACCTCAACACTGTAGTGGCCTGCCAAACAACCTGGTATTGCACCGTTCTCCTAGATAGTGAGGAAGTGTCCTTCAAGGTAGACACGGGAGCGGAAGTGACTGTGATTTCGGAGGACTGCTGGAATTCCATGGGATTGAGTTTGATGAATCCACCAACCAAGAAGCTCCATGGGCCAAACGACCAGCTACTCAATGTCATAGGTGAGCTACACGTTACACCATCATACAGAGGTCGCCAGAGTGCACAGTCAGTTTCCATTGTGAAGTACCTGCAGCACAACCTGCTAGGTTTGCCAGCTATTCAGGCCCTACAGGTACTAGCCCAAGTCCAGGCTGTCAGCACGCCCATTGCAGAGCAGTACCCTACACTTTTCAAGGGCCTTAGTGCAGACCGTCTTAACATGTTTCAAGCAGCACAGCAGCAGGATGACATCTGCTCTCAGCTCATCACATTCTGCAAGCAAGGATGGCCAAACAGGAGCCAGATCAAAGGAGATCTTTCACAGTACTGGCCTGTGAGAGGAGAACTTTCCCTCCATGATGACCTACTCCTCAGAGGTCAGCGCATTGTGACATCACGGTAACTGCAGAAGGAAACACTCATTAAGATCCATAGTGGATACCAAAGGATCCAGTGGTGTCGCCTTTGTGTGTCCACATCTGTCTGGTGGCCAGGCATCTCTTAACAGGTGGAACTACTTATCAAGGCCTGCTCAGAGTGTGCCAAGGCCAGTGTGCCCCACAGGCAGCCAACGATTGGCTCACCCCTCCCAAGTCACCTACGGGAGAAGGTTGCCTCTGACCTTTTTCAGCTCAATGGTGTAACCTACCTGCTGGTAGTCGATTACGTCTCTCCGTACATGGAAGTTCAGACGCTTACTGCGAGCGTCATCCGTGCACTGAAGGCTATTTTCGCAAGACATAGCATTCCATCAGTTCTAGTCAGTGACAATGGGCCACAGTACAGCTCCAAAGAGATGCAGAAGTTTGCTGAACTTCCAGCACATCACAAGCAGCCCTCACTACCCTCAAAGCAACGACATGGCCAAGAGAGCAGTCAAAACAGCCAAGAGCCTTCTGGAGAAGTCTGCCGACTCCTACATGGCTCTCTTGCTACCGAGCAACCCCTCTACCATGGTGTGGACTCAGCCCTGCAGAGCTTCTGATGGGTAGGTGCCTGCAGACTGACATACCTCAACCCAAGAGAGTGTTCACACCTAACTGGCCATATCTCACAAGCTTCCATGAAAGGATGAGGAGCAGAAGCGACAGCAGAAAGCAGAGTATGACAGGCGTCACAGAGCCAGACCACTGCCACCATTTCCAGATGATGAGTCAGTTTGGGTGCGAACTGAAGACCAACAGGTCCCGGGGAGAGTCATCCAACCAGCGACCACACCGCGGTCCTACATCGGAGACTCTGTCTGGTATCGTTCGCAGGAACCAGAGCCACCTTTCACCATGACCTGGTGAAGAACGGTCTGATACAATTACAACTGAACCACCACAGCGTACCATTGCCACATGGTCACAAACAGGAACTCACATTAGACCTTCCTCCAGACTCACGTAATGGAAGAAGGGAGATGTGGCAGACTGGTAGTTATTACCACCTTGGCACTGCCAACTACTGATTGTTACTAGATATAGTGCTACTATTATGGTTGTGTTGAATGCTATCTAATTCTGCATGTAGTTACTGTTCCTGTAACAATGGTCTTTGTCTTGTAACTGTCTTATGCACGTGTTGCTAATAATGATTACCAGTCTTGTTGCGCTGATAGTGAAGGTGAACCGATCGAAGACATATCGTACACTAAAATACCATGCTGGCATTCAGTGGAATTGTTGAGGGACAAAATAAAGACATCATTAACAGAACAAATGCACTTTCTAACTTTTCAATTAGTCTCTAAACTGTTCCACTCCGAATATACACAAATATTAAAAACCAAATCCTTCTGGTGATCACGAGTGACTGCATCGTCATATAGCGCCAGATGTGGTGCAGCGGTTGTTGATGATCCAACACTATTAAAAGACTGAAGCTAAATACAGACATACACACAGAACATGAGCAACAAGTCAAGAGTCAACGTTTAGCTCCCTAGCTAGCCGCTCCACGAGGTGGTTGTGCGGATGTGATGTCACTCGCATGGTATTCCGTGATGCTGACGACACTGCTACAGTCATTCATAACTCAGTGCAGGAAATTCAAACGCCATAATGCTACATGGAGACATTAGACAGTGCAACTGTGCTGTGAATGATGCCTTTTGATCAATTGTCATTCAGCCTTTCTACCAAATTACACAACAGTAAATGACATGTTAGGCAATCTCCATACCAAAGACTTGCATAACACCGATAAACCTAACAGTGTCCAGCACCACACCATTACAATTGGTTGTCTTTCAGATGACTTCAAGACATGCAGTTCTGCGTTGAAAGTCAGTGAGTATGCTATCTTCTTAGTGTCTAACTTCTACCACGTTAGGGTATAGCAGTTAAACGTTTCTCATGGAGAGAAGTGGTTTTAACATCATTCGGGCAGGTGGGGAAGTGATAAACACAGAAAACAGCTATACAGCACAGAGTATAGTGCACACTTGTGGCTATTTTAACAACTGCAACAAATGTAAGCAGACTTGAGAAAAGGGGTCACTTCATGATATGCATAAAATTTCAAGAAGGGCAAAAACATGCAATCGATTCATGTTTCCGATTAATTTGTACTATAGCATCATATGTACTTGTACCCCGTTCCCAGACAGTTTTAATAAGTACGGGGGCAAAAGACGACCTGGGAACCACTGTTTGCGCATGCGCGAAGATTTTCCAGCAAAAACTAGCTTGTAACTCCTTCAGCTTTAGTTGTTTGCCTACGGTGCCATGGAGAAAAAGGAGGGCAAGGCTGTGCGAAGAGTGCAGCTTCTGGATGCTTCCTCGCTGCAGATATTCATTTGCACTCATATACGTACTTAACAGCTGGCAGGCTAGGGTAGAATGGCTCAGTTTACAATAGCAGAGAAGTACTATTTTGGAAAGTGACCGAGAGTCAGACAGCCTCACATGTATACAATAGTCAGCTCACAACCTTAGCGCGAGCTGTATTAGATCCAGACAATGTTAGCAAGACTGCTTTCCTCCCATCAGTCCCGTGCGCAGTGTTTTAAAATCACTGGCATGGCATATCAAATCATCTTGGCAAACTGACTAAACACTGGGAATGTTCTACCCAAACTGGACCGGTTCTGACTGTTCTCGGCGTTTCCCTTCTAGCCTTTCATGCTTCACCTACTCTCTTCACATAGGTTTACGGAACGTATACAATGTTTTCCTACGCCCTCCCTCCCATCCAGTTTTTTTTTTTGGGGGGGGGGGGGGTGGGTGGCATGGGAACAGTGGTACCCAGGCCGTCCTTTCCAAAGTTTCCAATCCATTACTTGTTCATACAAATAATCATATCAAAATATAGTGAAGAAATACAGGTAGCAATGCAGGTAGTTTCACATATTAGATGAATTGGGTGTCAGTCAGAACAGTTTCCCACAACACACATTACCACAATACTTCCAAAACAAACCTGACGCTGCCCTCTCCTTCCCCTTTCCAGGGCCAGGGTTGACCTCCACATCTCCAGCCAAGATCAGCAGGAGGCTGAGAAAGGCAACAGATACAGCCTGAGCCAACAAGCGTAAGACCTGTGAGGAGAGCAACGTAACAAGAAGTGATGAAAATGACTATGGAAAAAACATGACACTGTGCTAGCTGCAGTAGTATGCAGCTGGAGTGTCATTGTACTCACTGGTATCTCATAGGTCCACTGAATGGAGAATGACTTTGATGAACAACCACACTCCCTTCTGGCACACTTCTTGGCTGTTTGCACTTGTGGAGCTAGCCCACCAGTTAACACATTAGTAATGATCTGGTCCATTCGGCAGCTACGAAAGTAGAAATAGTGAAATCTGTTAGCATTGCCATTGCACAATTAACAAATAGCATTTCACAAAAATTGATGCATAATGTATAGGGATGGTATAACAAGACTCTAATGAAATTAAGGCTCCATATTTAGGTATGCATCAGCAAGACTTAGTACATTTTAATATTCAGTTTACCAGGATAAATGACAGCTAAAATAGTTACATTGGAACCCCACTTTGTGGACATCCCTGAAAAGGGACACCTCCACAATTAGTCAGGCGCCGCGTGACTCCTCCTCACGGAAGGGTCAGGTTAAGTCTAATACATTGACTTGTGCAGCACGCCACAATGGTTGCGTGCCCAATCAGATTGCAGGAAAAGTATGAAATATTTATCGCTCGCGTGTCCGCATATGGCAGCAGACCAGAGTATGGACCAGAGAGTGTTATACGCTGCCATGGAAGCCATCCAGCGCCTTGGTTAGTCTACCATGAAGCCAGCGCAACTTCAGGTCGTGTCTGGTATTGTTTTTGGGAGGGATGTTTACGCTGTTTTGCCGACCGGCTTCGGCAAGAGCCTATGCTACGCGTGCCCACCAACAGTGTTCGGCCTGGTGTTGCCGGTCGAAGGGACATCGATAGTTCTTGCTGTCGCTCCTTTGACGGCTAATATGAAAGATGAGGTAAGTGTCGTGAGCTGTTGCGCGTACTTGCGGCCACAGGCGAGGCATAATGTTGTGCAATAATTGCATTCCGCGTGGACAAGTCAAGGTATATATTAGACTTAGCCTGACCCTTCCGTGAGGATGGGTCACGCGACGCCTGACTACTCCACAATATGAACATTTTTAATTGTCCCGATGATTAATCCGTCCTATTCTACTAATGTAAGCCTCCCTTGAAATGAGGACACATCAGATTCTATAATTAGAACACTTTTCTTGTTCCGAAGGGTGTCCACATTATAGGGGTCCTACTGTATATGATATAAATTTGGCCATGGGCATATCAAGGCACTATTAAATCTCAAGTCTTCATCTCAGCAGACCATCTCATTCAACAAGCAATTGCATGGTGTATATACGGCAATTATATCCATTAACATCATATCACCCACACCAACCTCAAAATTATGGCAAGATCATATTGGAACATGGAAGAATGTAATGAGATGAGAACGAAGTATTAAAGAAGCATCGTATGTGCATTTCATCACTAAATAGGCTTTCTAAACCCATTAGGTTGCCAAGAAGTACATTATACAGACACAGTAACATCTCTATACACATACCAATCTTTTATGCCAATGGCTAATACGTTATCAGGGGTGGCAGAACAACCTCCCAGTTGGGGGGGGGCGAATTTTAAGAAAATATAACTGACACTTGAATTATAGTAACGTCAGCATTGAAGCTGGAATGCATTTCTAAGTGAACTTAGCTAGCAAATTGAAAGAGATGAAGTATAGAGGTGTACATCTATTGCCATATCAGGCCCCTCAGGAATCTTATAAGGCATATAATTAATTGCAGATTCCTCTATTGCACAATTTCAAGATGGCATCTTTCTGTAGTTTTATTAGTTTTGAAAGGGAAAACATGCCTCTTTCGAAAGAAATACCCCAAAAATGAGGGACGAGATGAAGAAATGAATGGTGAGAAGGGCAGAAAATGATTAGGCTTGTTTGAAAGTACCCAGTGACTGTAATAAGCTAATAAAAATGCAGCTTAGCCTTTTATGGGGGGGGGGGGGAGGGGGCAACCTCCACTGCCATCAGAGTTGAGGGGCACTTGCCCCCCTGCCCCTCCCCCGGTTATTCAACACAACTGCGGTCTCCCAACCCAGTACAGGCAGTAGGAGGTACCCATAGGCTGGTCAGCCTTCAAATTCTCCATTCCTGTGACAGGGCCCTTGTGCATCACATAATGCATGGTAACAACGTACAATGACAACGGCTAGCATGATGTGTATTTACCTGAGAACTGATCTCTTCCTAAATGAAATGCAGGCAATGACTATACTCAATGGAGTGAGAGCAAAGATGTACTTAGAAATGCAATTCTTCCAATGCCGGCAGCTTGACCCTACAATTGACGGTAACAAATATCACTATAGTGCAAAATGTGTAACAACATAAATTACATAATTATGCAATGCAAAATTATAGGAAGACCAGTTACTGGAATAACATTCACTGTACCTGCCGATGAAGCTGCACTGTGACTTCTCTTGCTCTCAGTTGAGCAAGAGTGCACAGCTATCGATAGAAGTGATGAAAGGACTTGGCAGATGAACAGACCAGCCACCACAGCTTGCTGAAGGGACTTGCCGACTGGTGCAGCCATCTGTTTCAGAACCAATTTAAATGCCTTGTAACATTTCCTGCCCAGCAAGTGATGGGATAGGCTGTCCACCTTTTCAGGAATCATGTACACCTACAAGAAACAGTACATTACAGTTAGTAATAGTCTGTTCATGACTGCTCCACAAACACTAACACAGTACAATATAATGGCCTACTTCAGCATGATACTAACACTATTAGGAGGTTAGGGGAGGTAGGCTATCCCACTGAAGGACCAAAGGATCCTTGAAGTTGCTGGAAATAATGCAAGCTAACTACAGGAAACATGACGTTAGCCATTCTCAGTCATGTGACCAAATGCTCACATTCTGTAACGCCATTAGCAATTCTACCATCCCACTACTGTCACCATCACTTTCATCATATGGTAACTAGCGCCTTATGCTAGTTGGTGGTTGCAGAAATTTGTGACCACTGTACGTATACAATATGAGCAAAATTGTATACATGGTATAACAATTTAATTGTATGAAGGATCACTGGGTTTACGCCACCAATCAACTACACCAGTATTGGTGTTACAGTTGATTGGGAGGCCCAAAAGGCCCTATTAAGTTGGTAAGTTGGCAACCAGTGATTCCCTTCCCCCTAACATCCTACAAAGATGGAAGAGCCACAGACAGCTGTTTCGCCCTAATTGGGGCTCATCAGTGTGGCGTACTGATGGTAATAGGATGAATGCCACCTCCATATGTATCCACCACAAGCTAAAACACTTGTGGTTTCAACACATAGAAGCAGCATAAAATTAGGGGGAAGCCTCAGCCAAAAAGACGGCTGGAGTCAGGGTTGTTCAAAAGTGACTCTTGCAGTTAGGCCCCTGCAAAGGCTAGGTTTGTTGCTTGAAGGATCACTGGGTTTACGCCACCAATCAACTACACCAGTATTGGTGTTACAGTTGATTGGGAGGCCCAAAAGGCCCTATTAAGTTGGTAAGTTGGCAACCAGTGATTCCCTTCCCCCTAACATCCTACAAAGATGGAAGAGCCACAGACAGCTGTTTCGCCCTAATTGGGGCTCATCAGTGTGGCGTACTGATGGTAATAGGATGAATGCCACCTCCATATGTATCCACCACAAGCTAAAACACTTGTGGTTTCAACACATAGAAGCAGCATAAAATTAGGGGGAAGCCTCAGCCAAAAAGACGGCTGGAGTCAGGGTTGTTCAAAAGTGACTCTTGCAGTTAGGCCCCTGCAAAGGCTAGGTTTGTTGCTTGAAGGATCACTGGGTTTACGCCACCAATCAACTACACCAGTATTGGTGTTACAGTTGATTGGGAGGCCCAAAAGGCCCTATTAAGTTGGTAAGTTGGCAACCAGTGATTCCCTTCCCCCTAACATCCTACAAAGATGGAAGAGCCACAGACAGCTGTTTCGCCCTAATTGGGGCTCATCAGTGTGGCGTACTGATGGTAATAGGATGAATGCCTAGAAAACCTAGCCTTTGCAGGGGCCTAACTGCAAGAGTCACTTTTGAACAACCCTGACTCCAGCCGTCTTTTTGGCTGAGGCTTCCCCCCTAATTTTATGCTGCTTCTATGTGTTGAAACCACAAGTGTTTTAGCTTGTGGTGGATACATATGGAGGTGGCATTCATCCTATTACCATCAGTACGCCACACTGATGAGCCCCAATTAGGGCGAAACAGCTGTCTGTGGCTCTTCCATCTTTGTAGGATGTTAGGGGGAAGGGAATCACTGGTTGCCAACTTACCAACTTAATAGGGCCTTTTGGGCCTCCCAATCAACTGTAACACCAATACTGGTGTAGTTGATTGGTGGCGTAAACCCAGTGATCCTTCAAGCAACAAACCTAGCCTTTGCAGGGGCCTAACTGCAAGAGTCACTTTTGAACAACCCTGACTCCAGCCGTCTTTTTGGCTGAGGCTTCCCCCTAATTTTATGCTGCTTCTATGTGTTGAAACCACAAGTGTTTTAGCTTGTGGTGGATACATATGGAGGTGGCATTCATCCTATTACCATCAGTACGCCACACTGATGAGCCCCAATTAGGGCGAAACAGCTGTCTGTGGCTCTTCCATCTTTGTAGGATGTTAGGGGGAAGGGAATCACTGGTTGCCAACTTACCAACTTAATAGGGCCTTTTGGGCCTCCCAATCAACTGTAACACCAATACTGGTGTAGTTGATTGGTGGCGTAAACCCAGTGATCCTTCAAGCAACAAACCTAGCCTTTGCAGGGGCCTAACTGCAAGAGTCACTTTTGAACAATTTAATTGTATCATGTGTATTCAATCTTGGGTCCCAAATGAGGGAGACACTCCAGGGTATACACATGCATGTAACAGAAGTAAGAGTTTCAATCAATGAAGATTGCAGGTGCTATCAGGATGGTCAGATTGTGCATACATGCATGAGTAAATTTGCCTGTATTGGGTTAATCAATTGATGCTATTTCCTGTTCCATTAATAATTATAATCGCTAATGACCAATCCAACACATAACCCATGACTGAAAAGGATAGATGAAGGAGGGAAAAGCCATCACTTGGCCGGGAACAAACTTACACTCTTCAGTGTAGTTTCAGCCACCTAGCCAACCTAACCTGACAATTCACCCTTCTCACCCTATAAACCAACTAGCCAACATATAGCAGCCAAAGACCACACCATCAAGGCCATCACAGAATGATGACAAGGTTCCACTAACATAAGAGCAGACCTTACACTATGCGAGTTGTTCAGTGTGCATTTCACCGCCATGTTAGTGGAAACTAACGGCTTTCTTGACGCCGTGATCATCAGCATTTCAGCTCGTTGTATGCTTGCAGCTGACTAAGATCATTAGGAAAAATGTCCTGCATTCTGTGATTGCCTATGCTAAGTCAGTTTACTCTTGATCACACATCACAAGAATGGAGTCATACATTGACCGCAGAATACAACATATTGACATGACCACACAACAGCACATAGGCCACTCTTCCTCACCTTATCACATATCCATATCATCACATGTAGGCACATGTTTGGCAGTGGTTCAAAGTCACCAGTTCCAATACGAACTCCATAAAATGTCTGCACAACTGAGAGTGGTAGTTCAGTAAGAGTGGATAACATTAACTGCTCACATTTCATCCACCCACAAAGGAAGTGAAGAAATCAACATGCATTACTACAGATAAGGTCATTACCATATGATACGCCAATAGCAGCAAATGGTTAACAAAGTGTATGAAGTCAGTGATGTCTCTTAACAGCAGGATGGTAACATAATTATACAATCCTCAGTCTACCCCATTCCTCCCTCTACTAACTCTTGTACATACAGCACTCATTGCACCTACCTGATACTAGCATTCCACTATCTGATATCAATGGTGTTGGAGATGTGCTGAGCTCTTCCACAGCCAACAGATATAGAAAATACAGACTGAGAACAACTGTCAGTGTTAGTAAAAGGAGTAGATACAGAATGAAGACAACAATAATCTGCGTTAGCAGAAGGAGCTTGATCTGTTTTCCAATACGTCCGAGTGTGGCATCATTGAAGTAGACCAGGATGTAGGGTGTATGAGGGAGGCGACGGACAGGTGCAGTATACACTCTACACCGATCAGGTCTCATAGTCTACAGCAGGACAGAATGAGGGACCAGGATAGAGACCTTATAGCACATACTAATAATGCATGTCACCAGCTGTACATCTGTCTAGCTAATTGCTATCTAACACATAGCGTAGCTAACTACACGTGTAAAGAAGGTGGCACGAAACAAACAGGTAACATAGCGTATATACAAACAAAAGACATGACGAAACAATGATTAATAGGCAGGCGAGCCATTAAAGCAAGCGAGATTAGAGCCGCCACACTTCAGTAAAGGGCGACGTTTGATGGGTGTAGATACGATTCTCAGGCAGGTGGTGAACGGTTGATAAAACTCACCCTACCAATCAGAGTAAGTTGGAAATTCCATGAAAGACGAAGTGTATAAGTTATCGCACCGTCTTGGCCTTCGAAGAGACAACACAGATCGTGGGGAAGGATCCAAAGCCACCAATAGGAATCGTGATCACAGTAGCCCAGAGAAGTGGAGGGGAATTCCAAAATGGCAGCTATGTGACGTGATTGCATGGTTTTTATAATTTTGCTGGACTCGCGCACCAGACCCCCTTCCGCATGGGGGTTCGGCGTGCGAGACTGAGCTGAAAGATTGAATGGATTTGTCGACAATACAGAATACTGTAGCCACATGGACATTTGAAGCTGCTTTCAATTGAGATAGCTAGCTAGCACATTCAGCATCAAGTGACTGCCCACAAGTGATAGCCTAACTAGCTTGCTAGCTAACTAACATCAGGCAGAGCAAGTTGGCACACTTTAGTACGGAGGTCACACTGAAGTCTTAACTACATGTTAATGCCATGTAGCGGTCAGTGCACCATTGGTTTGGTTGTTGATCTGGTTGTCTTCTTCATCTGTGTCCCTCACTGTAGCGGCAGTGTTCTCACTTCACCCCTTATTGTTTAGCATTTCTTGCCCTCCCTCAGTGTGCCCTGAGGTATGTGTTCATTGAATCCTGTTATGTGTGTGCCCTTCCTTATAGCTTCATACCAGTTTGTGTGGCAGTGGTTATTACTGTACATGTACAATGGTATATCACTGAACACTCTACTGCAGCTGTGGACGTACCAGTGTCTGGTCACTCCCCACCCCTCTCTACTCTACCACTTCCTGCATCCCTCTGCCATTCCCTTCCTATTCCCTTACCCTCTCGTCACCCTCCGTTACCCTCCCTTTCTTTCCCCTTTCCCACCCTCCCTCTGCCCCTCCATCCCTTGCTAACCCCTCTACCTTGTCTGTTATTGCCTCAGTTTTGTTATTAACTCTGTATGTACATGTGTGTGTGTGTATGTGTGTGCAACATGTACTCCACTCAGGTACTATGTGGCTCTACACTGTACATACAGTACCTGTAATGGCACATACTGTACATTGCTCCTAGTTGTGTGCTACAGTCAAAGTAACAAAATGGACCCTTGTCGGGGAGAGAGAGTGGGATGTGGACTATATGCTGATACAATCTCTGTGTGGTAGGTAGTGGGGACGGTGCTTTAGGCACACTTCTTGTAACCCCCTTCTCCTAACTCCCCCTGCAAAGGCAGAAGAGTTTGGAAACTAAGGAGGCCTCGATACTGTTTATGGAATCATGCACACATACTGGTAGTAACGAGTTAATGTCCCTCCCCCTAATTTTTAAGTGCACAGGCTGATTAGTGCTTCAGTAGCAAAGAGGTCATTATGTGTTATGTGCAGCAGGTTTAGCACAACCAGTCACATAGCTCTCCTCATATTGCTGTATTTTACCTCAAGCCCCTCAACTGCTAGAATCACACAATCTCCATCAGCTAATAGTGATTCCCACCTCTTCAATTAGTGACCACCGCAGCCCATAGCAGTGATGCCCACAGACCAGACCAGTGAGTACACAAGTGTAGTAGGGCTTCACAGAACTGGACAGATGGACTGGACTCTATGCTATTACAATCTCTGTATTGTATGCAGTGAGGACAGTGCTACAGGCACCCTTTCTTGCTGAATTCTACCCCTCACATTGCTGTGTCTTCCATATGCAGTATCTCTTTGTTTTGCACCACACCACACTCACTATGGTCTCCTGTCACACTCTTTTAGCACTGCCTAGCCTCTTTCCCAGGCCGTTGTCTGGATCTAATACGGCTCGCGGTAAGGTTGTGTGCCGACTATTGCATACATGTGAGCCTGTCTGACTCTCCGTCACATTCCAACATAGCATTTCTCTGCTATTGTAAGCTGAGCCATTCTGCCCTAGCCTGCTAGCTGCTGCGTATACGAGTGCAAAGGGATATCCGCAGCGAGGAAGCTTCCAGAAGCCGCGCTCTTCGTGACAGCCTTGCCATACATCTTCTCTAAGGCAAGGCAGGCAAATAACTAGAGCTGTAGCTCTTACAAGATAGTTATTTGCTGAAAAATCTTTGTGCATTCGCAAACAGTGGTTCCCAGGCCGTCCTTTTCGCCCCCGCGCTAATATACTTGAACGGCCTGGGAACGAGGCTACTTCTCTACATAATCTATACATACTATTTTCAGAGTAGTTATACAAAATGGTTAAGCAGTAGCTAATAGCAATACTGGGTGATTGCCATAATGCGCAAAGTAGCAATGACTATAGTGATGTCACATCGCTAGCCATTTGCTTTTCAAACCCATCCATTGCTTACAGTATGAAACACTCAAGGCTCAGTGACACATGTACGAAGGGTACAAACGCACAGAGCTGTTCAGTGAAGTGCTGACAGTAGAGCAAAGACAGAAGACGCCACACTCCCTGAAAGGATCTCTTCTCAATGCTAAGTCTAATACAAGCCAATCAGATCCGTCTAGCTAACTGTTATCTACCAAATAGCATAGCTACACGTGTAGAAGAGGCGATACGAAACAAACCAGTTAAGTGCATGATGAAGTGGCATGACACAACAATGATTAACAGAGAAAGCAAGCGAGACTAGAGCCGATACTCTTCAGTAAAGGGCGACGTTTGATGGATGTAGCTACCATTCTCAGGCGGTAGAGTTTGATAATAAAAACTCACCTTACCTATCAGTGTAAGTTGGATATTCCATGAAGGACCAAGAGTACAAGTTGTCACACCGTCTTGGCGTTCTCTGTGGCTACACAGATCGTGGGGAAAGATCCAAAAACACCGATCGTGTTCACACAGTTACACAGCGAGCCTGAGAAGATGAGGGGAATTCCACAAATGGCGACTATGACGTCACAATTATCGCTCCATGACTTTTTATTATTAGCTGGGTTGGCCTTCATTCACTGCCATAGCTGAAAGATGAATGGATTCGCCAACTTTTAGATTACTGTAGCTACATGGGCATTTTAAAACTGTTTTCAGTTGAGGTAGCTAACTCGTCATTTTAGCTATATAGCATCAAGCAGCTGCCCACTGACAGGTGATGGCCTAGCTAGCTAGCTAGCTAACTAGCTAACATCAGGCAGAGCATATAGACAGACTTCATTATGGAGGTCATTCTGAAGTCTTAACACTGCTATATCTGCTGTAGCTAACATGATAGCTACCATCTTATTTGAAGCTAACCAATTTTGTATCGCTTGGACCTGGAGTACACAATCATTAGCTAGTTAAGTACAAATTAGTACAAGGTGTGCAACAAACAGCTACAAATGGCTGCATGAGAGCCAATCCAAGTAGTCTTATATATAGCTGACTTTGAGTGTATAGCATAAACCATGCACCATAAAGGGATATAGTGAGAAAGGCAGAAATGCAAACAATACAAGAGACCACTTTTCAACATGACTAGTGTTTGGTCCAAATTGCTGACATACAGTATTATTATACCCACAGTCACCAACAGTCCATCACATTACTTCAGACTGAGTATAGGCAACCTTGCAATCAGGGGGCCAGGAAGAGTCTACCTCATTTCTGTGTCAAAAGTGGGACTGGATTTGGGACTCTCTGGGTCATCCACAATTACACTTGCATGCAATGGGTTCACTGCAAAGTGCACATAAATAGGACTAATAGTATGTGGACCGCAGTAAGGGGGAATGCTGACATGGATATACGTGCACGCTTTCCCCTATTGATGCAGAAGGATCCTCATTGAAGGTGGGTGGGGCAACACCGCATGGAGGTGACTGGGGTCATGACAGCTGTGGGAGGAGCTAGCTAATACTGTGAAGGGTGTGTAGTGTGGTTTGGTCCCATGGTGCTTGTCTTTCTAAAGAGCTATGTAGCACTGGCAGTACTAGTACTGTAGACAGGCAAGGGGTTAGTAATTATGCATGGGAGTATATAAAGTGGCCATACATAGGCAGTGCTTGTGTAACTTACAATGTGAATGGACATGCAATGGTTGTGTATGTGTGCATCCATATGCATGTGTGCATGCAATACTTATATGTAGTGTGTATCCTTTCCACTGTACATATGTCAGCATACAGTACTAGTGATTGTGACATATGCTAAACATCACAATGTGCACTAACTTGCACTAATTGCATGTTATGTATGAGGACATACACCGCAAACAAGAATGACTTTCCCCATGGCTATGGACACATTATGGAATCAATCATGTATACTGAGATTATATTAAACCTTAGACATTATTGTATATCCTTAAAAGCTCATATGTTCTTTATCAATTTGCTCTTTGTACACTGCATGCAGTCAGAGCTCAGGCACTGTGCCTGTATTCTGGCATAATTTATGTTACAGTCTCTCTCTGTTGTCCCTACATAACCTCAAGTGTGAGAAGTACAGGCAAGTTGAGTGATCCTCACAAGTTAGGTATAACAGTGGCTTGAGGTTGTCAGTGTGGACTGTGACATTTGAGAGCATACAGAGTGCATGGCTTTCTCCACATGTCTGTGTGTGGACAGCAGCCATAGAGTGTATGCACATGTAGTGACATGTTGGTGAGCTGAAAGTCACTACATGTGCATACACACAAAGATGTGTGTGCCTTAGTGCAATAGTTTGTGTTTACTTTTCTTATTATACTAATTGTGCAGTACTGATGAGATGCAATTGCAGCATGTTTCATTTCTTTGTTGATTTGTGGATATTTTAAAAATGTTACAATAGTTTTGACCACCTTTTGCATATTGAGATATTCAATACAATTGGTGGCAAGGAGGCAAAAGAAAAACAACACCTACCTAAGCTTTGTGCAATTTAGTGAAAGATGTAAAAGCTGTTTAGAAACAAGTTGAGCTAGAAATAGGATATGATGAATGATTACTGTACTAGGCTACTGCATGGTGCTGGTTGTGGGTACCAGGCTTGGCATGAACAAACAAGAACCTGCACCTTTTGTCAGACTTGTGTACCATGAAGGTATGTATGAAGCCCATGTTTGCATGTGGTCTGAACCACACATGATTTGCTTGACTGTTTAAGGTATCTCATAGGCTCCGTGTATATATACCACACCTAGCTGTACACGACAGCTGGAACCAGGACACATGCACATACTGCATGCAGCAACAATGCAGCATTCTTTAACTTACACTACACACATAACACCAGCCACTACACTGTTGAAGGTTCAGTTATTGCAATACTAATGGCACTAATACCCTTGAAGCATTGTTCTCTATTGCTGCAGTAGTCACTCCACACTCCAGAGTGCAGGCTTCATGTATTGTGATACTGTTATCACACAGACCATGATCAAGCATTATAGTTGACTCTAGCTATGTAAATTAGTTCGATCTACACATTTCAGTGTGTTTTTTGCTGTACTTGTTGTCCTTTTATGACCAAGCCTATAGCTAGTTGTATATTTGATGTCAATAACTTCCAATGCTACTGCTCCAGCTTCATTCATTCTGATCAATACTGCTGTCACACATGTACAGGGCAGGGCAGGCATTCCTCTCAATCCATCTACCTCTATAGCTCACCTGTAATATTTATTTGCCCTTGGTGCACTGACTACGTATACATACTATATAAAAGACATGCATGCACTCATCAATTGGATGCACTATAATAATATTATAATTATACTATACCTTCGTCTGCTCACTCCTGGCCTCCAAATTATTATCATTTCATAAAAATAAACTTTATAATAACTGTTGCTTATTCCTTGTCAACGACCTGCTAAAGACCAACGTCCTATTCATGGTATCCACTCTCAGCTTACTTGAATTACACCATCAGAATTGACAGAATTACATACTGTTATCACTAAGTATTTGAGGTGACATCAGTGAATAACATTGCCATGCAAGATTACAACTCTAGATCTGTCAAACAATTATGAAGTATAATACACTGAATTCAAAGGGCTGCCAGCTGCAGGCTATAGCTATACACAATTATGCACAATTCACATGTACAGCAGTTCGCATATGAGTCTCAACAAGGATGTTCTGTGTGGCCCTATATATAGCTATACTTGCAATTGTGCAACTACTATAGCTATTGCACCATACATGACAGCGTTCATGATCAGTAATATGCATATGTGCAATGCATGAAGATCGAAACCATGCAGGCTGTATTAAATTAAGTGGATCGATGAAGTTAATTATTACTAACAGTTACTGTTACAAATTAAAATTTACCACACACACCTACAGAAAACAGCCACACAGCACAGATGTGGTGTATGATGTCCCTACAGCTATTGGCTAGCAGGAAAGTGGCACATGCAATGCAATGCTCACTCACATACACCTACACACTAGCCACTCTACACACTGCAAGATGTAGTGTACATTTACCACATTATAGCTAATACAAGGAAACATTACTGGTGTCACTTTAATTTTTCACAGAAATCACACATTTCCCTAAACGTCATGCAAACAACTGCTAAAATGATACAATAAAATCTCAACATCAAGAACTGCAAACTTCAGTCCAGCTAAGTCTAGTAACAGGCAAGAAAAATCCTTGGCAATCCTGTCATATAGTTCTCCTGCACTGAGGCAGCCCAGGTCTTGTGATTCACAATGGTTTGAGCTGCACTACCAGTGGACTGTATGGTGGGAGGCCAGCAAATGAATGAAAGGCACAAACCCAAATGAAATGTGTACACGCACACACACACACACACACACACACACACACACACACACACACACACACACACACACACACACACACACACACACACACACACACGCACACATACACACACAAACACACACATATATACATGCATCCATATGCTCAAACACATGCAAGTGAATACATCCATACATAACATATTCACATTACCTAGTGTGTGTACATTGTGTGTCAGCACACGGTCAGTCCATAGGGAGTTAGCAATTCCCTATGGACTAGCCACACCATTCACTGCTGTCCACTGTAGAGTGCTATGAACAGCACAAGGAAGAGCTCAAGGAATTAAACTAAGAGAGTTCCCACTGTCCCATCAGTGCTATGTGGTTGGTCATAGTCAATGTGTGTGCAAGCACAGACCACCATGTTACTGACACTCGGCAAGTCAGCATTATGTAATTAAGCTGTCCACAAATTGCCATACCTTGTGTGTCTTGGAGGTGGAGTGTAGGGTAGTTCCACAGAGTGGGGCTCACTCCTTGGTTGGGTCCACTACTGGAGGACTGAGACACCTAACACTGCCAGACATTGCAATAGAGGGAGGGAGGGGGAGGGATAGGGGAAGAACATGCATACGTACAGTACAGGTTGCATGGGTTGAAATGTGAAATGGAGTATAAACAATTGAATTAAAAGATTGCACCAACAATATGGTATTCATGTACAAAAGCATAGCAACAAATTACATTGCTGTACAAAAAGTAGGTTTCCCTGCCTCGGGCCATTAAGTATTGCAGTGAGTGACAGGCTCCATCTGGGCAGGTTGCACTGTATCTGTGCACTGTGTAACAACATGTCAATGAGCACCATTCTACCCTGGGTTGGTCTAGCGGGATAGCCTGCTAGATGGAGCACAAGTAATGGAGCATGCAGTGGGTGAGGTGTGCACACTCTGCAGTGGACTACCTGACTGATGTTGGGGGAGTGGTCCGGGGAAGAGGGACATGGGGGCAGAGGTAGAAGGGAATCCATATTGTACTGGGAGGAGTACTGCAGGCAATGGTGTGTGTGTGTGTGCTTGCACCTCCTGGTGATTGGTAGAAGGAGAGAGAGGGGGGGAGAGTGTCCATTACTAGCATTAATGAAAGAGTCGAGTGGATGCCACAAGGAGACAAGAGGGCAGTCTAGAATGACCTGTCTGGTCATAATCAGACTTGGTACAAAGTGTGGACTACAGACTCACATGAGGTGTGTGTGTGTGTGTGTACATGTGCATGTTGGAAGGGTACAATGACATTGGCATCAGTAGTCCACTGAGGTGTGGCCTCCTATTTCACGAGTGTCCTTCAGACATGTAGTTGGTGTGAGGATTGGGTAGGTACTGTGGTCAGGACAGTGGAGACATGATGCTGGCAGTCACTTAACCAGACACACAGCAGGAGAGTGTGGCTGTAGGGGATACAATAGGGAGTGGCCTGTACAACAGACACTAGAGTGCATGATGAATGCAAATACAACCAGTTGCTATAGCAACACACACCTGTTTGCTTCTGCTGTTGACTCTGTTGAGGGCTGGAGTTACAATAGATGTGGGTGGGGCTATATTGGATGTGGGTGGGGCTACATTGTATGTGGGTGGGGCTACATTGGATTTGGGTGGGGCTACATGAGTGGTGGGAAAGGCTGCTGAGGGAAGGTGCACATTGGGGAGTGGTCCTGTGGCGTCTGAAGTGCTGGGAGAATTGGAGACAGTACAGTACATGGACTTGTGTGTGTGTGTGTACATGTGTGTAGTGTGCACGTGTGTGCGTGTGTGTGTGTGTAGTGTGTGCATGTGTGGTGTGTGTGTGTGTGTGTGTGTGTGTGTGTGTGTGTGTGTGTGTGTGTGCGTGTGCGTGCATGTGTGTGCACGTGTGTGTTCACTCAGCAGCATACCTATGTATGTGTGTGCGTCCATTTACAAATGGTCAGATTAGGAGTAGTCTCTCCCTTTCTTTGCCAAAAAAGGAGCACCTTCCGTAGCACTCCGTTTGCCCTTTTTGCTGCCTGCATGCAGGGGAGGAACATACAGCAAACATGGCACATGACACAATGGTGGCAGGACGGGGGCAGGTCCTGGATGACAGAGCCTCCCACCACTCTCTTATGCATAGAAGATGGCACTCCCCTTGGGTTGTCAATTCAAAGACAATTAAGTTAGCGAGCCACTATCAGAATTTGAACTACTCCACACACACACACACACACACACGCACACGCGCACACGCACACGCACACACACACACACACACACACACACACACACACAATTATGGGCTATCCATAACATTTAGCACACTCAGTATATAAGTCATAATAACAGAAGTAGATGGAAGCATACCTTGCCGCGTGTTTTCTCCTTTGCTTTCCTTTGATGATGGAGGTCCACCAACAGAGGGACCTGGTCCATCAGGGTCTGCAGACAGTGCCAATATAAATAATGCAAAACTGCACATAATTCACAAACATTTAAAACCATTACAGCATACAGCACTCTACACATGTAGAGCATTATACTAAAACATTCTGAATGTTACCATTAAAATGAAGCTATTGTCCACTGACAGCAGACGAAACTTAACACAGTAGATTACTATGCACAGTACATTTTGTTTAGCAAATTATGTGAACTTTCTGGAAACTGAGTATCACCACGGCAGACCATCCATTGATGAGCAAATATGTCAATCCCATCCAAGTACAGAGGGCTCATGGTGAGACAAACTGTTCCACTACTGCCTGTCCAGTCTATAGTAGTTGTACCCATGCAGTTCACTATATCAACATGACATGTGCCACAACAGTGAGAACACCTGTTGGTCAGTTTGGAGAAGATCATACTGTAAACACATCATTTCTAATGAATAACATTTTGTTGCTATACAAATGACTGTCCTGTAGTGTTGTATGTGTAACTGGTGGTGTGTTAGTGACAGTGTCACTGAAGCAGTATCCACAAAGACATGCACTTTACTTCAGTGGTGCCCTCAGTAGTTCAAAGCCTCAACACATATGCCCAACCACTGCACTGCACCTTGTAAGGGAGGGTCCACTGCAGACAACTGGCTCCTCACTGACTGGCAGGGGGTCTGTCTCACAGAGGAGTCCTGTAGTGACGTGAGGTGGGGAGGTGTCTGGTGCACCATTGCCTGCTGCACCACACCCACCTCAGGAGTGGTGGGCTGCTGTGCCGTCTGCTCCATCTGCCTCAACTGCCTCACCTGAGTGCCCTGCAGTGCAGTCTGGCAGGCCTGGTACCGCTCTTGGGTCATCTCAGGCAAAGGGTGAAGACCCCTCAGAGCTAACTGTATTGCAGTATACCATTGGTGAATTACTGCCATATGCTGCTGCAGCTGAGGTAGGCTGGTAGATAGTACCCTATTAGAGGAGCCACTGCCACACACTGTGGTATGCCAGTCACTGAGCCATTATTCCAGTAATAGGTGTTGTAGGGAATGGGATTGGAGGAGGAGGAGCCAGTAGGCCCCGCCTCACTGGTAGACATTTGCTGCTGCTGTTGATACTGTGTGGCTGCTAACTGCTGCATTTGATGCTGTCCCCACACCACCTCGGGGTGGTGGTGCATGCTGTGGTGTCCTAGTCTGCCTTGACTGTGCATCTCAGGAGCAACAGTAGCGTGAGCAGTGGTGTGAACAGTTGGCAGTGCTTGAATGGTCATCGCCATGGAGACAGGTTGGGATAGGAGTGAGTGTTGGGCAAACAAGATGGCTGGAAATGTTGTCGACAACTGCCCAGTGCTTAGGTGGGCAGTAGTGGGAGTGGTTGGGACTAGACTGGTCACCTGTTTAGTAGGAGACAGTAAAAAGAGGTACATGAAGCTGTGCACGTCCATTTAGCTCACCCGACACTATTAATTTTATGAATAAGCAGGAGCTGACACAAACAACCTAATCACATTATGTAAATGAATTAATGAATGAGGAATTGAAGTACTAATAACAAGTGAAGAGCGCGGAATGATGTTGGAGATACAACTAAACCAGCCATGCACTCTGACCCAATCTGACACATGGCAGCTGTTGAATGTGTGCTACCTCACAAGGACAACTACTGCGCTAGCATTAATTAAGGGTCACCAAGAGAAGCTAATGCCAACTCCAGCTCCCTCTCTCACTTCACCACCTGCCCAGACCAACCTTCTCTTCTGGACTAATGGTGGCTCTCTTCAAGTACTTGGCATTCAGTGGGTGAATGTAGCTGAGGTTGGTGCGAGCTGAGCACTCTCCACAGTCAGGTGACCCAACCACTCGAGTGAACTCCAGTGGTGTGGGCGGCATAGCGTACTCATCCTCATCCTGTGAGTAATAGTGGCTGGAGCTCATCTGTGAGTCATCACTCAGGTCAATGACTACTGTTGCAGAGGAGGTGATAGAAGCACCAATGCTCGGGGATGCTTGTGAGGTGGGGTCTCCCAATTGACCAGTTTTGCCATCCTGTGCCAAACAGGAAGTGGTACAGTGTGAATTGACAGTATTGACAGTACCATGCAGGCACCTCTCCACACCCACCTCCTCCTGGCCCTGCACCAGCTTTCTACTCTTCTTTACAGGTGGAGAGGTCCCTTCCTCCTTCTTGTCCTCCTCTTCCTCCTCTGGGGTCCTGCCTGCTAGGACAGTCTGAGGGTGCTAGAGAGGGGTAGGTAGATAGCGGGCATTTGTGCATGTGTGTGCATGTACGTACATACACATGCATTGCATTATAGCTAACCATACAATATAGGTATCAGCACACAGTCTATATATCACATCTGGCACTGAAATCGGCACCACAATACAGTGACAACAGACACAACACCACATCAGTCTATGGCATACAGTGAATGTGAGCAGAATTGACCTGCTATAAAATGTTGAGGTACTACGGCCAACAGTACCAGTGCACAAAGACAAGGTTCTCCTGTTCTTAGATGACACTGGTAAACAGTTCAAACAGAGCACATACATACAATCTCTATCCTACGTTTGCCTGAGTGTGTCCTTTGCATGGACTGGTGGGGGAAACTGTGTGTTATGACAGGGAGGACATGCACCTATTCAGTACTGGAACTGAGCCATTGTTAAGTATGATGCTTACAAGATACAACAGGTCACACAATTAGCATCAGCACAGGAGGGAAAGTGTCAGGTTCAAGATTACTAAGAGAGGTTCTGACAACACCAGTAATCATACTTTACAGCAATATACTGTAGGGGAAGGGTCCAGTATAGCCCATGCAATGTGGAGCCACATGTCTACAGTGAGTGATGACAGAGAACTGTCCCAAAGTGTTTAGGAGAACTTTAACTGTAACAAGACCTCTCATCAATAAAAGGACTCAGTAAAACCAGTACACACTGGACCATGAGTATGAGTACTGTGCATGTAGCGTAATTTTTGTGATAGTAAATTTGGTTCTGCAGACACTCCAGATCTGTGGACTCAGTAGGCACTACATATAGTTCAGAGGATCTCCCACATCCAAGGCACCAACAGACAGGATGTGTGAGGTAGAGACGTCTTGATTAAGGTAGTTGTAGTGCCCCCCTAAATGAAAGTATCTTCCTCTGCCTATGCATTGAAAAGATATATAGAACTGTGGGTGGACGTGCTTGTGAGAGGACACACAGAGGATGTCCACATCCAATGGAGACAAACAGTGTGTAGAGCTGTGAACTCAGTGGACCATAACTGGTAACTGGTACTGTAATAACTGGCAGTAAACCTGACAACTGGTCAGTGAACAGTTGGAATGGGAATGGGTCCAACCATTGGGAAGATCAGTGATCACTATACATGTGCAGTATCTCATGAAACAAAACATAGCACACATGTAAAATCACTAACAAAAGAGTTTGAGAGAGTACCAATCTCTTTGTCCATCTTGTTAGCCTACTTGCCATGTGAAGGATCATGTGAGGGCTGGCATTACATAACCAGTGACAACTGGTGCTAAAGTATGAACCATAAACAAAGGTACAGTAACTGATGAATAATAACTGAGAACTGAGAATTGCAGCTTAACTAGTTAGCAACTGATTAAAGTGTATGTAAGTATGAGTGATGTCCTGAGTATGTCCCAGTCTGTCCAGTATAGGGACTCACAGGACAAGTTAGACAATGTACAGGTAAACAGTCACATTGCAGACACCATGCAGGACAGGACAAGGAGGGCAAAGGACAGGGCAGGTTCTACTGGACAACTGTGGCATTGTGTTGGAAATGGTACAATGTAGACTGCTCTCTGAAATGTCACTGACCTCAGTCCTGTCCAGGTCCATCACTGTGTCCTCATTAGTTGGCTGGGAACCTGTTGAGTTGGGAGCATCACCTGATGAGGTGTCACCTGTGTGGGAGTGAAGCAGACCAGGACAGAGAAAGTGGACATCTCACTACATGAGGCTCACTCTACAGGAGGTGACCAAACACCACAGCATGTGAACAGACAGACACACAGGGCAAGAGGGGAAGGTGGTGTGCTTGAGTGACTGGGATGAATAAGGAGATCTCCTTGCACACAATGGGAATGTATTCCAAAGTCTAACCACACACAGTAATGTACTTACATACCTTACACACACGAGGGATAAATCTCTTATTTGGATCCATAAACTAGTGCTCAAGTGTTAGGACAATACCACCACATCTAGTAGATATCTAGTAGCATATCTGCACTCTACTACACCTCAACTGACTGCACTACAGCATTCAGGCAGCAATGTAGGTCCTGATACATGTACATTGGGTGCTACACATGCCCACTCATGTAGTAATGACAGCACTGCAGTTCAAGGCAGTCAAGTGAGAATCTCACTTCACCACCTACAGGTGGTACAGGGTTCACACACAAGAGAGAGCTAGCCCCACCCAACCCAGCACAGCCAGCTGGGGAATGAGGTGCTGCTTCTCTGATACAACTGACTGAGGACTTGACAGACACAGCACAGACACTGCATGAGGAGACTGACTATGCACCACTCACCAACTGGACAGAGCTCAATGGAGGGACGTCCATATCTATCTTGTTCAACTTTGAACTTCCTCCTCTCATCTGTAGTGAGTTGTGCTAGTATACCATCCACTACCTGTTGGTCTCTGATATAAGGCTCCAGTTGGAACTCTGTAATCTTCTTGTTCCTGACAACTCCTCTCACAGCTGCCACTCCAAACTTGTGTACAAGTGTTTGTGGTACTGATGACTGCAGGAGTGAACAGTAAACAGTACAGAACACAACAACTCAAGTACATTACTTCTCACCACACATGCCACATTAGTAGTAACAACAAATCAATGTCATACTGCACTGAAGTCACACTGCATGAGTGGGCTTTGACGCAAGACTGTTCCATCCTCTTTCTGATAGCAATGAGTGTGTGTTACTGTGCATTGGTGTGGTCTGCTCAATTCAAATACAATTAAATAATAAAATGAACACGTTAGAGCTTAACTACAATTATATGCAACTAAACTATGTCAACTACTGCACATCAAATGAGAGCCACCTGTGAGACAATACCATGCAAGCAGATGAGCACACATGCCAAGTCCACACCATGTCTAGAGCTGAACATGTTGGAATGAAATATAATGTGGTCAGACACAGCCAGAGGACTACACTGATACACAGCTCATCAAGTCCTGTCAGAGTCACATCACTACAGTGTACACAGAGTGCTTTAGGTCATCTCGAATAATACATTTGACCACCTCCATCAATGCAGTGTGGATTGAATGTAGAATGTGATGGTTAACTTATGCATGATGTACACAGTCACTACCTGACAATAGTCTGTTGGAGCCAGTATACCTGAACTATAAGAACTGCATGTGCATGTGTCTGTGTAGCCTCATTCCTAGCTCCACTTCCTCTACAATGGCTAACATAGGGGTGGAGACAAAGCTATAGTACTGCAAATACAAAGCACCATTCAGATTGTTCACATGTCATGTGACATTGCTTTGATGCATACTGAATATATACAGTGGAACCTGTCTAAGATGATCACTGAGTTAGGCAGCCACCTCTCAAAAACAGCCAGCCTCCCTGGCCACAAATAGCACTAAAGCATTGCAATCTACCTCTATAGACAGCCACCTGTCTATACAGGTCAGTTAGAATTGGCCCACAGGTGGCTGTCTTAGACCGGTTTCACTTCACAATGATTTTCAGTCACGATAGAGCAAAGAGTGGTGCCATTATTGTTGTTGTTACTGTCCATTTAGTGATGTAGTGACATGACTATACTGTGAATCCATCACAATATCAAAAGTTAGGGACCACACCCAAATTTGGGTGGTTTCTAAAAATTAATGGCAACTGGAAGTGCATGGGATGGGCTCAAGACTAGTATCTGTGTGCCTCATACAACCAGCTAACCAATAACTGGTGGCATAAGTAACAAGCCATACAACTACATGGGCAAGAGGGGAAGAGCAGTGCACAGACATAACACTGCCAGTGTTATGTCTTATGCTCTGCTCAATAGAACACATAACACTACCAGTGCACCAGACAGTGCATACAAGACAGACATTTTAGGGAAGCAGCTACAACAAAGAACACCTCTTGACAAGCAACTGAGGCCCACTAATCCAATACTGGTACAATGTTGGCTACGGTACCCTTGTGGGACCAGAGTGATTTGGAGTCAATATGCAGTGTACAACTGCTGAAGAGATGAAACTTACATAAACTTCAAATCTCAACTTCTTCAGCCTCCCATGTCCAGCCAGCTTTCCTTCAAGCTCCTCCAGCTTAAGGCCATCCTCTGCTACTCCACTCTAAAGAATGACATGATTAGATCTAGTAAGCATCCCACACACTCTCTGCAGTCTGCACAGTGTATGTAAGGTAACAAGACAGGTAGAAACCTATCCACTATCCAAACTGAATCACAGTCAGCAAGCCAATGAAAGACACAATATGCTACAAATGGAAGGATCATTCTGGCAAACACCAAATGACTGAGGAATGATGAACATTGTATAAACCATGACCACACTGAACAACAAAACACTTAGCATTACATGAAGTCATCTGTTGTCAACTGTGGGTCTGAGGTAGGAGTGGCTCATGCAACCTTCAATATACAGGCTCTTTGGCATCATTCCTGACATGATAGTGGGAGAAGATTTAGGGCATGCTATGAGGGAGGAGTTAGACTAGATAGCTGTCTGGTGCAGGTGGTAATGGCACACTCAGTGTTGATCACACAGGCAGAAGACCACTTGAGCTGGAGTTAACGTTGAAAGGTTATGAAGATGTGATGAAGCACAGGTTAACTGGTATAGAGTGAAGATAAATCTGTGGTGATTTGCAGAGAGCCTACCAAGTGTACTGTGAAAATGGGAGATGTAAAGAACAAGTGAGGAAGATTGTCTACCAGCAGGAGTTTAAGTGAGGTTGAATTAATGGAGAGACGGAAACAGTTGATGCAGTGAAGAACTGTTGGGAGACAAAGAGTGTCCATACAAAAGAGATGATGGTAATAATGCAATGGTAGTGTCACCTTATAAGATATGGCTGTGGGAGTTGGGTATGTGCAGAATGGCATATGGTGAGATTGTTAGAGGTGGAAATGAAAGGTTTGAAAAGGGCGGTACATAGATGAGCCATCATGTAAATAAAACCATTGTAAAGAGGTGGAAGCAAGGAGTATGGCAGTAGCAGTGCAAATGAAGAGATTGACTTGGTGAAAAGTGGCAGAGTTGAAGTCCACGTAGAGTGTGACGTGACATCAAGTGTAGGGTAGGATTGCCAGGGAAGACAAGAAGCAATAGAGTGCTAGTTGTTCATACACAGTTGTTGACAACAGTTAAAGGAAAGTCTGCAGAGGCATACAGAGAGACTACTTTGGAGGAACCACAACTGATTACTGTACACAGACACAGCTGATGTGGACGCATACATTGCTACTCTCCAGTCATGGGACCACTGAAGTGGGGTACCCAGGTCAAAAGTGAGTCATTACAGCTCAGCAAACTGACCCCACAAGGGACTAGACAACACATACAGAACTCAGGACATGAGCCTAGGTGAGGGAGTGAGGACGGTGTGAAGTTAACACAGCACTATAATGACAACTAGAGGGCGATAAAGTGACTTAGATTATAGAAAATTACATTACCATCCTACAATCCTAGGGAATCAAAATGAATAAAGTTCTATGTACATAGCCAACAGTCAGAGTCTCACCAATATTGTCACGTACCTGCTATTGTAGCTACATACGTGAACAAGTCTATGTGAGCTCCTACCACAAACACCATCCATCAAGTGCATCAAATGGGGGATGTGAGCCCAGGGCACTGACTTATGGTACAACTCAGCACCTTCTGCCCGACCTCCATTATGTCTACTCCACATGGACAACTTGCACATCTCCTTGACGGTAACCTAGCAACATTTAGTGCACTAGAAGCAAGGCAACTGCTCAGTTTGTTCCGTACACCACAACCCAACAATGAGCTTTCTTGCTCGCCCATGTAGCAGGGATCATGCCTAGCTCAGGACTGGATTGTGACAGAGTGACTGGACTGCAGCCATGTCTGCCACTTAGTGTCAGAATGGCATTCCAGTTGAATGATCCACAGATCAGAAAGGTAAAAGGCTAAAGATAGCAAAGGCTTAAGAAAGATATAACTACTCTTCACTGTGTGAGGTGTGACATGAGGGGAAGATGTAAGGAAGAATGGATAAAACGATGTATTAATTTAAAAATGGTCACAAGATAAAAGTCATGAGTCAGTTGGGATTAAGGAGGTCCTAGCGATGAAGGCAGGGAAGCAATCAAGTGATGTTGCCAGTTTAATGAAGAGCCCATGTGACATATCATCTGGCAAGTACAGGAGAGCAGTGTACATGGGTCGACAGCAGTTGAGGACACGTCTTTCTCACCCAAGGAAGGGAGGTTAGGAGGTAGGAGAGGCAGGAGAGGAAGAGAGACTAGTTTGAAGGTTTTTGGTGCACACAGACAGCTGACGGGAATGAATTATTACATTGTCACTATCCAGTTATTATGGGGCCATTCAAGTGGGAACCGAGAACAAAGAACAACTATTTGAGTTCAACTGTCTGACCCCATAGGGACTAACCCAATCTTACTGTATAGCACTTCAATGTTTTCTGGTGTTTGTTATCTGTATTCCTTTTCTGAGTTAGCGGCTAAGCTGCCTAATCTGCATATATAATGCACACACAGGAAATAAATACATACCTGCTGTGGGGCCCTGATGTTCACACACTTGAGCTCTTCCACATGTTCAAAGTAATCCACAACACCACACACCACATCAAGTGGGACATTCCATAAGGTGACCCTTTTCACACTCCTCTGCACCACATTGCCTGCAGAGAGAAAGGTTTGTAAATGAGCTGCTACAAGTGTGAGTGTGGTCCATTATAAGGTTTACACACCATTGACAATTAATCCTTCCACAACACAGTTAGAACTGCATGGGTTGTGCCATGGTTGGCAGTCAAGTACAATTACCTACTACCATTACTATTACATCAACAACAAGTGAGTGAATCTCTACTTGCATTAATCCCATGTATGTAAGTATCCTAGTGAAATGGCAGGTGTGTGAGTGATTAGTACATCAAACCACAAGTGCACAATATCAAGCCGTCACTAACAACTAGAAAGCTACAACAATATGAAACACTAGGACCCAGGTAGCACACAGTGCAGGTTGTAAGGAGAGCAGCTTTGAGACCTTTTAAGTCAGTAGCTGCATTGGTCATTATCAACCAGCATTAGTTGCAGAGAGCGTGGACCACTAAAGGCAATGTATGACAAGCTGTACACATTACAGTTTACAGACAATGACCACATTACAAGGTCAGTGTGACACATCAAACACTGTCATTCAACTCACCATCACAAAGCCAATCCCAGCACTGTGGTGGTAGATGCAGTGACAAATCTGTCAATGTAGTGTTGTTGCTGAGACCCAACAGGAGGTGGTGGGTGAATAGCTTGACATTTTCATTAGGTGATGAGCCACAATGCTCCAATTCCAGTGTTAGGTTAAAAACCCACAATTCCATCTTTGTCATTGTCTTGTTCTGAGCTAGTGATGTAGCCATCTTGTCCAGAAGGTCACGGCTCAGGCTCTGCAGCGAGCAAGGAGGTGAAGTACACATGAGCATATGAATTATCTAGAATATGTAGTCTGTGAGAGCAGGAGGTGGTGAAAGGAGGGATGGCTTACAATGAGACAGAGAAAGGAGTGAAGGCTAATCAGCTATGCTAATAGGTCACCCATTGCAGGGATGTGGACTGGTGAAGACTTGAGATCGGGGAACAAACGCAGTATAAGATGGGTATAAGCAGGAGAAATACATAGACTGAGTGTAGGTAGCAGGGTGTGCAATTGAAGGAAGCAAATTTGAACAAGAACATTGGCAGAAACATCAAACTACATTTCAACAATGTCAGGGAAGAATGATGAATGATGAATACAGGGGGGGCAGGAAGAGGAGAGCCCAAAGAAAGCTGCAGGTTTATGCCCAATGTATGAAGAGGACAGCATTGGTATTGAGGAAGTTGTGGGAGCCATAGCAAAGTTGAAGAGTGGAAAGGCCCCAGGTGTATGTGGAATTGATGCGGAAATGCTGAAAGCAGGAGGCATGGTGGCACCTGAGTGGTTACACAGAGTCATAGAGGTAGCATGGGCAAAGGGAGAAGTGGCAAATGATTGGAAGAAAGCGGTTATTGTACCACTGCACAAGAAGGGCAGTAAGATGGTGTGTAGCAACTACAGAGGGATAAGCCTGCTCAGTATACCCAGCAAAGTGTATGCACGAATCCTGGACAGTCGAGTGAGAAGCAAAACGGAAAGTAAGGTATTGGAAGTGCAAGGGGCCTTTAGGCGAGGAAGAAGTTGTGTAGATCAAATCTTTACAATCAGGCAACTAAGCGAGAAAGTGCTTGAGAAGAACAAACAGATGGTGATAGCGTGCATAGATCTGGAGAAAGCATACGATAAGGTCTGTAGAGTCAGGTTATGGCAGGTGCTGGAGCGCTATGGAATTCAGGGAGGTCTAATGACAGCAATCAGGTCCATGTACCTAGGGAGCCAAGCATGTGTCCGTGCTAGTGGGAAAATGTCAGGCTGGTTCCCCATTACCCAGGGAGTGAGGCAGGGGTGTGTGATGTCACCATGGTTATTTAATGTGTTCATGGATGGAATAATAAGAGAAGTGAAAGAGAACCTACAGGGCGGGGTGCAGCTAACAACTACCAACGTACAGATGCTACTATTTGCAGATGATGTGGTGATGGTGACTGAGAAGAAGGACGACATGCAGAGAAACTTGGATGAGATGAAGAAAGTGATGGAGAAATGGGGAATGAAGATGCATTGGGGAAAAACGAAAGTGATGGTGGTAAGCAGGACAGAAGAGGAATGTCAATTGAACATCGAGGGTGAAGATATTGAAGATGTTAAGAAGCTGAAGTACCTAGGAGCAATGATCAGTGCAGATGGGAGGTGTGATGAAGAAATTGAACAGAGGGTTGGGGCAGCAGCAAAAGTGGTAGGAGCAATGAGAAAGGAGGTGCTGGAGAGAAGAGAGCTACTGAAGAAAACTAAGTTGAGGGTGTTCAATGCTATGGTAGTGCCCACACTCACCTATGGCTGTGAGACATGGACTATGCAGAAGAGACACGAGAGTAAGATACAGGCATGTGAAATGATGTTCCTAAGAAGAGTGGAGGGTGTGACAAGGATGGACAGGGTGAGAAATGAAGCGGTGAGGAGATCTCTTGGACAGGAAGCAGTGTTGGACATTGTGAAGGAGAAGCAAAGAAGGTGGAAGGTGAAAGTGGAGGAGATGGATGGGGATCGATTGGTGAAGCAAGTATATGAAGAAGAAATGACGGGAAAGAGACCGAGAGGAAGACCAAAGAAGCGATGGACTGATAATTTTAAGTAATCCATTAGAACTTTGACTATAGAACATTACTATTTCCAGACATATACTATGTTACCCATTGTACATTAGGCTACCTCCTGCAGAGGAGACATTGCCGTTATGAATGATGATGATAATACAATCAAAACCAGTCTATGTACCTGAAGGCAAGGCATGACTCAAGATGAGCATTGCATACACCACAACTGTATACAGTGAAATATTGACACTATTAGCATTGCATCAAGTCAACAGTCATCAGCTGCCAAGGTTGGTAGGAGTGCCCCAGCTAGTGTCCCAAAGAACACTTACTGTTAACACATTACTGACATGATAGATGGAGATCCCTGCAGAACACCCCACAATACAATTCTAATGGACAGATACAGTATCACCCACAGAGACAGCTTTGGTGCAGGAATGCAAGATTGGATCCAATTCACAGCTTGTGGATTGACATGCATGGTGCTTAGCCATTTAATGATTAGACAGTGGTCAGCAGTGTCAGAAGTGTTAGCCACATCTAAATAATATAGTACACCAACAAGTAAACCTCAGTCAAAGGTTAGGTACCAGTTGTTGGCATTGTGAAGCAGTGAAATGTCAGTGGAGTGGTGGGGCCAGAATCCCAATTTGAATGGGTAGAGTAGTTGGGCCATACTGAGATGGGAATTGACCATGCACTGACAGCAGTGGGTGTGGTGAGGAATCATTTCAAAATGAGGAAGCAGTTATTCATTATTGAAGGCCTACAGAGTTGAAAGTTGCTAGTGCTTGAAAGTGACTAGCTTGGACTGTGTGAGGAATGAAAACTGGCAAGAGATGGAAGTAGGCACAGGCAGTAGGAGTGATGAGGAAGAGGCTTGAGAGAAAGAACAATTGTGAAGTGTGTGAGATACGCCATAGAGTGGTGAGAGGGCAAACAGAAGGTAGGAGGTCCAGAGGGAGGACAAGATACGTAGTAATGGAGTGGTAATTAATACTTACCACACACTGCCTGTAATGCCCTGTATCTCTGGTTCTCTGAATCCTGATGATGCATGCATTGAGGTTAGCTGTTGTGTTGCTCTTCAGTTGTCCTTCACAATTATAGGGCAGTACTGGAAATATGGTGTAGGATGGTTGCTGGCAGCAGGAGGAAACGACACGCTGCAACAGATCGAGGCTGATCCAACTTTTTTCGCTGCGAATTTCGTAAGTCACCGTGAGAAGTAGTACTGACAGATAAGAAACTGAAGCGCTGTTGATACCTCTACACTGGGTGGCTTGTTTTAAGTTTCAATCACAGACAACGTGCGAGCTGTGTGTGAAGTACCACTTCTCTTGTTCCTTGCGACCGCGCGTGTGACCACCCGCCATTTTAATGACGTCACAAACAGCGGCTAACATACAGCATCACACAGGGCCATAAGATGGCATATCAAAAACACACTACATTCACTTATTAAGCAGTCACAAAAGACCATAGCATGCTGCACACATCGAAGAGATAGTTACAAGATGCATGCTAGACATGACTAGATTGGAAGATGTGGACAAGGTGACTGAGTGTTAGCCTCTGGAGCTATCATGTCCTGGTAGCTACCTCTGACTTCAGAGTCACTACTGAAGTCTCAGCTTCAACAACAACTTCCAAATGCAGAAAAAATAGCTTTTACCTTCAGCAGCACTATACATAGAGGAGGCAACTACGGGTTTGAAAATGCCCTCATTAGAAGGTGGAGAGAAAGGACATAACAGAATTGCATAATTGCTTTTAACACAGTAATTTTAATACACCTTACTCAGTGAAGTGCTAGGGAAGCAGTGTTAGTGCCCAAGTCAGTGCCCCCCCTCCCCCCTTCAGTTTCTTAGAAGGGGGATAGGTCCCCTCAGTCTTCTCACACCTCACAATCCTGGTGCCCAAGGACTGCAGTGATCGGAGGAGCCCTAGTCGGTACAGATCTTCCAAAGTGCTGCTGTTACTCCTGTTCTTTCAATTATAAATGACGTAGGCCAGATCATGGTGATGAACTTGGCTGTTGTACCAAACTGGTGACAGTAGGAAGCCAATCCATGCACTGCTTCTCTGTTGTGTCCACTGTTACATACTACAGCCTTACATCGTCACAAGCCAAGTGCTAGTGGATGATTTAAGTGCAGAATGGAGATGCAGCAGCAGGCTAAGCAGGTTTAGAGGAAGCAGTCAGCTTACAGCCTAAAGTTGGCACAGTTCTAGCCAATTTGGCCACCTTTGAACTACTGTATTACAAACTCTTCAACTGTTAATTATACACCTCACAGATACTGTTCTTTACCATTCCGATTAGCAGCAGACTTAAGTAATCCCATAAAGCTACATATCTATGTATAAGCGAGCACAACACTTTTAGACTTTAAGTTACCAAATTATTATAAAAGTGTTCCAATGCCTTTGCTAACATTTGACTTTACTACCATTAGACCAATACATTGTTGCTTCTAATAACTTTCAATGAACCAAAAAGTAATGTGCACTCAAAATGGAAGCCATCTTCTGCAATAAAGGAGGCAGTAGAGGTCCATGCTGTTCCCAGGGGGCACATTACAAATGAGAGTCTTGAGAGTTGTACTAGACACTGCAAATATTGCTTGCTGTGAAGATTAGTGCAGGTCCATTATATAATTACACACCAGCTGCCACCATGGGTAAATCAGTCTGTAGGTCACAAGTGCACACATGGCTTCAGTATGTCCACTGTGTGTTGGTTTGAATGAAGTATGCTGTTCACATTCTAAATAGAGTGCTGGACTGAACACAGCAAGGTAGTCTATGCACAAGTGGTCAAATGTGTACTGTGAATGTTTAGCAAAAGGTGCACACATGGATCCACTCGATCAAAAGCCAGCAAAGTGGCCATGCACAAGTTATACTTTCTTCATTGCCTTCATGTACCATGTCTTCTGAACATGTTAGAGTGGGATACCAGACATACAAAATACACATACAACAAGCAAATTGTGACATCAATTCGTCTTCATCTTCCAAGCATGCTAGATGTGTTGATTACCTGAAATCCTTCCACATTCATACACATTGCCCTTTACAATAAATTATGTCTGAGATGCATACCAATGTGCAGAACAACCTGTACAGCAGTGTACATAAATAAAATTGCTGTAAATAACACAAGATAGACACTGCAATAGCGTGTGATGGTAAACACACTGTATTGCACTTATGTGTGACTGACAACTAGTGCTTCCCCCTACTTGGTGCACCATTACTATAGCTACTGTAATTAATACCATTACACACAGTTCTTATCACTCACAATATCACACATCTACATCCAAACTTTCTGTACAAAACCATCCCATTATTGTCAGACACTGCACTCATTTCAGCCAAAAGTATACATGTAATTAGAGCTGACTGCAACACAACATTAAAAATTCGGAAAACCCTCCACACCAATCAGTGCTCACACCTATTTGTTTAGTGCGACGTTCACACTGACATCAGTATTAACACTGCTGTTGACATCATTTCCGATCAGTTAAGAGAAGTACTTCATCCACACAAGGATAAAAGCAAAGTCCACAGCTACCCTGGACACAGGATATCCTAGCAGCATGTTGTGTACAGTGGGAGGACCTCCTCAAACAATAAGCAAACAAGTTTAATGTACTGTGAAGTAGAATGTGTCACCCAAAAACAATCCCACCAGGTTATATTAGCTGTGTACCACATGTTGTGTACTACGTATGTGAACGCAAATCCTCAAAGTAGAGTACCAAATATGCAGAATGTACTGTAAAATGCTTAGTCTCTTACAAACCATTCCCAATAAATGGCATGTGTGTACAACCATGCGGTCTCTTGCACTGCATGATTGGAGTGAACACCACTGTGACAACGGATGTGCTCACAGTGGTAACCAACATGTACAAAGAGTGGACCACACCCATGTGACTACTGGTGCCTGGCTTTGAACCACTACATGCAGTAATAGCGAAAGAGCGAGAACATTGCAGCATGCTAACTTTCTAAGCAGCAGTGCTTTTGCCACTTGGCCAATATACAATGTGTTTGGCTACTTTACACATTATGTGTATACCATATATTATGTATAGGCAGTACTTTGATAGCTGCATCACTGACCATCAACATGAAGTCATGACAAAGAAGCCATACTTCCTGTGGCAAGATATGCTCTTACACAATTGGTTACATTTAATGGAAGAAATCCTTTGACAAGTTTGGAATTTGAATCCGAAATTAAAGAAAAGAAATAAATGGTCCTTGCTTACGTCAATATAGTCCAGCTAGGTGTAGGTGTGACAAGGATGCAGAAGAGAGAGTGCATGCACATAGGGATGCATACAGTTGACATACCTCCAATTGATTGGTGATGTCCATACACTGAAGCTCTTTTACATGTTCAAAGATCCCCACTACATCACACAGAAGATCAAGTGGGGCATACATCAAAGAGATGCTCTCTATGCATTCCTGTGCACTACCACCTACAGAAAAAATGGATATGACACAAAACAGGAAATGGCATACAGCCATATGCATGAATGGCAACACACTGCACAGCTTAGCTGAATGCAGTTCATAATACAGTAGGAAGTCACTTATCTGAACATGTTGGGACTGGAGGGTGTTTGGATAATCAAAATGTTCGGATAATTGAAGTTATCAACACTCACTGACATACATGACAATTTGCATATAAAATTTCCATGTAGCTGTAACTGAATTGTGTACATACATGTATCAGTTAAAGTAATCATTAATGTGGCCTGTCTTGGATTCATTGCTCTCTTTGGGAAGTCTTTAATAAAAGCCCATTGCGTATACCCTTAGTTCCCATGGGTACACTGGGTTGTTGCTTGAGGTACATATGTGAGCACTATCTGCAGTGCTTGGCAGGCAGTTGCAAGTGAGACAGTTGGAGGAGTGACGTACCTCTCCTCTTCGATCTGTGAATGCCTGCTAGCCTTCTAAATGGCTAACACATTCCCTTCACTCTTCATGATATCGTGAATAGTGGATTTTCCAACATCGTACTCGCCCACGGTACTCTGTAAGGCACTTCTACCTTAACAAGCTTGCATATCTTAACCTTGTTGTCTATAGCTAACACCACTCATATTCTCTTACAAGTAGGGATACTAGCGCTTGCCATAACACACAACAGGAGCCACTGGATGACTTCACAAAAAGACAGGACACATGATAGAATACACAGTGTTCTCGCGCAATATGTACATAATGGCTAAGCAAACACATCAGGAAATCTACAGTAAAAAAAGGATTCCATTGCACCACACTCAAGCACTGGTTGAAGTGTCAAGCAATTACACTATTCTAACTTCCTGCCCCAACGTCTACACAGCAATGCCCTCTCTCCTTCCCCACCTTCATTACATCCGTCTTCTCCCATTTCATATTCATGCACTTCCCATTTTGTCAATGCCTTGTTCAATCTCTTCAAATTCAATTGTTTGGAGGTACTCCTCACTGTTTGTGACTAACACCATGCCATCCGCAAAGGCAAGACATCAGCAATCTCATCCCCCAATCTCACACCCTCTCAGATAGTTGAACTATTTCAAATTCTCTAATATCGAGTTAGGCCCATGAGAGTTCTCTGTTGATGGTCTGCTAGAATCCCTTGTGCTGGTGGGCATAACTATTACCAAGAAAATGATTCGGGGGTTTGCACTGTGCAATTACTAGCCCTTCGCTGATGAATGTGCTCAGTCTCACAGCACTAGTTTATACAGTACGTAAGTACTGACTAAACACGTAAGCTTCAAACGCATCTTACTCTGTGGCCACACCCATATCTCACTTTGTGGTCTGAACACCTGTCTTTGGTTCATTCTGCATTTTACCTTGATATTTTCAGCAGTGTGGCCTCTCAGACATTAGTAAATACAGCAGTTAACAAGATAAGTAAAAATGGCATAATAAATCCCACCATGTCCAATCATTTAAGTGCCACAGATGATAAACTAATGTACATTGTATAGTGAATCACACTTTACCTGCTCATCACAAAACAGAAGAGGCCAATAATTGTAGTAATGTTCTGTCATCAGACAACTCCGGACATAGTGTACATATCACGCAACTGGCCATTTGTAACGTTGTCTGACAAAATTGCTGGTTGAAGCATCCTCCAACACAGTCAGAGCATCCATTGTTTAATAGTGTGCATACTGTGTCTGTGCACATGAGCATCCATGTTATAACATTATAAGATGTACGTAACTGGTTTTGAATAATACAGTCTCCACTACGTGTACGTGAAGAGACATGCGTTGCACGACGGGAGATCTACTGTGGTCACGTACAGAGTAGCAGCACTGCGGATTGTTATGAGATATACTAATCACCTTATGACGGGAGATCTGTTATGGTCATGTACAGAGTAGCAGCACTGCGGATCGTTATAAGATATACTAATCACCTTATAACTACATTGGTAGTTACACTAGTGTAATACACGTGCAGTGTCAGATGCTGTCACGAGCTTTAGCGATACAGTATTGAAAAGAAGGCCAATTATCAATTCACCATTTCCACATTCGAGAAGGTAGCAGCAGAGCTACTGTTAAAAATACTAGTCATTTGACATGGCTGAGGTGTGACAGGGACAAACAGGAATGGATCTTGGTTCTCCTGTGGTATTCAACCTGCAGGGAATACCAATTTAAAGCATCATGCACAATTATATATAACTATAACTACGTGTCTGAATTTGAAACAGATTAACAGAAGTAGAAGAAGAGGCTCATTGCTACGTTGTTCAATGTAGGTGAATAGTTTGTGGCCAATTGTTTGTCAGTTTTGTATGCAGCTGACGAAGGCCTTCAGGCCAAAAATCCTGCATTCAGTTGTTGAATAATCTGCTACGTATTGCCCACAAACTATTCACCTATTTATTTTAAAGAACAGATTAAAGATTAACAGAACTTGTTTGTATTTTAGTTTGAAGTCTGAAGTACATAGCTACAATCATTTATCTAACACTAAGAAATTTGCTTAAAACCAACAGTATGTGTATCTGGATGATTAATTGATGATCAAGCTAGAAATATTAGGGTCAGACCATGTCCAATCATTCTTGGAAGCAGTGGGACACATTGTTTGATCAAAACATTATTATCTGCAGGTTTTGGGACAGTGTGTGGTTATGTTGTCAAAAAGGGCATCAGTATAGCTTGCTATCTAACAGCAGGTTTCTACATGTCAGTAGAAGATGTAGCAAGTCAGCTACTAGATGACAGATAATTTAACTAAACCAATTCTATGTGCAGGGTCATCGAAAGCAGGCTAATTCTCTACCTGGATTGGTAGTCGATTAGTTGCTCTACCCTAATTGGCAATGTAACAAGTAAGCAGGGCACCCCATGCATTGCATACATAGCCACAGTGACAGGTGAGATATGTGTACAGTGCAACTCAGCATTGCATATGTACAATGAAACTTCAGACAGCCACCTATGGGCCAGATCAAATTTAACCTATTATAGAGGTGGCTGCTGGACAGAGGTAGATTACGTAATAATTAAATGCTAACCAAGAGGTGTCTCTGAGATTTATATATAGAGCACGAGGCACGAGGGCGCGAAGCGCCCAAGTGCTGAGTGGTCTAAATCTTCAGAGACACCAATTGGTCAGCATTTAAGTGTTATAGATCCCAAATGAGTGGGTGAGGAGCCAGCAGCGTATCAGTTTACCTACTCGTCCCTGCGTCATTTCGCGTCTTCTGGAAGTAGTTAGCTACTCCTGACAGTGGCAGGGAAAACGTCGTGTGATTCGGGTCTCAAGTTGGGTTGTTCATCTCGCAGCAGACGCTTCCTACTGGTCGGCAGTGGATGCGGCGCGTCAGCATGAGTCACTGTCAGTCACGTAAGCCACAGCATTTCCCAGAGCGGTGTCGTTAACCAAAGTCTGTTCCCAGCTCGTAGCTAACCAGTTCCTTTCTCAGCTCTGGTTCGTAGCCGGATTGTGGCTTTTCCCTGTTTCTCAACAAAACAAGTGAGCTGGGCGACCTGTACATCGTATGTTCTGGCTTTAGCTACTGTGGCTTATCACAGCTGCATTTAGAGCATAGCACGAACGCCGCGCGTGCCACAGAACAGTGCATGTTTGGCATTTAGATGCACTGTGCACAGTGCATCTCCGGGATTTAAATGCACTGGCGTCAGTCTGGCGAGGTGCAAGCGCTCGTCCCATTGGCTACATGTTGGTCCGCGGAATGCTTGATATGCGTCTATGCAATTTAATTTCAGCGTTTAGACACCTGTTACCATGGCAACGGGATCTATAATGTATTAGTGCTATTCGGGGTTTTGAGAGTGACCATCTTCAACAGGTTTCACTGTACCATTATCCGAGAGTATGATAGTACTCTCTATGTAGGGATGGTACAAGGTGTTTTGAATTCACAATACATTGGCAATGGGACGAAATCGCGAAAAGTGTCGAAAACCGCCAAAACAAGGCTTCGTAGGGCTAAATACGACATATTTGTACACTAAACTGACCTGGACGGCAAGCGAAAGTGGTGTGTCAGCGAGAAAATGACACTCCAAAACATCCATTATCGTCTTCATATTCTTCATCATCTTCTTCTTCTTCTTCTTCTTCTTTTTCTTCTTCTTCTTCTTCTTCATATACTTCTTCACCAGCTGTAACTGACGAAGAGAATTAGCTATCGAACTAATTCGAAAATGACCGTAAATTAACCGAACTGTATTCTTTCAAAGTATAGGCACCGAAAGTGTATTGTTCACACATTGGGGGTACCGAGTCTTTTGGGAGACGTTGTTACACGCAAGACGCCATTTAATGATGATGTTGAGGATCGGCAGTTTTCTGCCTACTGTTCCTTCAGTTTCTGTCCAAAACCCAGCCAACACTGTCAGGAGGCCGTTTGAGGTGTATACGAGACAAGGGCTTAAGCCGAAGTTAGCTTGTGCATTGTTTCAAAAGGTTATCCGTGGACATGCATATCCTGCCATTTTTAATACTCGGCTAACTTCCGGTCACAGTTTCTAAGCTCTTAGGTGGGCTGGCGCGAAAGCCAGAAAATAGCTGACACTTCAAGCTCCAAGATTACAGAAATAAGGTCCTATACTATAGCCTGAATGGATGTCCTCTAGTGGCATTTAGCATGTGCAGCTTGCACACCATAAAAGTACAAAAACTAGAAATAATAAAATTTTCTGCAGAAATAGCAAGGATGTAGGGATGGCACAAAAATGTACAGAAACAAGTAAAGGCTGGTACACAGTGGAGCATTAACCATCGTCCCACTTTCAAGGGTGTAGAACTATAAGGTGCGACATTCTAGCATGTAGGGACCATGGTGAATGCTCCACTGTGTAACAGCATTTACTTGTTTCTGTACTTTTTGTGCCATCCCTACATCCTTGCTATTTTTGTAGGAAAATTTTATTATTTCTAGTTTACTAATAGTGTTTCACATATAAATAGTCCAGCCTGGCTATACAAGACCACAAACACCATGTCTTAGTTAGAGCGCAGTTGGACTTAGAACCCAGGCATAAATACATAAATCCAATTTAGGGCAAAGCTCAACGAAATAGGCCATGGCGTGAGGCAACTGGTGTGATCATCAGATTTAAAAACAGTGATGGTTGTGATGCTACCATGCATGGCACCTAGATCTATACCATGCTTGAGGCATATCAATTCTGTCTGAAAAGGATGCTGTTCAAGCATGCTGTGTACCAAAGGCATAGAGAGACAACGACTCTTCTCTATCTCGAAATAAAGGGTACAGAAGATTTTGGAAATCAAAATTCTGTGCAGCAAGCAATGCATTGCCATCAAGGTACAACAGCACAATAGTTAAATAACTACCATTAGCAACAGCAGATATAAAAGAGGTCCAACACTGCAACAGTAACTCACACTTGATGTCACCTGACAACCAAGGAGCAAAGTCCAGCTCCACTCTCTCCAAGGTGGTGTTCGGATAGACACCCAGTAGGAGGTGCTCAATAAAATGCTTCATAACCGTATACTGAGTCAGGTCTCCTTTAGCTTGCCCTTCCTTTATCTTCGACTGTAAACGAAAATCATGTTCATCAGCACCAGTCAGTTTCAGCACTTTCATTGTCTTATTCTGTGCCAATGCTGAGGCCAGCTTGCTCAGAAGCCCAGGGTTTAGTGCCTACAATAAAAGAAACAAATCAGCGCATTATGCAAGCTGAGAATATGCATGTACTTGATTAGAGGGTAACATGCTGCACATTCATTAGACAGGGACTCATGTAGGAGAGGAGATGTAGCGAGATGGGAAGAACATGAAAGTTGCTGTCAAAAACACAGCAAACAAAATAAAATGATTTCAAATGACAAAATTAATCAAGTCATACACCAAACGTTCATATACAACGTGCCTGCTGTGGGTCCGACACTCTTTCACAGTTCAGATGTTCCGTATGGTCAAAGACTTCCCATTTCTCACAAAGAACATCTAGAGGTATTTTCTCCAAGGTAATCTGGGGTGGCACTCTATGCACTGTGCAACCTACACAGTTAGAGAGCAGTAAAATTTAGTTCTTGCGATGCTATATAAATCAAATGAATTCTTAGACTACATTATATTCTATGTATTAAATACAGTAGAACTTGTCTAATCTAGCAGAGCAGTAAAAGCTTAGTTCTTGTGAAGGATTATACATACGTACTAAGTACAAATTATAGAACTTGTCAAATTTAGCCAACTGTTTGACCTCCAAACCTGAAAAATATCAACAGAGAGCAGCTTTAGAGGTGAAATGCAATGTGTTGATACCACTAGAAACCAGTGGCTAGCTGCACTTGGGCAGATGGGTGCCTTAGATAGTGGCCATACAGTTAGACAGTATTAGTACGTGGACTACAGACAAGTTTCACGTCACTGTATGTGCAAAACATCTCAAGCACCAACTTTACAACTAAATATAAATTTGGTTATTGATAGCTGACCCCTTGCATAGTGGCCTAGTACAATACACAACTACATTGTGTATGGCTAGAGGGGAGGTGTTGCAGAAGCACCAAGTAAGGCTACTACTTTCTAGCATCAAACAATGTGAGGTACTAATTCAATAACTTACAGAATTAATGCCAATTGAAGTGTGAATCTACTAAAAAGGTTTGAGCATTTAACAATTCAACTCCTGCACACAATCCAATACCAAGACACACAATGAACAAGTTCTCTGCATTAGTGCTGATCAAACCTGTAGTACCTTTCTCTGCACTGTGTCCATCATCTACTTGGACACTGCTGTGCCAGTACTTCTTGAGAACCTCAGCTGCTTCCATCCAGTCTAACATACAAGTGCAAGAACACTATACTAGCAACTATATAGACATAATGCTAGCAACTGTATATAGACAAGCAACAAAATACACACTAACTGAAATTTCAATTTACCTTTCGAACGAAGCTTTCTGATTGCCAAGTGCTCCAAGACAGCACCATTGACTGCACTCATCACTGGCCGTAGGAAATTGCTGATTTGAATATTAACATTCAATCGTCCTACAATTTCAAAACCTTTCAAATTATTGTGATGCTGAAAACAATATCCATGAGCAATGGAGCTGGAGACTGACACAATCTTGACCACTGGAATAGGACCTAAATGTGTAGGAATGACATGCTGCATTAAATTGCTGTTCTGAGATTCAAAAAGAGACTGCACCAGCAGTTCTTCATCTTCAAGATTAGAAGCCAGTTCAAGAGCTTTAAAGTTATGCAGTTTGGTTATTCCACAAAAGAATTTCCACACTTGGGCCATGTGGGGCTGCCCAAGGTACTTTTCCCAGATTTCCTTCTGAACTGCAATATCCTGCCTGGAAATGTGGACAGCACTCAGCAGCTCTTGGACGGTTAAATGAATAAAGAAGAAGCTTTCCACTGCTGCCAATATGCATTCTAACTTATCCACAGGACGAGCCGTTAATAAACCACACCCACTCTCACGATCAGAATATCTTGTTGAAAGGTCATTCAGTTCCGCTGATGTAAAGATAACTTTCTGCTCCACAACACATGCAAATGCAATTTCACACAGTCGATAGAAATCATGGTTAGGAGGAAGCTTTAAGAGAGAGTCAATGCCTGATAAATTCGAATTCAGAAGTACTTTCTTAAGCACAAAGTCATGATAGGCTTCAGTCAATGTTGGAGGTAAGTCTTCTTCTGAAAGGTACACACGACAAATAATTGATAATACCATGGGGATGCTGCAGAGGCTCTTTATCTGAGGCCGCTTCTCTATCTTTGCCAAAAACTGGGAATAGAGTTGTGATTTGCCTTCTTCATCAAAATAGAGTTGAGCGTAATGCTTAATCTGTGCCATAGTAAACCCTAGTACTTCAATATTAGTGATACCACCAGCTGTAGTAGACTTGTGGAAAAGGTGATATATCTGACTGGTGAGGATAGAGCGAGATGTGAGCACAATATCACATTCAGCAAGACGACACCTTGGAGAGTGTGTTAGAAGGTCAAGGAAGAAGGGAGCCTCACGCAGTTCCTGTAGTAGCTCGTCATAACCGTCAAGAAGGAGAAGAACACCTTTACCTCCACTTGCCTGCATCTCCCTAGCAAGCTGAACTGCCTCGTGCACACTTTCAGTGAACAGCTGCAACATGTGATGGAGTTTAAAAGACTCACCAAGATCCTTGAATTTAATTAAGTCTCTCAATTCAACCAACAATAACAAATCATATCCATATTTGCTCATGTCATTGCATATATCTTGGCAGAGTTTCTTGGCCAGTGTGCTCTTACCCACACCGGGAGCACCACTGATGACAACAAGCTTCAACCTCTTTACCATGGCTGGGATATCTTCATATTTAATCTTAACGTTATTGACTACTGTATACACCTTATCAACTCCTTCTGGGTCAGAAATGGCTTCAACAAACTTCTTGTGTTTATCTTCAAAATCTAGTTTAAAGCGAGACAGGGCCAATTTGACAAACTCCATTGACTGACTTTTACGCCACTTGTCATCTACAACTTTCATCCTTGCATAATGAGCCTGCATTCTCTTGGAGAACTGCTGCAGCTATGAGGGGAGAAACGAAGAATAGTCAAACTGAAACCATATATTATACCTGCACCTGTGCCTGACATTACCCACTGTAAATCTCTTACTGCCATGCATGACTAGTCTCGTGTAGACAACCGCTTTCTCCCCTCCATTTTAATTGATGATGTCATTGGTCATGCAAGGAGACAGTGGTCAGCTATGCGAGACTAATGCATAAACACTTGGAGTGAGATGCCATTTGCTAGGGCTTGGTATGAGTAACTGTATCGTTACAGCTTGAGCTGAATAGTAATGGACTTAAAGTAGAATGATAATGAAAACAGTTCAACCCTCTTCATTGTGCATACCATGAGGCAAATGGGGGCAGCACACACCTCATCCCCCGCCACACAACCCTCTTCCCACCTCCAGCCTCCATACTCCATTGTCCAGCGACTAATTCACCACATGCTTATTACTGCACAACAATGAGCGCACAAAGAACTAGAGGCTGGACAAGAAATGATACCTCTCACACTTAAGAAAAAAAAAAACTGTACAAAGATATTCACAGTATAATCAATAACTAATACTGCAGGAACCAGAGCCTTCAACTAGTTTGGCTGTGGCACCAAATTCAGATACATTTTAAAGCTGGTTGTCAAATGTACATTATTTAATACATTGCACAGCTGTAAAGCAGAGAGGTACATATATACTGTAAACATAAAAAAATCATACTAGAATATTTTTGTTATAATAATTATTGGCACCGTTACATCGCAAAAATGTAGGCTGCAAAAGGTGCAACACCTATTACTTGCGTGTGACTTCCAGCCAGTTCATAGAGACAATACGCCTGACCTCAAGGGGCAGCTCAACACGCCCAGTCAGATTGCATGTGCAAGAGTTCAGCAGTAGCACAATCTTCGAAGAAGAGTGCATGGGGATGTGAACACATGCAGCCATGTCATCTCTCGCCTCAGCCACGCACAGTCCTGCCTTGAGTCCAAGTTGCCACCAAAGACTCCACTGGAGTATCTAAAGTGCTGCAACGAAGCACAGCCATGCCTCCACATGTTGGACAATAATTATATCTACATCAGTTACTCTCACGTACATCTTTAGCAGAACATCTCTTGGCTGCATTTCAGTATCGCATAACTCAAGTATGCAAGGACAGATCCATCGCAACTTCAGAAAGCATATTACACTCCAAAACTATTAACTGTAGCAAAGTTTGTGCAGACTGTTTGAGCTATCACCTTTGCTTCCCTACCACCCTTACTTGTATTAGTGACATAAGTCCACCTGTCTACACAACCTACTGTTCAAATTACATTGAGTAGCTAAGAATATAATTTTGTAAATCTACCAGCAGTGCGCCTATAATTATTGGTACTGCATCCAATCTAAGCAAATTGCACAGTGGAACCTGTCCAAACAGCCGTCTTACAATTGGCTTTAATAGAGAGGTGGCTGCACTACAGAGGTAGACTGCAATGTTAGGGTTTACTAACAGTGAAGGGACGCCACTGTACAAGCTAAAATTAGTGAACAGGGTTCAGAATGCACCTAGCCAGGCCAGGATTAATGGGGAGTTTTGCAATAGCCATAATTTTGGATAGGTGCAGCCATGTCAGTCAACCAGGCAGGTGTCCTGGAGACCACAAAAACATCCTGGGCCAGTGGCAGAGCATGACCTACCAGAGCTACATACACCCTTCAGCCCTAACATTGGCAACTATCGCAAGAAGGACTGTGAGCAAACCAAGGTATAACTGTATCCACTCCAGATAGCTAGCCTTTGCTTTAGTTAAGGTGCTGGTGAGTTTATCCTTTGCATGCCTGCACTTTTGCTCGGCAGGTTCTTCTCTTCTTTCTTCTTTCTTTTTATCTTTCCTCACTGGCATACAGCTACATAAGTACTGTATTGGTATGCTGCTAGTGGTGCACAGCTGCACAGGGGTATGAGTAGCTGAAAACATAACACTAAATTTGTCATCAACTGGGGGGATACCCCTGACGGGACATAGTCCTGTCCCCCAGGAGTGACCAAATAGGCTAAAGGTCTACGGTTACTGAGGTGGGTCCAGTGCCCTTAACACCAAGCCAGTCCTCCTGCTTACAGTCAGTTCCCGGGTGCATGCCACATACTGTAGGTATAGTGGTACATCTAGTAAACAGCATAGACTGTAGCCAGGTAGAGGGTAGCAAAGACCATTAATATAGTCCATAAACAAGAAATGACAATTGCAGTTTAACGGGTCAAATGAGGCTAATGGCATCATCACAATTTGTGGCACAGGCATGCCAATAAATGCAATTGTCTATATCAACAAGGTCAAAGCAAGAAAAGTGGAAGCCACGCATGTGGGACATGTCTGTTTTGTTTACTTAAGGAAGTATGACACCTGAAAGGTGTGAATTCCTGTGTTGTCATGGCTACGCGAGCGTTGTCATGTGACATGCGCGTGATTTGACAAAAGGTCATGGCGAAATGGCCTTAAAATGTAGTGTTTCGCTGTTACGTACGTTCTTGAAGACGGGAGGAAGCCAAATCGCAGAAGTTTGATCGAATCGTTCGAGCGGAACCGTCGAATCACGGGAAGCACACAACGATTGTCAGCCATTTTCCGAAAATGTCACGAGAATATCACGTGAGATCACATGCTAATAGGGCTTTCACCTTGTACTTTCAGAAAAACGTCGTGTCGCTGTCGATGAGAAGGCTTCTTGTCGAACTGAACACTGAAATGGTTAGTCAAGTAAATTCTCTAGCTTTTGCATGAGGCATAATGCTGCGCATCCTTCCTATCTAGAGTTATGTGACCCGACATTTTGAACACCAACAAGTTGTGATAGTTTTCTTGCTATAAGTTGTCAGCGGATTGCTTTAACAACTTATGCCTCATGCAAAAGTTAGATAATACGAATGCGCATCCAATCATACCTTTCTCTAGCGGCTGTGACTTTTCCTCGATAGCGACATCGGCATTTACTGCTGTTTCAGTGGCTTTGCAATTGACGGTATTCCTCGATGTACAAAAGTATTATTAACAACGCTTATTCACAGTGTTACAGAGCGGTCCCTTGGCTTCCGTTCGGTGCTTCTTCCGCTCAGATCCAGCAAAGCTGCTAGGAGATATTAGCCACAATACTTAGGTCAAAATCGGCTGCGCATTGTTTACATAGCCATGTCCCACATGCGCATGATCACTATGCATGCATGGTGTAGGACATCTATATGCACATGCACAGTTCAGTGCTCATGGCAAGCAGGCAAGAGTCAGTTGCAGGTGTGGATGGAATTGCTATATATTATTCCTTTTTCTATTCTCTTTGCAATTATCTTCAACCAAAAGCATAAAAGGGTTGCTGACTTTGTCCTCACACGTGACCAAATAGGATACCATAGCATAAGTTAGAGGTTAAAGCTCAAATATCTCCTAGGTGGGTAAAGTGCCCTTAACACCAAGCCAGGGCTCTGACTGAGAGTCAGTTCCCGGGTGTCCACATATTGTAGGCGCAGGGTTAGGGGTGTATCTAATAAGTAGTATAGATCATGTAGCCAGGTAGAGCGTAGCACTAGGTAAGTGTATACATAAGATGAAAGCAACGAGGATTAATATAGTCCATGAATGGGAGACGACAGACATGTAGCAGTATTAGTGGCACAGTGCCCATGTGTCTTCTGCTCTAAATGTCCTCAGATGTTGATTGGGAGGCATTTAAGTACTATACTGTAAATCATTCCAACTGAATGAATAGGAAATGGAGTTAGCTGCTCTTCCTAGTGACATCAACATCCTTAGTAGTGAGTCAGTCCACAAGGAAGTTGCAGACACAACTGCATGATTTGACAGTTCAACACTTGTTAATACGCAGACACATACTTCAATATAAAGAACTAGAATTTTATAATGTACCATGATATCAGAGGGATCAACCAGTTTTGGACCCCCACACACTCTGCCCAAAGAGGATATCAGATTTACACTCCTATGCATAATCTCAAGATTCATCAACAGAAATATAAGTAAGTTGCCATGGCAACGAGATGTACAGAATGAAGACCACAGTTAGAGAGCCAACTTAATTATGGCTATAGAATCATCCATAAGGAAGTTGCATTCTAAACTTACTAGATGATAGCAAATAAAAAGATTAAACACATCATTACTTAGCAACCTGAGTACAACGACCAGCCATTATGTTGGCAGGCACATACTGTGCTGCTAGAAAGCAACAGCCCCACACATACAACCGTTATGGTTCAGCTGGGCTAACCTCCATTTCTCTACTGGATGGCATGGAAGACACTCCACCTGGCTGTCCTAGCCCTCCACCTCTGCTATCTGCAGAGTACATGCAGTTAGGAAGACAAACAAGCAATTGCATTTAATTCAGTTGATGACTTCTGAATGTACATCATTGCATGGAGACAGATAATAAGCAAGGCATTTCTAAAATGGGGTCTGAAATGACCCATGAGCCAATGCAATCAATAGCAATGCAAATCTTTGAAGACTCTCAGCTACATATGTGCCTTGGTAGACCCACAATTTCTGACATATGGCATATTAACCCTTATACTAGGGAGCGCCTTAATTTACCCACTGGGCAGTGGTATTTCAGGCATGCAGACTTAGAGACAGAGAGTTACCGTATCATCATTGACATCATTCATTCACAGCATTGTCTCCTCTGCACAACATTATAGCCTAATGACTTATTTATTCTTAGCCTTGCAAGATTCATCTAGGGAGTAGTTAAAATTAACTCTGCCTGGTCTAGGTTTCAGTAACTCCTTCCTTTTTACCAATGCACTGGGAACACAAAACAGTCAGTAATATCCCAACTTGGACTGCTACCACACTCTCCTACAGATGTATAAATGTGCACATACACATGCAGCTACATAAACACTGAACACATGCACAGGGCACTGATACACAGATATCTCAAACCAACCTCCTTGTGGTAGCTCTGACATGATCTTTTCTGCCAGTTTCTGCATGTTAGGATAGCCATTTGCTCTATGGGCTACCTTACAGTACTCCCTCAGAGCTTCCACACTGCTGTGATGCTTGAGGTGATCAAACAAGATCTCTCTGCCATCAGCATCATTACTGGCTGTGATACATTTTTCAATGTCTTGCGTGATCACACCCTTGCGCACCAATTTAAGCAGATTGCATTTGGCTTCAATAACTTCACAAAATTCATCTTCATATTTCTGGAGAACTACCGACACTGAGGAAGGTAGGGATGCATCTATGGTAAAGGAAGAGTCCAAATGAGCATATGTGTGTTATAACAGCTTAAAGTACACAGCATGAGATACACATATGGGTTAAATCCTAAGTAAACAATATGGCTTCCATGCGAAGCTTAACTTCATATATTTACTTCTCTGTTGTGCACATTACATCGGCTCATAGACTATCTAACATAAACAGATTGATCTCTACTCTCTTGTAATTTCTGTGTTCACTTGAATTATACTCACATTGGTCTAGAACACTGCTGAAATACTGCCACTAGCGAGTCATGAAAGAGACTAAAATATTACACTGGCTTGAAATGAATGTCTTTGAATAGGCTTGAAATGAAATGTCTTTCAATAGGCTTCTTACTAGTATTCCCATGTAAACACATATCTATGTCCTAATTTCGTCTGATAAATGGCCGACGAAATGCAAACATAGGTGATTGCGAGCCTTGTAAAGCATAGACCTCGAGCACCTCCATCTTGAATTGCCCGAAATATACAAAGTGTATAAAAATTCCTTTAGAATTAAAAGGGATTTAGGAATGGCCAGCAGAAAAAGCATAGAAACAAGCAACAGTAACTCAACACCATGATGAACCACATTGCCTTGAAGTTTGCTATGCATTCCAAGTTTCCTTGTAGCTAGCTACATGGGACTAGCTAGTAAACATTTGGGTCCATGTAGCTGTACAAGGAAATTAGGAATGCATAGCAAACTTCAAGGCAATGTGATTCATCATGGTGTTGAGTTACTGTTGCTTGTTTCTATGCTTTTTCTGCTGGCCATTCCTAAATCCCTTTTAATTCTAAAGGAATTTTTATACACTTGTTTGTACAGTTTTTGCATAGTCAAAGGACTATGGCTACATACCAGCGCTGACTAATACCCCTTCCTTAAATTAGCTGAAGATCGTGTAGAGGAGCATCGAGCACAGTTATGCCACTTTTATACGTGTACCGTACGGTATACCAGAGCAACAAAATGGCGACATTGGCGTATCTTTAATACACGGGGAGGACAAACTTCTTGCCCGCTCCAGCGCTGTACTTATTGGATTGCCACTGGCGCTCGGATATTTGCCCTTCAAGTCTACAAGTCCTCGTACATGACTTGGGTTCGTAGGTGTCCTGTGTCGTGCGCTAGGAGCGCGCAAATATTCGGTGGGAAGGAGAACAAGAATAATATGAAAAGACAAAATGGGGTACGAGCAGCCTATGACGCTTTTCTCTTACGAGCACTCCAGGGAGCCTTTGGATACGCTGCCGTTGTCAATACATCAAAAGAAGCCTATCCATGGTCTTTAATTGTTCTTAGCCACTGCTGTTTAACTAGTTTCGCTGAAGCGCTTTAATGCATTAAGATAGGGACGCCATTTTGAACCGGGCACATTCCTAAATAGACGTCATGAGCGTGACGTCTGATACACTCGTACATACATACATACATAGTCCATTACAAACATGAAGCCATACGAATACCTGAAAGTGAAAACAATATAGGGGCACCTTTGGCGCCCCAAAAATTGGTGCAAAATGTATTGGGATGGTATAACAAAACTCCATTTAATGCAATTAAGGCTACATTATTTGGGAGCAGATGAGAAAAGGGACCACTTTGCGCTATGTATAAAGTGTCACTACAGGCGAAAACACGCAAACGAGTCATGTTTCCAGTAAAGTCGGATTACTGCATCATACGTACCTGTGGTAGAGTCCCAACAACCTGGCCAAGTTTGAAACCCCTAGTCCTTTCCTGCGCTTCAAACCAGAAAGAATAGTTACGCCGTCGCTATGTTTACGAATAGGGTAACGGAAGGGTTACGGGCCGTTTTCTCGTAATTGAACCGAGCGTATTTTCGTACTTTGAGCGAGCGTATCTCGGGAACGGGAGCAGCTATTGAAGCGCAACAAAGTGCAACAGAGAGCCCTTCAACTGTGCTGTGACTCAGTACCACTAACTCAAAATCGACCTTTAACACGAAGTAGTCCCTTTTCTCAGATCCGCTCACATTTAAGTATGCATCAGCAAGACTTAGTACGTTCCAATATTCAGTTTACCAGGATATATGACAGCTAAATAGTTACAGTGGAACCCAGCCTTGTGGACACCCTGAAAAGTGGACACTTCCACAATGTGGACATTTTTAATTGTCCCAATGATTAATCCGTCTTATTCCACTAATGTTAGGTTCCCCTACTGTATATAATATATACTTGGCCATGGGCATATCAAGGCACTACTAAATCAAAAGTCTTCATCACACCGGATCATCTCATTCAACAAGCAATTGCATGGTGTATATAAGGCAATTATATCCATTAACATCATATCACCCACACCAACCTCTAAATTATGGCAGGATCATATTGGAACATGGAAGAATGAAATGAAATGAAAACGAAGTGTATTAAAGAAGCATCGTATGTGCATTTCATCACTAAACGGGCTTTCTAAACACATTAGGTTGCCAAGAAGTGCATAATTCAGACACCTCTACACACGTACATTGCAGATTCCTGAAACATCTCTATATCCTAAACAATCTTTTGTGCCAACGGCTAACACGTTATTCAACACATCTGTGGTCTAACAACCTAGTACAGGCAGTAGCAAGTACCTATAGGCTGGTCAGCCTTCAAATGAAAAATTGCTCCAGCCGCTTCATTCTTGTGATGGTCCTTGTGCATCACATAATGCATGGCAACAACTTACAATGACAACGGCTAGCATGATGTGCATTTACCATCAGAACTGACCTCTTCCTAACTGAAATGCAGGCAATGACTATACTCAAAGGAGTGAGAGCAAAGATGTACTTGGAAATGCAGTTCTTCCAGTGCCGGCAGCTTGACACTACAATTGACAGTAACAGACATCACTAGTGTAAAATGTGCAAAATAATTATACAATGCACATATAGGAAGACCAGTTGCTGGCATAACATTCACTGTACCTGCTGATGAAGCTGCACTGTGACTTTTCTTGCTCTCAGCTGAACAAGAGTGCACAGCTATCAATAGAATTGATGAAAGGATTTGGAAGATGAACAGACCAGCTGCCACAGCTTGCTGAAGGGACTTGGCAACTGGTGCAGCCATCTGTTTCAGAACCAATTTAAATGTCTTGCAACATTTCCTGCCCAGCAAGTGATGGGATAGACTGTCCACCTTTTCAGGAATCATGTACACCTACAAGAAACAGTACATTACAGTTAGTAATAATCTGTTCATGACTGTTCTACAAACACTAATGCAGTACAATATAATGGCCTACTTCAGAATGATACCAGCACTATTACTGTCATTCAATATTTCAGATCTAAGAAGGTACCCTGTACTGTGTTGGTAGTATCAGGGGTTTATGGGAGGTAGGCTACTTTAGGCAGCAGTAACACTGCAGTAGAAATGGTGGGGACATTACAGTCACAATTTGTCGGTCACACTACATGTAATCTAGCATCAAGGCGACAACGATGGCCAAAGTGATGGTGATGACCGGTAGAAACTAGAAGTGGATGAAATGTATGTTGCAAACAATGGTGCCATGGGGGTGACAACACAGCACCGAGTACAGGGGTGATGATGAAGGAAACTGTCAGGTGTTTCTGACTAGGTTTGTAGCCACAGAAAACACCTTGGATTGCAATCCTGCACTCCTATGCAGATGTTCTTGGCAAGAAACAACACACTGGAGGACCAAAAGGATCCTTGAAGATGCTGGAAATAATGCAAGCTAACTACAGGAAACATGTCGTCGGCCATTTTCAGTCATGTGACCAAATGCTCACATTCTGTAACGTCAGTATGAACATCCCCGCTACCGTCACCATCACTTCCATCATATGGTGACTAGCATCTTATGCTAGTTGGCAGTTGCAGAATTTTGTGACCACAGTACGTATACATTATTAGCAAAACTGTACACAAGGTACAGCAACATAATTCTATCACATGTGTATTCAATCTTGAGTCCTGAATGAGAGAGACACTCCAGGGTATATACATGCAAGCAAGAGAAGTATGAGTTTCGATCAATGAAGATTGCAGGTGCTAGCTATTAGGATGGTCAGATTGTGTACACATGCATGAGTAAATGTGCCTGTATTGGGATAATCAAATGAATAAATGTTACTATTACTGCATGTATGTTGCCCAGTATATTGTATTTGTTGTAATAATTATGTTGATTTCTATTTCCTGTTGCATTAATTATTACAATTACTAATGACCAACCCAATACATAAGCCATGACTGAAATGAATAGATTAGGGAGGGAAAAGCCATCACTTGGCCGGTATTAGACCCTGACTTACAACCTACAGTGGAGTTTCAGCCAAGTAGCCAACCTGACCTGTTCACCCTTCTCACCCTATAAACCACCTAGCCAACATACAGCAGCCAAAGACCACACCATCAAGGCCAGCACAGAATGATGACAAGGGTCCACTAACATAAGAGCAGACCTTGCACTATGCAAGTTGTCCGGTGGCTGCAGTGAGCAATCCACCCGCCAAGTTAGTGGACACATAAGGCCTTCTTGATGCCATGATCATCCACAAATCAGCTTGTACTTATGCAGCTGACTATAAGATCATTAGGAAACATGTCCAGTGTAACAGGATATCAGTTCCCCCCGGATATCAGTTCCCCCCGGAACTGGAATCCTAAGACTGGAGGTCCCCCTCTAGGATTTCAGTTCCCCCCTGCAAAACCGTGCCTGCAGAACGCCTGTCCTAGTACGGAAGTTCCGCATAAGAAGTCAGCTGGTCCTGGGAATGTAGCAGCATTTCAGATGTGCGCAAATCTACGTATAGCTACCTCAATGACCACGTACACATGGGGCAACCGGTTGGAACAAAGTATAGGTGGCACAATACAAATTTTTTTAATAGCAAATATTCATAAATTGTAACACAGTACAGTAAAACAATGAGGAGCATATAATAAACGGCATAGGTCAGTATCATGCACACACATAATTGAGTGTTAATTGTGATCAATTCAGATTCTGGCTTCCCAGACTGCCAGCACAGACAGCACAATACGAATCAGTACGTGATATAGACGCCAGGTTTTACAATGATCGAAGACATATTTGTCTCCTCCTCTGGCCTTGCTTATAGTGAGTTTATATGTACAGCTTGAGACAGAGAGAGAGCTTGAATGTAGAAGTGTATCAACTAAAGTTAACTTTAATTAAAGTAGAGTGCAGCTGCACCTGCAAGCTAGTGCACGTTATTGTGAATGGTTGTTATCACCATATTCAGCTGACCATGGCTCTGCACTGACTGAAAGTCATAATGCATGCATGCATGCAGTAGTTATTGGTGGACTTTCATTGTCCTTTGTCCAAATTTGGTGTTATTAATCCACCACGTATGTATGGTGGTCTGTTACCACTATGCTTGGTTGTTCATTGCCACCAAATGTGGTGGTAACAGTACAACAGTAAATAGCCATGCAATCCAGTTTGGTCTAATTCCAATTTCAATCGGGTTCAATACAAAATACAGAAAATGGCTTTAAATTCATACTAAGTAGAATAAATAGTAAAATAAGTGTCATAAAAGCAAAAGCAGATGTTAAAGAATTGTCCCACATGCATGCAACCTGCAGTCATGCATGCTCTCGTCTCCATGTTTCTGGTGGTATATATAGCACAAACACTGTACCTACACTCGGGGTGGTTACCCTTGGCAACTTGCACTGGTGGTCTTGTTCCTAGTATATAGCACATGCACATATACTGCATGCGCAGATTGCAACTTGCACTGTGATGGTGGTGCATGGTGGTGGCAGTGGTGTCATGGAAGTGGTGCCATGGAATGGTAGCATGTGGTGGGCTATATATTATAATATTTGGGCATGCAAAATTATAGGTGTACGGTGATGTTGGCTGTATTTGTATAAGTCATAGAATGAGTGTCAAGCTAGACGAAAGGTAGTTTGGACCATAAAAAATAATGACAATGCCTGGACTATACAAGGTGGAAAACAAAAGTGGGAAACCACTAAAGACGGCAGTAAACTCCTGCAGACTAAAGATGTACTATGAACGTAAAGACTAATCAACCATGCTACTGACATCTGCCACCACCACTGCCAAACCTTCATCCTCTCCCAGAAAATCCACCCTCCCCCAAGACATCATCTGCCCACCACTGCTACACCTTCATCCTCCCCTAGCAAGTGTACCAGGTGAATGTCAATGTAGAACATGCAAATCATCATCACATCATAAAATCACGTAGCTATCTTGTAGGCTCTACTTTGAACATAAATTAAAAAGCTAGCTAGCTAATAGCAATATTTTAACAGCAAAATTTAATAGCATAATGCATGTATTAGCATCTATTACTTACATGCATTGTATTGAAATGAGCAGAATTGCGATGCCATAAATATCTGGGAAGCCTGTTTGCATGTGCAGCACACGTATTAGAAGGCTGGAAGCCAATTCCCCAAAGATAAGAAACGGTAGTCATCATGGAGAGCCTACCAAGTAGCTAAGGCACTTGAATCCCAAAGTCGCCAGTCACTGTGGAAGAACACAATGACTACCCTAGCAGCGCCTGACATGGGGGGAACTGGTATCCTAAAGGGGGGAACCATGGTCCTAAGCGTCAAACCCAACAGGGAGGGGAACTCGCATCCTAAGGTGGCACGTTCTGGAGTTCCGGGGGGAACTGAAATCTTGTTACACCGGCATTCTGTGATTGCAATTGCCTATGCTAAGTCAGTTTACTCATGATCACACTTTACAATAATGGAGTCATACATTGACTGCAACATACAACATATTGAGATGACCACAAAACAGCACATCGGCCACCCTTCCTCACCTTATCACATATCCATATCATCACATGTAGGCACATGATTGGCAGTGGCTCAAAGTCACCACTTCCAATACGAACTCCATAAAATGTTTGTACAACTGAGAGTGGTACCACAGAAAAGGAGGATAACATCAGCTGCTCACATTTCATCCACCCACAATGAAGTGAAGAAATCAACGTGCATTACTCCAAATGAGGTCATGCATTACCATATAATATGCTAATAGCAGCAACTGGATAACAAAGTGTATGAAGTCAGAGGGGTCTCTCAATAGCAAAATGGTCCATAAATACAATCCTCGGTCTACCCCATTCCTCCTTCCACTAACTCTTGTACATACAACACTCATTGCACCTACCTGATACTAGCATTCCACTATCTGCTATCAATGGTGCTGGAGATGTGCTGAGCTCTTCCACAGCCAACAGATATAGAAAATACAGACTGAGAACAACTGTCAGTGTTAGTAAAAGGAGTAGATACAGAATGAAGACAACAATAGTCTGTGTTAGCAGAAGGACATTCATCTGTTCTCCGATACGTCCGAGTGTGGCATCATTGAAGTAGACCAGGATGTAGGGTGTATGAGGGAGGCGGTGGACAGGTGCAGTATACACTCTACACCGATCAGGTCTCATGGTCTACAGCAGGACAGAATGAGGAGCTGGATTGAGACAGTATAGCTCATACTAATGCATGTCACCAATATATCTGTCTAGTTACTTGCTATCTAACACACAGCATAGCTAACTACACGTGTAAAGAAGGCGGCATGAAACAAACAGTTAACATAGCATATACACAGACAAAAGACATGACAAAATATGATTAACAGAGAAAGCAAGCGAGATTAGAGCCACCACACTTCAGTAAAGGGCGACGTTTGATGGGTGTAGATACGATTCTCAGGCAGGCGGTGAACGGTTGATAAAACTCACCCTACCAATCAGAGTACGTTGGAAATTCCAGGAAAGACAAATTGTATAACTTATTGCACCATCTAGGATATTGAAGTGACAACACAGATTGTGGGGAAGGATCCAAAGCCACCCAATAGGAATCGTGTTCACAGTAACCCAGAGAAGTGGAGGGATATTCCGAATGGCAGCTATGTGACATGATTGCATTGTTTTATGATTTGGCTGGAATCGCGCACCAGATCCCCTTTTCGCATGGGGTCTGGCGTGTGAGACTGAGCTGAAAGATTGAATGGATTTGCCAACATTACAGAATACTGCAGCTACATACACATTTGAAGCTGTTTTCAATTGAGGTAGCTAGCCAGCTCATTCAGCATCAAGTGACTGTCTCAAGTGATAGCCTAACTAGCTTGCTAGCTAGCTAACATCAGGCAGAGCAAGTTGGCATACTTAAGTGCGGAGGTCACACTGAAGTCTTAACTACATGTCAATGCCATGTGGCGGTCAGTAGAGACTGATTGATCAACAGCTTAGGAAGAAGTATGAAGCAGTTTTTTGGCAGCAGATACGTACATTGCAAGGACACGTCGACTAACTTGTACTTTTAACCACTAAGACTCACTCAAAGAACACCACACCATCATCCCCTGTTAGCAGTTGCTTCTCCCCTTCATTGCTGGTGAGGGAGCACTCTACATTTGCTTTTGCCATTGCCTATTAGCTAATCAGAAGGCACACCAGGTAGCTAGCTAGCTAAATGATTTGTCCACATGCACTGTTGCATCCTCAGAATTGTTTTACATCTTAAAGCAGTGCCTCCTTGGTTGCAAGGTCAGACATTTCTGGTCCAGAAGTGGTTCATTAAACAGGTTTCACTGTAGTCCTAATTTCCATATGATCTTGTTGCGTTGTACCAGTTTCTAATATATTGTGTGATGTGTCTTGTTGGCTCCCTCCACAGTTATGTGGTTGAAGTGACCAAGTTCACCTCTAGTTGGAGTGTCGGCACTGTGCTCTGCTTCATCCTCCATCACCACCATCCCATCATTCTCCACTACACCAGCCAAGTGTACGAGGCTATGTCACCAGACAACTTGCAGCAGACATTGGACACTGCACAGGTTGAGCTCAGTGTGGAGAATCTGCTGGACCCTGAAGGTGTACAGTGCACCATTGGTTTGGTTGTTGACCTGGTTGTCTTCTTCCACTGTGTCCCTAGCTCACTGTAGCAGCAGTGTTCTCACTTGACCCCATAGTGTTTAGTATTTCTTGCCCTCCCTCAGTGTGCCCTGTGGTGTGTGTTCATTGAATCCTGTGATGTGTGTGCCCTTCCTTATAGCTTCATGCCAGTTTGTGTGGCAGTGGTTATTAGTGTACATGTACAATAGTATATCACTGAACACTCTCTACTGTGGATGTACCAGTGTCTGGTCACCCCCTACACCTCTCTACTCTACCACTTTCTGCATCTTTCTGCCATTCCCTTCCTATTTCCTTACCCTCTCGTATCCCTCCCTTCCCCTCCCTTCCTTCCCCCATTCCCACCTTCCCTCTGCCCCTCCCACCCAATGCTAACCCCTCTACCTTGTCTGTTATTGCCTCAGTTTTCTTATTAACTCTGTATGTGCATGTGTGTGTGCATGCGCACGCACTGTGTATGTGTGTGCAGCAAGTATATACTTCACTCAGGTACTCTGTGGCTCTTATAGTTCTACACTGTACGTACAGTACCTGTAATGGCACTGCCTAGATGTTGAGTAATGTCTTAAGGGTGGTTCACTTCCCCTGCCTCTTACAGTGATGAGGACATGTGGTCCTATCCTGAGAACGCCCCTCACTCATGAACAGTGGTGAAACCATCTTACATTGGCCAAGTCAAAAGTAAGCCGAATGACTCAATTGTGAGCACACAAACATGCAGACATTCACAGACACACACACCATGTATACATTGTACAAACAACCCACACACAGGTAGCATACACACACACACATGCATTCAGCACACAATATGCTGTATGCAGTTTATAAATTTCATGGGAGTCATTTTTGAAGAATTTTGCATTTACATTTGCAACTGCTGACACAGTGTTCAAGTATTAATTTTGCTAGTGAAGTACGTATTTGCCAACCTGCAGGTGCTAGTGGTGCTACTGTTTAGCCATTCTCAGGCACTGTCATGGTGTTCAGAGTTCCTGCACAGCTGCTATGCACTCAACTGAGCAGTGCCCACTTCCTTTTTAATACATTGGCATTCAGACATTTGCAGACAAATGTATTGTACAACTGCTGATCTGTGAAACTGCAATTATATAGACTCGATACCTCAAGACACAAATGACAGAAACACACAGATGGGAAACGCACACACGCACACACACACACCCAATGCAGACCAAGTGCATACACACATTTTATTCCCACACATTTCCTTTCACAAACACATGAACCGTTGTGCACATGTACACATACAGTACATTGCTCCTAGTTGTGTGCTACAGTCAAAGTAACAAAATGGACCCTTGTCAGGGAGAGAGAGTGGGATGTGGACTGTATGCTGTTACAATCTCTGTGTGGTAGGTCGTGGGGACAGTGCTTTTGGCACACTTCTTGTAACCCCTCTTATCCTCACTCCTGCTGCAAAGGCAGACGAATTTGGAAACTAATGGGGTCTCGTTACTGTTTATGTAGTCACACACACACATAATGGTAGTAATAAGTTAATGCCCCTCCCCCCCTCCCCCCTCCCAATTTTTAAGTCCACAGGTTGATTAGTGTGTCAGTAGCAAAGAGGTCATTACGTGTTATGTGCAGCAGGTTTAGCACAACCAGTCACATAGCTCTCCTCATAATGCTGTTTTACCTCAAGCCCCTCAACTGCTAGAATCACACAATCTCCATCAGCTAATAGTGATTCCCACCTCTTCAATTAGTGACCACCACAGCCCATAGCAGTGATGCCCACAGACCAGACCAGTGAGTACACAAGTGTAGTTGTAGGGCTTCATAGAACTGGACAGATGGACTGGACTCTATGCTCTGTGTTGTATGCAGTGAGGACAGTGCTACAGGCACCCTTTCATGCTAATTACTACTCCCTCACATTGCTGTGTCTCCCTTATGCAATATCTCTTTGTTTTGCACCACACCACACACACTATGGTCTCCTGTCACACTGTTTTAGCACTGCCAGACTGTATTCAATTAGGTGGCAGCCACTAGCCTAATTTGCTATACCTTCTAATTAAGGGCAGGCAGACTAGTCAAATGTTGATGTCTCAAGATTGTCATGGCAACATCCATTAACTATGCCTCTCTTACACACACACACAACACACACACACAACACACACGCACACACACGCACACGCACACGCACACACACACACACACACACACACACACACACACACGCACACACACACATGCACACAGTTCTTGCATAATGAGTCGTTGAGAGTGGCTTTTAATAGTGAGGACCATGTGGAAACCCCTCTCAATTCGTACAAGATCCTTGCCCTTGGTAGTGAGGAGGACACATGTGTACAACACCTCCTCCCCAAGCCTCCCCTCCCCCTCCCCCTCTCCCTTCCATCACAGTCACACTGTACAGACTACACCTTACAAACCACTTCACTTACAGTGCTGCATGTACTATGGTCATGTGTGATGGTCAATGGTTGGGTCCGCAGTTTACCAACAGTGAAGGGACACCACTGTACAAACTAAAATTAGTGAACAGGGTTCAGTACACACCTACCAAGCCAGGATGAATGAGGAGTTTTTCAATGGCCATAACTTTAGGATAGGTGCAGCCATGTCAGCCAACCAGGCAGGTGTCCCAGAGACCGCACAGAGGATCCGAGGCAGGGGTAGAGCATGGCCTACCAGGACTACCACCACCCTTCAGCCCCAACATTGGCAATCATCACAAGAAGGATTGTGAGCAAACCCAAGGTATACAGTATTCGCTGCCAGATAGCTAACCTTTGCTGTAGTTAAGATGCTGGTGAGATTTTCATTGGCATGCCTGCACTTTTGCCCTGCAGGTTTTTTATACTTTCTCTCTTCTTTTATCTTACCTCACTGGCCTACATCTACGTAAGTACTGTATTGGTATGCTGCTAGTGGTGCACAGTAGCTAAATACGTAACACTAAATTTTGATATCGGTATTACCCAGACAGAGCATACTGTATGGCACCAAATTTTTGAGGACACAATTTTCACAGATTTTGCAGATGAGCTTGCAACCGTGGAAATTGCACTCCACAAAACTTTGGCAGAATTTGCATCATTTGGATCAAGTATATTCATTTGGAGCAATCGTTCAGGTACCATGTCTCTCCTCCACTATTTCAGCACAGTCAGCACAGATCATAAGCTGTCAGACCCCCAAGGAGGGGTCGCTAGATACGTGCCGTCGTCAGCAATCTCTGCAGCAAACACGGAGGTGTGGCACATGCAGATTGAACAGCAGTCTATCACAAAGATGAAGAGGGAATCGTACACTAAGTTCACAGATGAACAAAAGGCTGAGATAGCAAAACAGGCAGCGTAGCACGAGACATGGCATTACCTCGAGAGCTGACTTTTGGCTCCGTTGCCCTTGACTGCCATAGAAGGACAAATGCCATACGATATATTATATATTGTACAGTAGGTTGGTCCATATATAGCCTCAATATATGGCCTCAGCGCTCATATTTACCTTGTCACTTCGCACTTCGGTAAATATAAGCACCTTGGTCATTAATTTTGGCTATGGACCACCCTACCATACTATATTCATTTCATATTTTTACGCCAAAATACTAGGATAACAAATCTTTAATTAAGCTATGGTACTTTAAGTATCATAGAGGCATAGGGCCACCTCGGTGCGAAAGCCTAGGCTTGATGTCTCCATGAGCAACAGTGTGGCCTACTAACTGCCACCTTAGCTATCTCACTCACACACACACACACACACACAACCAACCTCCTTGCTATTCTCACTCTGTGATGGGGTTGACTCTGCATCAGGTTCTCCAGTTCCTAATGCAGAATGCAATGGTTGAAGGATGGTCACACTCAACTCAACACAATGGTACTATATATGTACTATAATGGTATTATAACAATGTCGTGTGACCCCTATACAAACTTGCAAACCATCATCAAATTTATGCATGCATGTGTGGACTATATTAAATGTTTCCCACGCATCCCTAGCATAGCAAGTGACATACACACACAAGTTGTACAACCTGTACAAGTTCGGATATCGTAACCTGTAGTGAGCTAAATGATTGCAGGACAGCCATCATAGAAGAGTGGCTAACATGTTGAACTGTTAGAACACATGAGCACAATGCTTGATAAGCATTCCTTACAATGCAATCACACGATTGCACTGGTTAGTAAAGCTGTTTCTGACATGGCTTCAGTATGGGCTGTAAGATGTTGATTTTGAAATGGTGTCCCACTGTGACTAAATTTTTAGTTAACTTTCTCAGCCATGTACTTTGCACTAGGTGCCCATGCAGATAGATGTGTTATTAGTGGGTAAGGTCTGAAGTACAAATGGGACCGTCAAATGGCCACCGAAATAGATGCAAGGCCACATTACAATTAGCACACACAAGTACCTTTTTCTCCTCTTGCCTTGAAGCGCTCGGCCTCCTTCTCCAGCTCATCTGCCCATACAGCATAATTGCATTCTCGCAGCATCGCACAGAATGTCTGAAAGTCTTCATCTTCTTTACCATGTAGGGTCTCAATGACTCTGTTAATCTGTTCCCTGCTGTTGGGGAGTTGCATCATCATCTGAGCTTCATCGCGACTCATAAAGCCACCTGCTGGCATTTCCAGTTTATCACTGAGACCCGTGCTCAATTGTACATTCAATTTGAGCTTGTCTCTTAGAGAAACTAAGGCAGCATCATTCCAATGACTCATGGGATGGCTTCTGCTGTCTGAAGTGTAGGACAGTGGGGAAGGGGGATGTGTGCTTCAATTTTCACAACACTTACACAGAGGCAATGACTACTAAAATATGTAATGTGAACCTAATCAGACATGTATTCACATTAATTTTGCTATTGTCAGAAGGATTCCATGACAACATCACTATACATAATGGTGGGTTGTTATTACGTAGAATCCTCAATATTGGATTTTTCAATATCTACAGTCACATGACAATTGACTACCTCTGTATTGCTAAATACAGTACATGGTCCAACTGAATATGCTACAGTGAAATTGAGCATCCAAGCCCATTGCTTGTTTGGATACTCAATTTGCCAAGTTTGAAGCCATTATGGTGCATACGTAAATGCCAACAAATCGATGTCCTGTGGGACTTAGATCAGAAAGCTTAGGACATTCTCTTCAAAGACAACACACAGAGAGCTGATAGGACATCTGCTTGATGTAAGGCATGTTCCACCTAAAATTTAATCAAGATAGTTGGCACATATGCATTGTAGCTACTATGGTTTAGCACGTTGTCTGGTTACTCTGGTCACAACCCATACTAAGGAAGGTACAAGGGGAATAGAGACAGCACTGAACATTCGCTTTTACTGCTCACAACAGACAATGGCCTCAAGTTAATAGTATCCTGTTAATATGCTCAGTACGGCCTGGTCACCTGAGACTGATTCACTGTTTAACTTACTTAAAGTGGCTGATATTCATGTCATCTGTAAGCATACAGTACCACACACAATTGACATACTTCAATCAGTAGCTAGTGACCCATCTGCTGTTATTCTTAGGTCTATATAAGAAAGCATCGCTATAGCATATATAAAAGATGTTTGCACATGTTAATTCCTTCTCCCAGTCATCCTCAGCAGCTCCAAATCTCAATATCTTACCACAGTAACTAGCAGCTCACGGCACAGTCAGGCTAGCAGCACAACCAGTGATTGCTGGCATGACCAGTACTAGAGCACAAGAAGTGCTTCATGCATGACTCACATAAACTGTCCATTAAACAACAACTACCTACCTCTCTCCATGGGTCCAGGATTAGTTTCAATGTCACCACTTAGGAATAGGAGGATCATTATGACAACAAGAAGTGAAGTCCATTTAGTGCACTCTAACAGCTCCAGCAAAGGGCTTAACCGACTCCTGTCTGTGCTGTCTCTGCACTTGCTTCGTTCTGAAAGATCATTCAAGCCATCGTACAAGGCATCAGCTATGACAGCCCGGTTGCCCAAAGAGTCTTCTTTGCGTTTCTTTCTCCCTTTCCTCTTTATTAAGAACTCTTTCTGGCTTGATAAAGAAGATGCACCTTCCTGACTGGACTCTGCTCGCTTCACTCCTCTCCCGATGATGAGTGTCCGCTGGATGCAGGCAACCCACAGTCCTACAGACACACGCCACTGCTCATTTGAAATAGGCATGTCACCTGCACAGAACGAAAAGTGAAATACTGGATACTAATAGATAGTTTAACCCATTCATTACATGACATAAACCTATATTCAAGCTGACGGGCAGAGTATTCAGCTCTTCAACCCCTTGTGCATTACCTTCAAAGGTATAATCCATGTTAAATCTATACCTGATAGTAGGAAGGCACTCAAGTAGACCAGTGGGCTGCTGGGGGGGTCTACATGAGCTGTGGAGAGTGTGTGACCTAAAAGTGAACACATACAGACACGAATACCTATGGAGTGGCCTCTAAGTCAGTTGGCTAATTTACAGCACTTGTGCTTCGCATATAATACAGCAAAATGGCATCCTTACTCCATGGAGACCAATCCAAAATATTATTTCTATACCGTCATCGTAGAAATTTTCGTAGGGCAAATTTTTGTGTCAAATTTTTCTGGGGTATAATTTTTGTGGCCTGGGCTACACACAAAATTTAAACCCCACAAAATGTAACTGTGTACATTGTTAAACACGGCAGAATACAGAGTACTACACTTTGCCAAGTGAAGATCGTCTATATTCTTCCTCATTCTCCAACGTAAGCCTTCCTGATCGAACACACTGTAGTCTCGTTGACCCAATGATTCAGCTCCCCGGAAAAGAGGCAGCGCGTTGCTACAACCATGCCGCGACGCAAGCTGAGTTCTTGCCTATTTGCGGTCCAAACCTAGGGCTAGCGGCGGCGCTGTAGTGCTGGTAAGGTCGGCGCTTCCCCTTCGCACTCCGTGCAGCACAGACCTTCATGTTCACTTTTGCGATGGCCGGGATGGTAGTATAGTAGATGCTAATGAGCTGCATGAATCTGGAAGTCCTTAACTTCTTTCCGCTGTAGGTACCTCAGAAGAGCCATATCTTTCACAGTAGTAGTGCTCGTGGCGCTTTCTCTTCGCACCTGTCACGCAGATAAGTGTCCCCCGCCAAAAACTGTTCCCGGACCGTTTCGGCAAGAGGCGCTTGCCGTAACCAGTCCCTCACGGCAGGAAAGTGTCCCCCCTGTACGAAATAAAGAAGTCGAAGCTGCGCACACTGTAAAATAAAGGAAATTGGCAAAATGTATGGGGAAATGTGTGCAAACATACTGAAGCCAGCACACCATCCGTAAAAGAAGTAGCAGCGACCCACAACGGCATGATGCCATTTCCCTTCGACGTAGAGTACAAGTCCAACCAAGTAAAACCAAAGAAGATTGGGCTTTACTGCAGATGTCTTATGCCGAAGACATGGAGTGATATGATTGCATGTGATGTATGCAAGCTTTGGTTCAATTGCAAGTGTGTTGGCCTGCAAACAATGCCAACTTCAGACGAACCGTGGTTGTGTAATGACTGTGAATGATCTTACTTATGCTTTTCTAACCAAACGTTTTAACCCATTTTATTCCACTGTATATTGTCTATTGTCCAGTATGTCTATAAACTTTATACTGAGTATTACCTATTGTTACTTGCATTTGCTTACATGTAAATTAGCTAGCTGTTAGCTATATATACATTGACTTGAAAGTAAGATTAGCAATATTGTTATAAGCAATATTTAGCATATACATGTATTAGTCACTGTGAGGAGCTAGATATCGCTTCGCCTATAAACGGCCGACTAGATCGTCAGGGGGACACCTATAGCATGGAAATTAGCTAGCTGTTAGCCTTATATATACATTGACTTGAAAGTATAATTATAAAGTTAGCAATATTTAGCGTATATTATACATCCGTCAGTCACTGTGAGCTAGACATCGCTTCGCCTATAAACGGCCGACTAGATCGTCAGGGGGCACCTATAGCCCCCACCTCTTCAGTTGCGTCTGGGCTGGAGTAGTGCGTCAAAATGTGTACCATCATAGACACTTTCGAGCAGAAATCGCTCCGCCTACGTAGTACCCAAACAAAATCGTGAGGGGGGGGGGGGTGCTTATAGGTCAGGGGGGGTGCTTATAGGTCAAGGGGGACATGATTCGGCAACAACCATTCTGCTGATAACCGTCCGGGGGGGGCGGTTTTGCCCCCCCCCCCCCCCCCAAACCGGTCCCCCCGGCTTTATCGGCACGATACACCCTGTGCAGCGCGGACCTCCATGTTCGCTTTTGCGATTGCTGCAAAGCTAGTATAGCAGACACTAGTGAGCTACATGGATCTAGAAGTCCTTAACTTCATTCCGCTGTAGGCACCTCAGAAGAGCCATCCTTCACAGCTCCTACAAGCACAAGTGCCGCGCGAGTTCAGATGCAGACCTCCGTATCGTTTTAATATATTAGACGTATTATATTAGTTACTACTGTATTCGTTCTACATAAATTTTCGGGCATAATTTCGTGGATGGAGGCAACCACGAACATTTCAACACAACAACGGTATATCATTTAGGTTACTAAATCAACATGATGGTGGTAAATGTGAATGCTGAGAAATGACAGATGTGTACATGCAGATGAATAACTGTGGTCACGTAATCAAGTAACTCTGACGTGTAATATACACTTAGGCGTGTGTTAGAACAGTATATCAAAATCTTAACAATGAAAAGGAGCTAATGCAGTGGCACTGCAAAGCACTGCCCACAAGTGTACAAGTACAATCACAGAGTAGCTGTTATACAATGTTGAACAAAGGAGCTATAATTACTTGCACCATGTACAGTGGTGCTAGTCAGCTGTAGCCTTGAAAGTGTTTAGTGAGTCTCTCTTGACACTAGCTAGCCAACCAGCTCTCCTTTTCTTCAGACATTGATGAATCAAGTTAAGGGTCTGGCATATACATGACAGTAATAACTGGCAATTGGCATGATGAGGAGCAGTAAATAACTAGGGTAGTGACATCAACAAGGCCATTGGATTACGGTCTATGTAGTTGCATGAAACACCCAATGCCTAGCGACATTTGTAGAAACCCAAAAACAGCCGGTTAATCGACTGGACACACACCTTGAGAGTAACTGCCATATACCAAGTCTGTTCAGAGCTAAGTTAATGCAAGTCGATCCCATCCGTCGACCTGCTGTCTACCACACAGCATACACGTGTAAAGAGGGCACGAAACACACTAGCGACATAGTGCATGAAGTTAGAAGGGACACGAAAAATAATGAGTAATTACAGAGAAAGTGTAAATGAGTGAGACTAGAGCCGCCGCACTTCAGTAGAGGGTGGTTCGCTTAACGTTAAACGAATGTACGATTTAAACTCACCTCACCGATCAGAGCAAATTGGAATTTCCATGAGAGATACAGAAGCTACGGAATGACACTTTCTTGGCGTTCTCTGTGGTAACACAAATCGTGGCCAAGAAGGGTTCAATACTGATCACACTGGCACGCCAGACGGGAAGTGGTGAAGCTCCCCAAATGATGCTTATGACGTTGTGGTAGTGTGGGTGTCCTCTTCTATGGTTTGCCTCTCCCCCCTCCCCTCCCCCCGGGGGACATTAATTTTCAGCCTATACGTTAGACCAGGTGCGGCTTCATACTTCGGCCGGTGTAACAGGCTATCAGCCCCCCCCCCCCCCCCCACCCGGAATGGAATCCTAGGACTGGAGGTCCCCCTCTAGGATTCCAGTTCCCCCTGCGCAACCGTGCCTGCGGAACGCCTGTCCTAGTACAGGAGTTCCGCTTAAGAAGTCAGCTGGTCCTGGGAACGTAGCGGTACTGCAGTTATGCGCCTCAACGACGGCGTGCGCGTGGGTCCGGGGACAAGTGTAGGTGGCACAACACGAAGCAGTACGTTATGGTAACCGTCAAATATTTGCCGCCTTCTCTGGCCTTACGGCGAGTTTGTACACGCAGCTGGAGAGCGAGCTCGAATGTAGAAGCGTATCGCGGTCGATCAGCTTTTCAAGAAAACTGTTAAAGTAGACTGCAGCACAGTTACATTGCGAACAGCTATTGTGAATTGCCTACGTGAATTGTGCATATTCCCTGTCACTATACTGACATGATGTTACCAAGACAGAAATTCCAGGCTGGTATGTACCACTGGGCAGAACACTTGTTCCAGGTTAAGTGGCCCTCATTGGCACAGGAATGACAAACATACCGGCATGCTACTGCATCAACACATGCACCTTCATAAGTAAGATTAATCATATGAGAGCACCAAATTACATACACAATCACACATGCTTGCAGCTATTTTATGAGGCTGTCTGGGTATATACCTTCAGAATACCAAGCACACTTGCATAAAGCAGGATAAGCAGTAGCCAAAGCTGCCAATTCACCCCATTCACAGTGTGGTGTAGGAGGTATTACCATTGTTACAATGCTAATTCACCCCATTAACAGAATCTATATAATCACACTTGCACAAAGTACTGAACGCCACATTGTGCATAATGTGGAAATGGCTCCACATACACAGCATGCATGGCCACTCATTGGAGGACAACACCAATTACTTGTTGGATGTAATGGCTTAATTGCATTTACAATGAAGTACATCTAGTGTGTGATCACTTCAATCACTAAAGAAGTTCACTTGCGTCAGGACTGCTTTGTCACCTGCATAACTAATCAGGGCAAAGAATTTGTGAATGCCTTAAACAGAAGGCTGTTCATGCTGTTAGGTACAACACAGAATAAGCAAGTGTCTATCATCCACAGACAAATGGCCTTGATGAAAGAATGAACCAAACCGTAACAAAGCAACTGGTGAAGTACATAAATGAACAGGAGACTGACTGGGATGAACATCTGGAGGAATTTCTATTATCCTATCGGACCTCTGTACATGCTTCCACGTGGTGTACCCCATTCTACCTTATGTTTGGAAGAGAAGCTATTTTATATTATTATTTAAGTGCACCGTGTTGTATAATACAAACACTAGGGTGTCAGCCCCATGCAGCACTATAATATAATTAAATGTAACAGTGTCAAAAGAATCACAATGGGCATAGTTCTTTAAGGGCAGCTTGTCCTTTTCTGCCACATCCTCTGCAGCGCCTTCCGCACTCTTCCATCTTTGCATGCCTCCTCCAGTACCCATATCACCCTGTCATCATCCTTCATGCTCTCCCATCCCACCACTATCTCATTCATCAGCCTTGCCATTTCTCTCCTCTCTTCTGCCACAAATACACACCGGCACACAAAGTGCTTGACATCTTCCACTTCACCACTGTCACAGTTCTTACAAAGTCGTTCGCCCCTACTTAACCCACACCATCTGCCAGTTTCTACCCTTAATTCTGCTGTTCCCCCTCGTAGTTTCACCATCATCCTCCTTTGCATCTTACACTCTATCTCCACACACCGCGCCTTGCATTCAGCATCCATTAAACTCCCAATCACTTCCAGCTTTGGCCGTTCCCTAGCTGCTTCCCTCCATACTTCTCTCACTTCCCTCCATGCTATGTCCTTCAACACCTGCTTTACTTCTTTCAATGTCAACCCACTCACGGCCTCAGCATCTAACCCCTTCCATTTGAACCTCACCAAACTTTGTTGTAGCTCTTTCACCCACCGTACTTTACACCCTACTTCCAAGGCTTCAAGCATCACAACTTTCAATAACCTGCCATCAGTCATCCTCATTACCTGTACCCAGAACTCAATACTTCTCTTCATTGCCACCCATTTCATTGGTAGCATGTTCATCTCAAATTGCAGGGAGACCAAAGGGTGTAGTCTCCCCACCCCTAAAAAGATTCTTGCCGCCCGCATCTGCACATTTTCAACTGGCCCGAGTTGTGCTCCACAACCCCATACCTCTGCCCCATACAATAGCACAGACTCAACGAGAGATTCCATCAGCCTCACAAAGGTAGCTCCTCTCACTTCCCCCACAGTGGCCCTGCACCTTCTGAGCCAGTCACTTAGTGCTCTTGCTCCCGCCTTTCCTCTCTCCTCCACCATTCTCGTACCTTGCAGGTGCTCATCAATCACACACCCAAGATACTTGTACTCCTGCACCACTGCAATCTCTTCACCTCCAACATCAAACTTCTCCTCCGTCCTTTTCATACCTGTCCTTCTCACATGCATTACCCCGCATTTTTCCACATTCACTTCAACTGACCATTCATTACACCATTCTACTAATGTGTTCAACCCATGCTTCATAGATTTTTCATCCTCTGCAAGAATCACTGCGTCATCTGCATACAACAACACTGAGATTAGCTGACCCCTGCACTTTACCCCCACTCCTGCCTCTTTCAGCTTAGTTATCAGTGAATTGATATACAAGGAGAATAACAGTGGCGAAAGGATGCATCCCTGTCTCAACCCACATGTTACTTTGAAAGGTTCACTTCGTCCCTCTCCCACCTTCACTTCACAACTCACATCCTCATAAACTGCCTTTAGGAAAGCTGAGAGGCGACCTCCTAACCCCATTCCCTCTAAACACCTCCACAACTTCCCTCTGTCCACCCTGTCATATGCCTTCTTAAAGTCAATAAAACTGGCAAACATCCCTGTCTTTGTCACTGCTTTCACCTGCCCCAATAATACCAAAGTCATTAACTGATCTCTGCACCCTCTTCCTTTTCTAAACCCTCCCTGCTCCTCTGCCACCAGCTTCCTTTCTTCAACTACATGCACCAACCTATTCTGAGCAATACTGCACATCGCCTTATAAGCAACTGGCAGTAATGAAATGCCCCGGAAATCCTCTGTCTTGCATACCCCACTTCTACTCCTCTTTGGTATGGGGACCACGGTGCTTCTTCGCCATTCCGAGGGAACCATCCCATTCTTCCAGCACCAACTGAAGAGGCTACACCAAAAATCCACCAGGACATCACTGCATACCATTTCAGCCGTTAGCCTATCACTCCCAGGGGCTGCTTTCCGCTTCAAAGTGTCCAAAGCCTGCTTCACTTCTTCTCTTGTCACATCTTCATTTAACAATTCATTCCCCCCATTTACCTCTTCTCCCCCTTCATCTCCCTGAACCTCTGATCTTCCCCCCTCATTCAACACATTTTGAAAGTATCTCTTCCATACCCCTACGGCTTCCTTACCCTGTCTCACCACACCCAGCTCATCATATACCTTACCAATGTCACTCCTCTTTTTTTTACCGTTTGTCAAGCCCAGCTTTCTTGCCATTCTCCACCACTTCTTAGGATTTCTTATCACTCTATCCAGTTCATTTCGTCTGCTTTCATCAAAACTTCTCTTCGCTCTACTCACTGCTTTCTTATATTCCCTTCTCTTCTCAACATAGTCTCTCCTTTTCCCCCTCTTTGCATCACTACCATTACACTCCAACCACTCTCTCTCTGCCCTGTGGAAAGCCTTCCTCAGTTTGGCAATCTCTTTGGTGAACCATGGTTGCCCACCTTTACCACTCTTCACCTTCATCTCTACCAATCCCTGTCTCATCATCTCTGTCAATTCTCCGTATATTTCATCAATCACTTCCTGGTCATTCCCTGCTGTTTCCACTTTATCCGTCAACAACCTCACCCTCTCCACCTCACCTTCCAAGTATCCCTCTGGGACCGCGTACCGCTTTACCATGCCATCTTTAAGTTCACCTTCCTCCTTGCCTTCTTCCATCCCACTAACCCAGTCAGTTGCAACCTCCCAGCTCATAAGGGAGTGGTCAGGTGTTCTAGTGACCACCCCTCTGCAATCCATCTCCTCCACACTCTCTGACATGGTTGTCACCTTGAAATTTTCAATGATATGAAAATTCTCCTTGCTGACCAGGCAGTAGTCGACCACTGAACATCCCTTGCCAGAGACACAAGTGAATGCATCCCTTCCCTTCCTCCCATTCACCTCTGTCATACTTGTACTTCGGAGGAAGTCCACCAATGCTTCGCCTTGACTGTTCTTCACCCCATCAATCACTTTTCTAGGAGGGATGCCATCCCTGTCTGTATTAAGTTCCCCACATCTAGCGTTGAAATCTCCACAGATTATCAGAGGCCCCTGTGAGCAAAACTTTGCCACCTGTTCAGATAGCAGCTGGAGGGTTTCCTCTGCCCCCTGTCCCCGGCTTGAGGACTCAGGTGGGATGTAGCATGCTGCCAATATCAGAGTGTCTTCATTCCCTTGACTTAACTTCACCCATAGAATATCCTCAATGTCTGCGTCTATGACTTCCACTGCCCACTTCTCCAGCACCTCTTCACGAACCAACAGACCAACCCCACCTTCTGTCCCCACCGTCTTGTAATGAGTATATATATGCCACTAGCCTCTGCCATATGGGGTCAACCCAATGACAAAACAGTACACAGGAAGGAAGATGAGAGACCATCTGAGAGGCTGCTTACTATCGGGAGAACTCACACCAGGCACACATCCCCTTTAGACACTGTTTGGCCTTGCCAGATCGTAGAAGTTGTGCTCCATTGTCACACTCAGCCTGAGTGTCCCATGTTACAATGCTCTGCCTGTCAAGAGTTGTGCCATGAGCAGTGCGAGGTTTCCTGAAGTCTTTCAGTAACAACGAAGCAAAGACATGGAAATGCAGAACATGCAAAAACAACAAAGAGTAATTTCACATAGCATAGCTACCCCGTAGGCTCTAGTTTGAATAGTAATTAAATTTCCACCAATGCTACTTCACAGCAGTTAGCTAGTTAGCTATTAGCAACATTTTAACCAACTTACTAACTTTAACAATCAAACTTTGTAGCAAACTTACATACAGCATGTATTACCATCTATTACTTACCTGTATTGTCTTGTAATGAGTATGTAGAATTGTGATATCATGAATATCTGGGAAGCCTGTTTGCATGTGGAGCACTCATATTAGAAACAAATTCCTGTAGGATATGAAACTGTAGTCATCCTTGAGAGCCTATATATACTAGTACTACGCAAGGCACTTGAATTCCAAAGTCTTCAACGGAAGAACACAATGACTCCCTTAACAGTGCCCGATATGGAGGAACTGGTATCCTAGCGGGTGGAACCACGGTCCTAAGCATCAAACCCAACAAGGGGGAACTCAATTCCTAAGGCGGAACCCATCTCCTAGGAGACACATATCTTGTGCATAATTACATTGTAACAACTAAAGACACACTCAAAGAACACCACACCATCATCACTTGTTAGCAGTTGCCCCTCCCCTTCCTTGCTGTAGAAGGAGCACTGTCTCTTGATCTGCATTTCCCTTTGCCATTGCCTGCTGATTAGTAAGAACACAGCAAAAGACTTGACAATATAGCCAAAACAATCTCCTTTACACTATGTGATACATCCTCAGAACTGCTGCTCGTTTCTCACTGAAAGGAAGGAGAGGGCACTCATGTTTTCATAAATATGTCATAATTATGGAAATAACTCAAATGAGCCTGACTGAACAACCATGAGATTGTTTGCATGAGAAACTATAATCATTATGTGGCATATTAGTGAAATAATTAACATGCATTTGTATCAATCAAGAGATGGGTTCCATCCACTTTGTAGCCCTGCTGACATAATACCTGTATTGTGTCTACTACTATTAGTATCTGAACTTTATCTTGGCAGAAGTCTTTCCTAATAAGGTCACAGCATACCAGTCCCCACTCCCCATCCACATCAATCTTCAGGTATGCATCAAATTGGGACCGGGACTGGACAGCTGCTCATGTTTGGAAACCAGCTGAGCTATAGGACATGGTGAGTATATAAACCTTGAATGGGTTATAGACTGGCAATTGGCACTATACAAAACAAAGAACACACTTGGCAAGCATATTTGCACCTGTGCCATGTTCATGCACAAGGAAAGACACTAAGGTTTACATGTGGTCTGAAGTCCATGTGCATTCAAATCAATAACGCATGATACATTAATGATGAAGCTAGACTGCATGCATTAACATGGACTGCACGATGATCATGACAGGGGATCGATGTAGCTGTTTACAATTGTCCATGTAATTTTATGCCAACTCATGCAAGCAGATAACCAGGAGCCATGCAATATGTCCATGCACCGCACACACCTACAAATGCCACACAGCACAGATGTGGTGTATGATGTCCCTACAGATATATATTGGCCTGCTAATCTGACATAGCCCAGACATGGCCACTTCCAGCCATTTCACATTGTGCAAAGGGCCCTTAATTTGCACAATATACAAATAATGGCTGGAAGTGGGTCTGGGCTACGTCAGATTATATACTGGCTTGCAGGAAAGTGGCACACGCAATGCAATGCTCACTCACATACACCTACACACTAGCCATTCTACACACTGCAAGATGTAGTGTACAATTACCACATTATAGCTGATACAAGGAAACATTACTGGTGTCACCTTTAAACAGAAATCACACACTTCACTACAAGTCATGCAAACAACTGCTAAAATAGTAAGATAAAATTATAATATGGAATACTGCTAACTTAGGTCCAGCTAAGCTAGGTGTACACTAAAAGTCAATTGCAAGATCTTCTCCTTCACAGGTCAATCCTGTCATTAGTTCTCCTGCACTGAGTGAACTGCACAGAGAACGTGAGTGGTCAGCAGGTGAATGAAAGGTACAAACTCAAACAAAATGTGTACACTCACACACACACACACACACACACACACACACACACACACACACAGTGCTACCAGACACACATAATATACAATTGCACATGTACTAACGCCATGATGACATGTGTACGCACACGATTTAATATCACTTCAAAATATGTATGGCCAAACTGTACTACAAACAAAACACTGCTAAGATTGTACTACTACCACCACACAGCATCAATACTAACACCACCACACAGCATCAATACTAACACCACCACACAGCATCAATACTAACACCACCACACAGCATCAATACTAACACCACCACACAGCATCAATACTAACACCACCACACAGCATCAATACTAACACCACCACACAGCATCAATACTAACACCACCACACAGCATCAATACTAACACCACCACACAGCATCAATACTAACACTACCACACAGCCCCGCACACACAAATGTGTGTACAAACACAAAGTATAGACATAGCTCAGACAAGGCTTATATAAGTAGAATTTACTCAAAGAGGTCACTCCACTGGATCTGCAATGCACAAGGTGGCTGGAGGTACAATACACAGAAATATTTATACACAGCATACACAAAATGGTATAGTGCTCCAAATACACTAATGCTCTGTACATGTGCAGATTTATAGTGAAGTTGCACATGGTATCAGTACTGGTAGGAAACATGAGTAGTGCTCAGACCCACACAAGTTTGAATGAATGAGTTACAAAGTGAATTAAAAGGCACCAAATTATTTATGGTACAGTATATCTTGACACTGTCAACGGCATTTTGTGCACAGCACCTACGTATGCAAATTAGAGGGAATTACTTTGGAGTGCACCTTGTGTGTGGGTGTGTTGTAAATGATACTTTGCACACTGTACACTGTGACATGAGCTGTTGTGGTGTTATGTTGGTGCTACACTACTGCTGGTTGCATGTAATCTGTACACTGCACATGTACTATATGTGTACCTGAGCTTTGAATGATAATGAGTACTACTTTCTGTAGTCAAGCCTTAGTACATCTGACAGCTTTGGGAATCACCACTACACCTGTGGCCAGCAGCTGGCAGGTTTCTGGGGGAATGTGTGTGTTACTTAATTGAAGGAAGTCCCTTGTTCCCAGGCTGCAGGCACACAGCCACCCACAGACATGCATAAGCTCAAATGCATGTAAGGGAGAACAACAGACTAGTAAAACTGAGAAAGGGCCACACCCACATACACAGGAATGAACCTTGACCTTGACCAACTGTTCTTCCCTGCAGGTGGCTAGCCAGTTCTTTTTATGATTATTAACAGGTTAGGTGACACTGCTCATCAGTGATACCCATAACTGCACATCACTGAAGTGCCCACTGCAATACTATTCCCATCAGTAGCACATTAGGCTGGCGTTGGCATCAGCATTCAGATCAAACTTTGAAGTGGCACACTGCAATAGACTCACTTTAACTGTGTGTGTGTGTGTGTGTGTGTGTGTGTGTGTGTGTGTGTGTGTGTGTGTGTGTGTGTGTGTGTGTGTGTGTGTGTGTGTGTGTGTGTGGAGTAGTTCAAATTCTGATAGTGGCTCACTAACTTAATTGCCTTTGGATTCACAACCCAAGGGGAGTGCCATCTTCTATGCACAAGAGAGTGGTGGGAGGCTCTGTCATCCAGGACCTGCCCCCAGCCTGCCACCATTGAGTGTGTGTGTGCATGACTGTGTATAGATGACCGTGTATTTAAGTGTGGGTGTAAATCTATAATAGTGTGTGTTTGTATAGGTGAGTGTGCGTGGCGGGTATTCATGGGTATGTGTTTTTGAATGTGAAGGGTAATGTGAACTGTGAAGTATAATGTACATGAATCTGTTACCCAACATTGTTGTACTTGGCTGCATTGTGAGCATGGTGTATACACATGTACAGTACCACCATACTACAACAGTGTGTCACAAACATCTTTACTAGGCACAAGAGTAGCTGCTACCTGCAGACAGATGACAGAGAGTGAATGAGCTCACTTTCAATGTCGGTGTGGATGCCCTCTGTTGGGACTGACACCTTCATGTCGCTTTGCTACAGTATTTTCAGCAGCATTTGGGTTGTCCTGTCTCTTCCCAAGTGTTCTGTAGTCACCAGAGACCATGCTGGAAGCATATGTCAAGCCTGAGGGTCCTGGTACATCAGCAGTTGGAGGGATGGCCACTGCAGAGACAGTAACATGAGATGGGATGTGCATGGGGAGATTGACAGACAATGCTAACAAGGCAATCTTGTCACTTGTTCATGTCAAGTACAGGAACAGAAGCCATGCAGTGCAGTATTCAGATGAGAGTCACTTTCTTTAGCCGTCATTTATACAATAAAGCATATATCAGAGGGCTACAGTCTCGTGGTGCACTCGTATGAAGAGTCATCCACGCAGCACACACCATACAGTGTCTTGGACATGTAGGCACTATGTCTCACACAGTACAACACAGCCAACTGAACAGGCTCCCACCTACGCACATAGCTTAACACCAGTTCACTGTAGTGATAGGTAAGTACATACCATGATACATAATGTGCACTCCATGTGCTTATCAAACTAACTCCACTGGAGTGCAATGGAAGACACCTCAACAGAATAAAACCAAATGTGTTTCTACTTTATACGTACATCTCAATCTATATGCTACTGACATGTACAGCCACCAATACGGCATGTGGTGTGCAATTCAGAATTAAAACTGCATGCATGATGCACAAAATTCAAACTTCATTAGAACAGTAATACAGTGGAACCTGTCCCAAGATGGTCACTGAGTTAGGCAGATACCTCTCTAAAACAGCCAGCCTCCCTGGCCACAAATAGCACTAAAATGTTGCAATCTACCTCAGTAGAGCGGTCACCTCTCTATACAGGTCAGTTCGAACTGGCCCACAGGTGGCTGTCTTAGCCAGGTTTCACACTGTATGTGATAATCCTTTACCACATCCCATACAACATATGCAACTTACGTACATGACCCTCCACACACACATCTACCCACACACTGCACATCACACATCACAAACTCACCTTGATGTTGGCCCACATTGTGTGGGTGGTACCCTGTAGCAGACGGGTCAGTGTACATCTGCCTTGGAGCACAGGGCTGTGGTTGAGGGAGGGGAGCATGTCTCAGAGGAGGGGGAACTGAGTGTGGAAGAAAGAGAAATGAACATCAGTAAGCAATCCATGCAGTCAGGAAGAAATGCACAAATCTGCTTAGACAACACACACCAAATACCGAATACAACAATTAACACTATCAGTTCATACAGTGTACGTAGAACAGAATCAGACACAATTTGTCACTTTTAACCCTCTTAGAACTGCAGTGCTCACTGGTCAGTGGTCCAGCAGGTCTCCTCCATGATATTTGGTCTGGTCCATAAGGATGATGGGGAGGAGTGGGGGCTGCCTCAACAGCAATGGGCAGGGCAGGAGGGGGAGGGGCAACGGCACTCCAAGAGAGGTCTGGGAAGCCATAAGGGGTAAGATTCCTGGCTCCTGGACAGCAAATGGAAAAGAGGAGGCAACCTGCAGTGAATTATGTGAACTACGTTGCTGAGAAACTATTCACACCAATTATGTCACAGTGTGTACCCACTATAAGGCATGGACACCGGGGACCAGTGGAGTCCCTTAAAGGAGCTGGAGTACCCAGAATGCTGCCTTGTACTTTATGTCAGCTGACAATGATCGAACAATGTCAGCTGACAATGATTGAACCATGACAGCTGGCAATGATCGAACCATGTATTTGGTTTTGAACAACCAGGAACACTCTCCCCATTTTGATGTACTTTAGCAACAGTAGAATACATACCTTTGAAGAGTACACTCAAATAACCGATATTGTACGTAAGTACTGGTCAGTGCATGCCAAGTGACAGTATAGTAGAGTTGTAGTGGATAGGCCTCATGCTGTACCATAACATGCTTCAGTGGAAACACACACCTAGCCTACAGTCAATGGACACACACACACACACACACACACACACACACACACACACACACACACACACACACACACACACACACACACACACACACACATACACACCTCGCACTGCACATTACATGCTCACCTTGTCGCTGGCCCACAATGTGTTGATGGTACCTTGTAGCAAACGGGTCAGTGACCATCTGTCTGGGAGTAAATGGCTGTGGGTGAGGGAGCGGAGGCCATCTTGGAAGAGGGGGAACTGAGTGAGGAAGAAAGAGAGGAGGACATCAGTGAGCACTCCACGCAGTCAGGAAGACATGCACACAGTCAATATAGTGATTTCAGGGATTCTAGTCTGATTGACTTTTGCGTTCTGCACCCAATCACGTGAATAAAGTATTCGAAAGATAGGTTTGCACGTGCTCCAATCTTCGCTTGGAGTATGTGCGAACTATCCTTCCAATGCTTTATTCACGTGATCGAGTGCAGAACGCAAAAGTCAATCGGGACTAAAACCCTGAAACCACTATAATCTAGTCAGTCAACACACAACTACTGAACTACAATCAGTTCATACAGTGTATGTGGAAACAGACTTTGCACAAATTTCACTTCAAGGTTCCCACTGACAGCACACCTCACCTTGGTTTGATGGTGGCCAGCCTTGAGGACTGTGAATGTAATTACTACCATAAGGAGTACGAACAGGTCCAACTGTGAAGTACAATGGGAAATGGGAACAATGATAAGATGTAGAATTGAAAAGATAGTTGCACATCATGTTGAAACAACCAAGCAATCACACACTTTTACACTTGCACACACACAAAAGCACACCTACCATGCCCACCACGCCCACCACACCTACCACACCCACCACACCCACCACACCCACTACACCCACCACACCCACAACACCTACCACACCAACCACAATTATGCTACACACCCTCCACTACAGTACCTTGGAGTTGTCCCACACCAGACGGGTTAGAGAATGTCTGTATTGAATCATGTGGTTGAGGGAAGGGAGTCTGTCTACAGCTCATTGGAGGGGAGACTGAGACGGGAAGACAATGACATGCAATTCAGTGAACACACTAGCTGGAAAGAACTTGCAGTTAGCACTCACCATGCCAACTCACAATGCACAGCACACAACAAACACTACAGTGTCTGTACCAAGTGTAGAATGCAGCATACTCTCACATTTCTACAGTATACAGATGCCATGAACAACTCAAACACTACTGCTATGAATTAATTCGAACAATGAGTGCACACAAAGACATGCATGAAATACTGCCTCAAACCACACACCAAACCACCTGCATGTTCATGTATACACACACCTTGATACTGTCCGGCAATGTGTGGTGGATACCCTATAACAGAAGGGTCAGTGAACATCGGTCTTTGAGCAAAGACCTGGGGGTGAGGGAATGGACCCCTTCCTTGTGGAGGAGGGCCTGAGTGAGTAACAAAGGAGAGGACAGTCAGTAACCTAGCAGACTACACCCTACACACATGAACCACATAAACACACACTGTACAGCGTACCATATTGCATGTCTCCCAGGGAATGTCGCATCACAGACAGGGAATGTCCTCTGACATGTGCACGTGGGTTAGCAGCAGGTGGAGGGAAATTGCGCTCCTGCGCTATGAGTGGGCGTGGTCCATTGGGGAGTGTTGGTTGTGGCAATGAGTGAGCCTCTCCTGCACAGGGTAGACACACAGTGTGTGTGTGTGCACAGGAGCAGTGGGACTGACTTTAGTAGCTAACCCATAGATTATGGTGTACACCATACAAGTAACTAGTAGCAGGAACACAGTGTAGCAACTGTCACACTCAAATGGAGGTGTCTGTTGTAGTGTAAACATGTAGTGTGCATGAGGTCTGGCACTCTACAGGAATGGATGTGGATACTGGAATTACAGCTTCTGCAGTTGTACATAGAATTTAAATTACAACATGCATGCCCACGTATTAATTGTTCAGTACCTTGTGTGGGTGGGTCCCCTGCTCCCCCATCACCTCCCACTGCAGCTCCAGTGGGGAAGGCTCCCACTTGGCTCCTCACTGACTGGCAGGGGGTCTGTCTCACGGAGGAGTCCTGTAGTGATGTGAGGTGGGGAGGGAGGCAACACTGCATGCTCACTGAGGCTATAGGTGTATCCACCCTTCAGCACACAACATCAACACAAACATGTTGTCTGCAGATGTCACTGCAGCACCTTATCACTCAACACCACTGCTAATACAATGGAGTGGCACACATTGACAAGAACCACACAACACTCCTATTTGCCTTGACTAGTGACCTGTGCAGACTACACCAGCAGGCAGGTGGTATAGCACTGAAAGGGGCTGTGTTAAAAGTAGCACAGCAGAGATGAAAGAGGAACTGCAGTACAATGTGAATGCAATGCAGGTGGTTTAGCAGTGAAAGGGGCTGTGTTAAAAGTAGCACAGCAGAGATGAAAGAGGCACTGCAGCACAATGTGAGTGCAATGCAGGTGGTTTAGCAGTGAAAGGGGCTGTGTTAATAAATTGTAGCATGGCAGAGACAAAAGAGGCACTACTGCACAATGTGGATGCAATGCACACTGTATATAGTACGGCAGAGATGAAAGAAGCACTGTGTGAAGGCAACGCAGGAGGCACTGATCAGATGGGACGAATTGGAAGAAGTCGAATGTGTTGTATGTGGCCAGAGAAAGAGTACTATAATGACTGCCAACACTTGTCAAAGTGCACCTGACCTAGGAGAAGGATCCAGTAGAGTCCATGCATAGAGTACCACATGTCTTAGTAATGTCTAGACAGACAGAGACAGGACTACGGGTGGACGTGCTTGTGAGGGGACACACAGAGGATGTCCACATCCAATGAAGACAAACAGTATGTAGAGCTGTGAACTCAGTGGACCATAACTGGTAACTGGTACTGCAATAACTGGCAGTAAACCTGACAACTGGTCAATGAACAGTTGGAATGGGAATGGGTCCAATCATTGGGAAGATCAGTGATCACTATACATGTGCAGTATCTCATGAAACAAAACATAGTACACACGTAAAATCACTAACAAAACAGTTTGAGAGAGTACCAATCTCTTTGTCCATCTTGTTAGCCTACTTGCCATGTGAAGGATCATGTGAGGGCTGGCATTACATAACCAGTGACAACTGGTGCTAAACTATGAACCATAAACAAAGGTACAGTAGCTGATGAATAATAACTGAGAACTGAGAATTGCAGCTCAACTAGTTAGCAACTGATTAAAGTGTATGTATGTATGAGTGATGCCCTGAGTATGTCCCAGTCTGTCCAGTATAGGGACTCACAGGACAAGTTGGACAATGTACAGGTAAACAGTCACATTGCAGACACCATGCAGGACAGGACAAGGAGGGCAAAGGACAGGGCAGGCTCTACTGGACAACTGTGGCATTGTGTTGGAAATGGTACAATGTAGACTGCTCTCTGAAATGTCACTGACCTCAGTCCTGTCCAGCTCCATCACTGTGTCCTCATTAGTTGGCTGGGAACCTGTTGAGTGAGGAGCATCACCTGATGAGGTGTCACCTGTGTGTGAGTGAAACAGACAAGGACAGAGAAAGTGGACATCTCACTACATGAGGCTCACTCAACAGGAGGTCACCAAACACCACAGCATGTGAACAGACAGAAACACAGGGCAAGAGGGGAAGGTGGTGTGCTTGAGTGACTGGGATGAATAAGGAGATCTCCTTGCACACAATGGGAATGTATTCCAAAGTCTAACCACACACAGTAATGTACTTACATACCTTACACACACGAGGGATAAATCTCTTATTTGGATCCATAAACTAGTGCTCAAATGTTAGGACAATACCACCATATCTAGTAGATATCTAGTAGCATATCTGCACTCTATTACACCTCAACTGACTGCACTACAGCATTCAGGCAGCAATGTAGGTCCTGATACATGTACATTGGGTGCTACACATGCCCACTCATGTAGTAATGACAGCACTGCAGTTCAAGGCAGTCAGGCAAGAAGCTCACTTCACCACCTACAGGTGATACAGGGTTCACACACAAGAGAGAGCTAGCCCCACCCAACCCAGCATAGCCAGCTGGGGAATGAGGTGCTGCTTCTCTGATACAACTGACTGAGGACTTGACAGACACAGCACAGACACTGCTTGAGGAGACTGACTATGCACCACTCACCAACTGGACAGAGCTCAATGGTGGGATATCCACTATAAGCATCTCGTCCAACTTTGAACTTCCTCCTCTCATCTGCTGTGAGTTGTGCTAGCATACCATCCACTAATTGTTGGTCATCTACACGCTCCAGTTGGAACTCTGTAATGTTCTTGTTCCTGACAACTCCTCTTACAGCTACCACTCCAAACTTGAGTACAAGTGTTTCTGGTACTGATGAGCCCTGCAGGAGTGAACAGTAAACAGTACAGAACACAACAACTTATTGTGCTATAACAAGTGTGCACACAATGTGAAAAGTTACAAACGTTTGGAGTGTGTGTCAGATTCACTGTCACTGCACAGACAAATGAGCCATGTTGTAGCAACAACTTAGTGGGACAGCCACAGAGTGACAGAATATCAAGTATATTACTTTCCACCACACATGGCCCATTAGTAGTAACAACAACACAATGTCATACTGCAATGAAGTCACATTTTATGAATGGACTCTGAAACAAGACTGTTCCATCTTCTGTCTGACAGCAATGAGTGTGCACACATTACTGTGCATGGTCTACTCAGGTTGAAATCACTTCAAAATGAATAACAAATGATGGCTTCCATTTGGAGCTATGTCAACTACTGCACATTAAATGCAACTAAAGTGAGAGCCACCTGTGAGACAATACCATGCAAGCAGATGAGCACACATGCCAAGTCCACACCATGTCTAGAGCTGAACATGTTGGAATGAAATGTAATGTGGTCAGACACAGCCAGAGGACTACACTGATACACAGCTCATCAAGTCCTGTCAGAGTCACATCACTATAGTGTACACAGAGTGCTTTAGGTCATCTCAAATAATACATTTGACCACCTCCATCAATGCAGTGTGGATTCAGGCCTGTCGGAAGAAATTTCCAAGTGCTGCGGCCATAATAATATTACACATTTGCGCGAGCCAGCCATGTTTTGATGACATCATAGGTTGTAATCAAAACATGGCTGACTTTCATTGAACAGTGTGACGGCAGGCAACTACCAACAGTTTCCTTTGCCATCTTCTAAGAATTAAATAAAGCTGCAAAGGAAGAAAAGGAAGGAGCTCAAAAAGTGGTGAGGCCTAAGCCGCACCAGCCGCACCGGTTCCGACGGCCTTGGGATTGAATGTAGAATGTGATGGTTAACTGGTGCATGATGTACACAGTCACTACCTGACAATAGTCTGTTGGAGCCAGTATACCTGAACTATAAGAACTGCATGTGCATGTGTCTGTGTAGCCTCATTCCTAGCTCCACTTCCTCTGCAATGGCTAACACAGAGATGGAGACAAAGCTATAGTACTGTAAATACAAAGGACCAATCAGATTGTTCAGAAGTCATGTGACATTGTTCAGATGCGCTTAATTCATAGTAATTGTTTGTGCATCATAGAGCAAAATGGTAAACATGCCATTGTTGTTGTTGTTATTGTCTATTTAGTGAAGTTACTGTAGTGACATTTCTACTCTGTTAATCCATCTGCCAAAACTGATGTTAAGAACCCACAAACAATACATTCATCTGCCATTGCAAACGTAGCCATGATCAGCCACTGAGGTGTCAGCTGTCATGTACCTTTCACATGGCATTCAACACACAATATCAAAAGGTAGGGACCAGACCCACTGTTGGGTGGTTTCAAAATGGCAACTGGAAGAGTATGGGATGGGCTCAAGACTAGTATCTGTGTGCCTCATACAACCAGCTAACCAATAACTGGTGGCATAGGTAACAAGCCATACAACTACATGGGCAAGAGGGGAAGAGCAGTGCACAGACATACCACTGCCAGTGTTATGTCTTATGCTCTGTTCAATAGAACACATAACACTACCAGTGCATCAGACAGTGCATACAAGACAGACATTTCAGGGAAGCAGCTACAACAAAGGGCACCTCTTGACAAGCAACTGAGGCCCACTAATCCAATACTGGTACAATGTTGGCTACGGTACCCTTGTGGGACCAGAGTGATTTGGAGTCAATATGCAGTGTACAACTGCTGAAGAGATGGAACTTACATAAAAGTCAAATCTCAACTTCTTCAGCCTTCCATGTCCAGCCAGCTTTCCTTCAAGCTCCTCCAGTTTAAGGCCATCCTCTGCTACTCCACTCTACAGAATGACATGATTAGATCTAGTAAGCATCCCAAACACTCTCTGCAGTCTACACAGTGTATGTAAGGTAACAGGACAGGTAGAAACCTATCCACTATCCAAACTGAATCACAGTCAGCAAGCCAATGAAAGACACAATATGCTACAAATGGAAGGATCATTCTGGCAAACACCAAATGACTGAGGAATGATGAACATTGTATAAACCATGGCCACACTGAACAACAAAACACTTAGCATTACATGAAGTCATCTGTTGTCAACTGTGGGTCTGGGGTAGGAGTGGCTCATGCAACCTTCAATATACAGGCTCTTTGGCATCATTCCTGACATGATAGTGGGAAAAAATTTAGGGCATGCTATGAGGGAGGAGTTAGACTAGATAGCTGCCTGGTGCAGGTGGTAATGGCACACTCAGTGTTGATCACACAGGCAGAAGAACACTTGAGCTGGAGTTAACGTTGCAAGGTTATGAAATAGTGATGAAGCACAGGTTAAATGGTATAAAGTAGTAAGTGAAGATAAATCAGTGCAAGGTGATTGGCAGAGAGCCTACCAAGTGTACTGTGGAAATGGGAGATGTATAGAACAAGTGAGGAAGATTGTCTACCTGCAGGAGTTTAAGTGAGGTTGAATTAATGGAGAGACAGAAACAGTCATTCAATGACAACGGTTGATGCAGTGAAGAACTGTTGGGAGACAAAGAGTGTCCATACAAAAGAGATGATGGAAATAATGCAATGGTAGTGTCACCCTATAAGATATGGCTGTGGGAGTTGGGTATTTGCAGAACGTCATATGGAGAGATTGTTAGAGGTGGAGATGAAAGGTTTGAAAAGGGTGGTACATAGATGAGCCATCACGTAAATAAAATCATTGTAAAGAGGTGGAAGCAAGGAGTATGGCAGTAGCAGTGCAAATGAAGAGATTGACTTGGTGAAAAGTGGCCGAGTTGAAGTCCACGTAGAGTGTGACATGACATCAAGTGTAGGGTAGGATTGCCAGGGAAGACAAGAAGCAATAGAGTGCTAGTTGTTCATACACAGTTGTTGACAGCAGTTAAAGGAAAGTCTGCAGAGGCATACAGAGAGACTATTTTGGAGGAACCACAACTGATTGCTGTACACAGAAACAGCTGATGTAGACAAATACATTGCTACTCTCCCGTCATGGGACAATTGAAGTGGGGTACCCAGGTCAAATAGTGAGTCATTACAGCTCAGCAAACTGACCCCACAAGGGACTAGACAACACATACATAACTCGGGACAGGAGGCCTAAGTGAGGTAGCGAAAAAGGTGTGAAGTTAACACAGCACTATAATGACAACTAGAGGGCGAGAAAGTGACTTAGATTATAGAAAATTACATTACCATCCTACAATCCTAGGGAATCAAAGTGAATAAAGTTCTATGTACGTAGCCAACAGTCAGAGTCTCACCAATATTGTCACGTACCTGCTATTGTAGCTACATACGTGAACAAGTCTATGTGAGCTCCTACCACAAACACCATCCATCAAGTGCATCAAATGGGGATTGTGAGCCTAGGGCATTGACTTATGGTACAACTCAGCACCTTCTGCCCGACCTCCATTATCTCTACCCTCCATGGATAACAGGCACACCTCCTTGGTGGTAACCTAGCAACATTTAGTGCACTAGAAGCAAGGCAGCTGCTCAGTTTGTTCCGTACACCACAACCCAACAATGAGCTTCCTTGCTCGCCCATGTAGCAGGAAACATGCCTAGCTCAGGACTGGATTGTGACAGAGTGACTGGACTGCAGCCATGTCTGCCACTTAGTGTCAGAACGGCATTCCAGTTGAATGATCCACAGGTCAGAAAGGTAAACAGGCTACAGATAGCAAAGGCTTGAGAAAGATATAACTACTCCTCACTGTGTGAGGTGTGAACATGAGGGAAAGATGTAAGGAAGAGTGAATAGAACAATGTATCAATTTAAAAATGGTCACAAGATAAAGGTCACCATGAGACGTCAAGTAGGATGAAGGAGGTCTTACAGATGGAGGCAAGGAAGCAATCAAGTGAAGTTACCAGGTCCATGAAGAGACCATGTGACATATCGTCTGGCAAGTACAGGAGAGCAGTGGGCATGGGTTGAGAGGGAGTTGAGAGCATGTCTTCTCACCCAAGGGAGGGAGGTCAGGAGAGGAAGAGATACTAGTTTGGAGGTTTTTGGTGCACAGACAGCTGACGGGAATGAATAATTACATTGTTACTATCCAGTTACTATGGGGCCATTCAAGTGGGAACCAAGAACAAAGAACAAGCTCTTTGAGTTCAACTGTCTGACCACATAGGGACTAACCCAATCTTACTGTATAGCACTTCAATGTTTTCTGGTGTTTGTTATCTGTATTCCTCTTATGAGTTAGCGGATAAGCTGCCTAATCTGCATATATAATGCACACACAGGAAATAAACACATACCTGCTGTGGGGTCTCGATGTTCTTACACTTGAGCTCTTCCACATGTTCAAAGTAATCCACAACACCACACACCACATCAAGTGGGACCCACTCTAAGGTGACCCTTTTCACACTCCTCTGTACCACATTGCCTGTAGAGAGAAAGGTTTGTAAATGAGCTGCTACAAGTGTGAGTGTGGCCCATTATAAGGTTTACACACCATTGACAATTAAGCCTTCCACAACAGAGTTAGAACTGCATGGGTTGTGCCATGGTTGGCAGTCAAGTACAATTACCTACTACAATTACTATTACATCAACAACAAGTGAGTGAATCTGTACTTGCATTAATCCCATGTATGTAAGTATCCTAGTGAAATGACAGGTGTGTGAGTGATTAGTACATCAAACCACAAGTGGTCAATAACAAGCCGTCACTAACAACTAGAAAGCTACAACAATATGAAACATTAGGACCCAGGTAGCACACAGTGCTGGTTGTAAGGAGAGCAGCTTTGAGACCCTTCAAGTCAGTATCTGCACTGGTCATTATCATTACCAGCACTAGTTGCAGAGAGCCTGCACCACTAAAGGCACAAACAGAAGTGGTTACAGCAACTATTTGCAACTGGTACAACAGCACAGCCTCACATTGTACACTTGTGTTAGTTATGTTAGGTAGTCACTGAGATCAGCTGAGATGATTCAAGCTAAGACAGGACACAATGAATGTGTTACATGTACAGGGAAAGGAATTGCTGCAGTTGTAACAAAGGTGGCCCAGGGCCAGTTAAAGGTAATACTACACAAAGTAAGCAACAACACAACTCTAGAGGTTGAAGGTGGGTATAGCGACTGAGCCGGACACTTAATCTTTGTGACAACAACCTTGTGAAAGTGACAGCATTATGTCATTACAGTTTACAGACAATGATCACAGCTTACAAGGTCAGTGTGACACATCAAACACTGTCATTCAACTCACCATCACAAGGCCAGTCCCAGCACTGTGGTGGTAGACGTAGTGTCAAATCTGGCAATGTAGTGTTGTTGCTGAGGCCCAACAGGAGGTGGTGGGTGAATAGCTTGACATCTTCATTAGGTGATACGTCATAACACTTCAATTCCAGCTTTGTCATTGTCTTGTTCTGAGCTAGTGATGTAGCCATCTTGTCCAGAAGGTCACGGCTCAGGCTCTGCAGTGAGCAAGGAGGTGAAGTACACATGAGCATATGAATTATCTAGAATATGTAGTCTGTGAGAGCAGGAGGTGGTGAAAGGAGGGATGACTTACAATGAGACAGAGGAAGGAGTGAAGGCTAAGCAGCTATGCTAATAGGTCACCCCATTGCAGGGAAGTGGACTGGAGAAGACTTGAGATTGGGGAACAAATGGGGTATAAGCAGAAGAAATACGTAGACTGAGTGTAGGTAGCAGGGTGTGCAAATGCAATTAGAACAGTACAGGTCTGGAAGGTACAACTTGAGCAACACATCAGCTGTCACACAAACAAGAAAATATGGACAGTTCTGCACAGAACATGAGTACATCAGAAGACCTAAAGCTGTGTCCTCTTTCAGCTTGTTCTGGTTAAAAGGCATACACATGACCACAGACAGCTGTCTGATACAATGAGCAACACATTAAAAGGCTAAGGCTCAGGGTTGGCAAAGAAGAGTCAAACAATGAGCAATGCACATCAGTTGCACAATAGTTTAACAGTAGCAGGTAGAAGACTTGTATTTGTTCTTGTAATACCACAGCCAAGATGTAGCTACTTAGACCCTGTGACGTGACGTGACTACGTGAACCCCATGGTAAGCCAACAGGTTGCAACAAGACCAGTGGCACCATTGGCTGCAGAGACACTAGCCTTATCATCTCAGTCACATGGCATGCAGTAGAGGTACTCATCTATAGGCTTGCAAGACCCATGAGATGAGGGAGGGGGGGTACGGCCTTGAGTGACGACATCAGAGTATCTGTTCTAAGCTCTTGGCTGTCCCCCCACCTACCCTTTTGAGATCTGGATTTTGTGATCTGGGAACGAACACATGCACGCACACACACACACACACACACACACACACACACACACACACAGACAGACACACACACACACACACACACACACACACACACACACACACACACACACACACACACACACACACACACACACACACACACACACACACACACACACAGTAACTGATAGAAGAATATGACAGAGAGATGGTGATGCAATGCCACTTAGCAGTAAAATATGTAGCTGTAATGGCTAAATTACAGTACTGTTATTCCAATACATTACCTCAAATATTATGTCGTGTGACTTAGTAACTATTACTAGTACATCTCCATATTTGGAGATTAAGATTTTGAGAACTGGTCAATTGAAGGAACTTAAGATGCAGTTTCAACCAAATCAGTGATAGCAAATTTGAACAAGAACTTTGGCAGAAATATCAAACTACATTTCAACAATGACAGGGAAGAAAGATTTCTGGTATTGTACATTCAAAACCAGTCTATGTACCTGAAGGCAAGGCATGACTCAAGATGAGCATTGCATACACCACAACTGTATACAGTGAAATATTGACACTATTAGCATTGCATGAAGTCAACAGTCATCAGCTGCCAAGGTTGGTAGGAGTGACCCAGCTAGTGTCCCAAAGAACACTTACTGTTAACACATTACTGACATGATAGATGGAGATCCCTGCAGAACACCCCACAATACAATTCTAATGGGCAGATACAGTATCACCCACAGAGACAGTTTTGGTGCAGGAATGCAAGATTGGATCCAATTCACAGCTTGTGGATTGACATGCATGGTGCTTAGCCATTTTACCGATTAGACAGTGGTCAGCAGTGTCAGAAGTGTTAGCCACATCTAAATAGTATAGTATACACCAACAAGTAAACACCAGTTGCCGGCATTGTGAAGGAGTGAAATGTCAGTGGAGTGGTAGGGCCAGAATCCCGATTGGAATGGATAGAGTAGTTGGGCCATACTGAGATGGGAATCAACCAGGCACTGACAGCAGTGGGTGTGGTGAGGAATCATTTCAAAACTAGAAAGCAGTTATTCCTTATTGAAGGCCTACAGAGTTGAAAGCTGTTAGGGCTTGAAAGTGACTGGCTTGGACTGTGTGAGGAATGAAAACAGGCAAGAGATGGAAGTAGGCACTGGCAGTAGGAGTGATGAGGAAGAGGCTTGAGAGAAAGAACAATTGTGAAGTGTGTGAGATACGCCATGGAGTGGTGAGAGGGCAAACAGAAGGTAGGAGGTCCAGAGGGAGGACAAGATACATATCAATGGAGTGGAATTAATACTTACCACACACTGCCTTTAATGCCCTGTATCTCTGGTTCTCTGAATCCTGATGATGCATGCAGTGAGGTTCGCTGTTGTGTTGCTCTTCAGTTGTCCTTCACAATTATAGGGCAGTACTGGAAATATGGTGTAGGATGGTTGCTGGCAGCAGGAGGAAACGACACGCTGCAACAGATCGAGGGTGATCCAACTTTTTCCGCTGCGAATTTCGTAAGTCACCGTGAGAAGTAGTGCTGACAGATAAGAAACCGAAGCGCTGTTGATACCTCTACACTGGGTGGCTTGTTGTACGTTCCAATCACAGACAACATGCGAGCTGTGTGTGAAGTACCACTTCTCTTGTTCCTTGCGACCGCGCGAGTGACCACCCGCCATTTTAATGACGTCACAAATAGCGGCTAACATACAGCGCCACAGAGGGCACATACACACTACACTCACTTATTAAGCAGACACAAAACACCATAGCATGGTGCACACAACGAAGGGATAGTTACAAGATGCACGAGCTAGACATGACTAGATTGGAGGATGTGGACAAGGTGACTGAGTGATAGCCTCTGGAGCTATAATGTCCTGGTAGCTACCTCTGACTTCAGAATCACTACTGAAGTCTCAGCTTCAACAACAACTTCCAAATGTAGAAAAAAATAGCTTTTACCTTAAGCAGCACTATACATAGAGGAGGCAACTACGGGTTTGAAAATGTCCTCATTAGAAGGTGGAGAGAAAGGACATAACAGAATTGCATAATTGCTTTTAACCACAGCAATTTTAATACACCTTACTCAGTGAAGTGCTAGGGAAGCAGTGATAGTGTCCAAGTCAGTGCACCCCTCTCCTTCAGTTTCTTAGAAGGGGGATAGGTCCCCTCAGTCTTCTCACACCTCACAGTCCTGGTGCCCAAGGACTGCACTGATCGGAGGAGCCCTAGTCGGTACAGATCTTCCAAGTGCTGCTGTTACTCCTGTTCTTTCGATTACAAAAGACCTAGGCCAGATCATGGTGATGAACATGGCTGTTGTACCAAACTGGCGACAGTAGGAAGCCATTCCATGCACTGCTTCTCTGTTGTGTCCACTGTTACATACTACAGCCTTACATCGTCACAAGCCAAGTGCTAGTGGATGATTTAAGTGCAGAATGGAGAACTGATGCAGCAGCAGGCTAAGCAGGTTTAGAGGAAGCAGTCAGCTTACAGCCGAAAGTTGGCACAGTTCTAGCCAATCTGGCCACCTTTGAACTACTGTACTACAGACGTTTCAACTGTTAATTATACACCTCACAGATACTGTTCTTTACCATTCCGATTAGCAGCAGACTTAAGTAATCCCATAAAGCTACATATCTATGTATAAGCGAGCACAACACTTTTAGACTTTAAGTTACTAAACTATTATAAAAGTGTTCCAATGCCTTTGCTAACATTTGACTTTACTACCATTAGACCAATACATTGTTGCTTCTAATAACTTTCAATGAACCAAAAAGTAATGTGCACTCAAAATGGAAGCCATCTTCTGCAATAAAGGAGGCAGTAGAGGTCCATGCTGTTCCCAAGGAGCACACTCCTAATGAGAGTCTTGAAAGTTGTACTAGACACAGCAAACATTGCTTGTTGTGAAGATTAGTGCAGGCCCATTATATAATTACACACCAGCTGCCACCATGGGTAAATCAGTCTGTAGGCCACAAGTGCACACATGGCTTCAGTATGTCCACTGTGTGTTGGTTTGAGTGAAGTATGCTGTTCACATTCTAAATAGAGTGCTGGACTGAACACAGCAAGGTAGTCTATGCACAAGTGGTCAAATGTGTACTGTGAATGTTTAGCAAAAGGTGCACACATGTATCCACTCGATCAGAAGCCAGCAAAGTGGCCATGCACAAGTTATGCTTTCTTTATTGCCTTCATGTGCCATGTCTTCTGAACATGTTAGAGTGGGATACCAGACATACCAAATACACAGAACACAAGCAAATTGTGACATCAATTCTTCTTCACCTTCCAAGCATGCTAGATGTGTTGATTACCTGAAATCCATCCACATTCATACACATTATCACATTCTATTTGCTTACTGTGGCCAGTGGGGCTCACCTCACTTCACACTGTTTGTTTATGGTCATGTACTAACACTGTGTGTAGTGAGTTCCTCGCATGCCAGTTAAATGTATCAGACAGTCACATTTTGATACTCAGGGCCCTTGCCACCTACAGCTACTGCACATTGCTGTTGCACACACACTTGCCAGCATACGTATGTGCATGTACGAATGTGCATGGTTGGGCCTAGCCCAGTGCAGACAACATCAACACTGTCCAGCCAGTGTCAACTTCAGTTGGCACCATTTATACCACCAATGCTGGCCAACTGGAACCAGTCAAATGGCACAAGATAGCCTACACCATCCAGCCGGTGATGCAAGGCAGAGCAAGCACTGCCAAAGGGCATGCTAGCTTGTATTGTGGCTTGTATTACATTAATGTTTGCTAATAAAAGGCAGCAGGTGCGTGTTATCTCTTATGAGTTGGCAGACTCTGCATACATAATCCACAATGCCCACAGGAATGTAAAATATATACAAACGTACCTGCTGTGGGTTCTTGATGTCCTCACAGTTCAGTTCTTCCACATGTTCAAAGTAATCCACAACACCACACACCACATCAAGTGAGACATGTGATAAGGTGACCCTTTTCACACTCCTCTGCACCACATTACCTGTAGAGAGGAAGGTTTGTAAATGAGCTGCTACAAGTGTGAGTGTGGTCCATTATAAGGTTTACACACCATTGACAATTAAGCCTTCCACAACAGAGTTAGAACTGCATGGGTTGTGCCATGGTTGGCAGTCAAGTACAATTACCTAATACCATTACTATTACATCAACAACAAGTGAGTGAATCTCTACTTGCATTAATCCCACGTATGTAAGTATCCTAGTGAAATGACAGGTGTGTGAGTGATTAGTACATCAAACCACAAGTGGACAATATCAAGCTGTCACTAACAACTAGAAAGCTACAACAATATGCAACACTAGGACCCAGGTAGCACACAGTGCAGGTTGTAAGGAGAACAGCTTTGAGACCCTTCAAGTCAGTATCTGCACTGGTCATTATCATTACCAGCACTGGTTGCAGAGAGCCTGGACCACTAAAGGCAATGTATGACAAGCTGTACACATTACAGTTTACAGACAATGATCACAGCTTACAAGGTATGTGTGACACATCAAACACTGTCATTCAACTCACCATCACAAGGCCAGTCCCAGCACTGCTCTGGTAGAGTCAGTGTCAAATCTGTCAATGTAGTGTTGTTGCTGAGGCCCAACAGGAGGTGGGCGAATAGCTTGACATCTTCATGGGGTGTCAGGTAAACACTGCTCAACTCCAGCTTTGTCATTGTCTTGTTCTGAGCTAGTGATGTAGCCATCTTGTCCAGAAGGTCACGGCTCAGGCTCTGCAGTGAGCAAGGAGGTGAAGTACACATGAGCATATGAATTATCTAGAATATGTAGTCTGTGAGAGCAGGAGGTGGTGAAAGGAGGGATGGCTTACAATGAGACAGAGGAAGGAGTGAAGGCTAAGCAGCTATGCTAATAGGTCACCCCATTGCAGGGATGTGGACTGGTGAAGACTTGAGATAGGGGAACAAACGTGGTATAAGCAGGAGAAATACATAGACTGAGTGTAGGTAGCAGGGTGTGCAAAATGCAAATAGAACAGTACAAGTCTGGAAGGTGCAGCTTGAACAACACACCAGTGGTCACACAAAGAGGAAAATATGGACAGTTCTGCACAGAATATGAGCAGATCAGAAAACTTAAAGCTGTGCCCTCTCTTGGCTTGTTCTAGTTGTTCTACACCATACACACAACCACAGACAGCTGTCTGATACAATCAGCAACACATTTAAAGGCTAAAGCTCAGGGTCAGCAAAGAGGAGTCAAATAATGGGCAATGCACATCAGTTGTACAATAGTTTAACATTAGCAGGTTTAGTTCAACAGATAGTCATAGCATAAAGGTCATTAAAGAAATCAACTGTGAAGGAATGTACAGCATGACACACACACCTTCCTTCCATGCTGTTGGCACTCCTGAGGGAGTGATACAGGCCAACATGACACAAACACACACACACACACACACACACACACACACACACACACACACACACACACACACACACACACACACACACACGAGAGAGAGAGAGAGAGAGAGAGAGAGATGGTGGTGCAGTACCACTTAGCAGTAAATGGAATTATGTAGCTGCAATGGCTAAATTACAGTAAAATTCCAACACCTTAGCATCAAATTTTATGGCATTCTTACGTGTCACATAGTAACCATTACTAGTACATTTGGAGATTAAGCCATTTAATGAACTGGTTGATTGAAAGAGCTTAATTAAGATGCCATTTCAACCTAATCAGTGGTAACAAATTTGAACAAGAACTTTGGCAGAAAATATCAAGGTACATTTCACCAATGATAAGGAATAATGATTTCTGGTATTTTACAATCAAAACAAGTCTATGTACCTTGAATGCAAGGCATGACTCAAGATGAGCATTGCATACACCACAACTGTATACAGTGAAATATTGACACTATTAGCATTGCATCAAGTCAACAGTCATCAGCTGCCAAGGTTGGTAGGAGTGCCCATGCTAGTGTCCCAAAGAAGGCTTACTGTTAACACATTACTGACATGATAGATTGAGATCCCTGCAGAACACCCCACAATACAATTGTAATGGGCAGATACAGTATCACCCACAGAGACAGCTTTGGTGCAGGAATGCAAGATTGGATCCAAATCACAGCTTGTGGATTGACATGCATGGTGCTTAGCCTTTTAATGATTAGACAGTGGTCAGCAGTGTCAGAAGTGTTAGCCACATCTAAATAATATAGTACACCAACAAGTAAACCTCAGTCAAAGGTTAGGCACCAGTTGCTGGCATTGTGAAGCAGTGAAATATCAGTGGAGTGGTGAGGCCAGAATCCCGATTGGAATGGGTAGAGTAGTTGGGCCATACTGAGATGGGAATCAACCAGGCACTGACAGCAGCCGGAGTGATGAGGAAGAGGTTTGAGAGAAAGAACAACTGTGAGGTGTGTGAGAAATGCCATGAAGTAATGAGAGGGCAAACAGAAGGAAGGAGGTCCAGAGGGAGGACAAGATACATAGCAATGGAGTGCCTGCGGGAATTAAAACCTACCACACACTGCCTCTAATGCCCTGTATCTCTGGTTCTCCAAATGCTGATGATGCATGCAGTGAGGTTAGCTGTTGTGTTGCTCTTCCGTAGTCCTTGCACAATTATAGGGTGTAGGGCAGTAATTCAACCAATCGAAAGTGCGCGACGTAGTCCAAACAAAGATTGAGATGGTTAGCTTCAAGCAGGCCTTCCCTGGGCCAAAGGTGTGACAAGTCCTGTTTACAATCCTCACAAGTCCAGGAAATATGGTGTAGGATGGTTGATGGCAGCAGGTGGCAACGACACGCTGCAACAGAGGGCGATCCAACTTCATTCGCTGCAAACGTCCGTGAGAACTGTACTGACTGATGACAAGCAACCGAAACGCTGTCGATACCTCTACACTGGGTGGCTTGTGGAATATTTCAATGACAGACAACGTGTGAGCTCTGTGGGGCACGATTTCCCTTGTCCCCTGCGACTGTGTGCGTGGTCTCCCGCCATTTTAATGACGTCACAAACGGCACACAGGCTCATAAGATGGCATGTTTAAAACACACTACATTCACATAGTAGACGAATGCAGAGCATTGTGGGGCGAGCCTGAGCAGTGCATGTGCAATATCTATGGGTGCAATTAGCAGCAAGCAACTGCAATCAAGAACGGCAGCACACACTAAGTCTAGCTACCACGATGAAGTCATGTGCAAAGCACAACACCATAAAAAAGCTTGATTGCATGGTAAGCATGGTGCTGTGCAGCAATTTTAAGATGAAAATGTGCCTGGCTTGCATAGAAATCTAGATCATGCAAGTAGATATGTTTCAAGAGATGGAGAGTTGATGACCGACAGCTGCAATGCTCGCTAGCTATGAAGTCTCCGCAGGATGCCTTGTGCATGCAATTAGCTATTTTTACCTTCAGCAGCACTATACATAGAGGAGGCAACTGCAGATAATCTTATGTACAAAATGCACTCATTAGAAGGTGGAGAGAAAGGACATAACAGAATTGTATAATTGCTTACTGCCAAAGCAATTTAATAGACCCTTACTCAGTGAAGTGCTAGGGTAGCAGTGTTAGTGTCCAAGTCCAAGTTTCCAACATAGCGTTGAGGCCCCCACCACCTCCTTTCTTAGAAGGGGGCAGTCTTCTCACACCTCATTGTCCTAATACCCAGGGACTATACTGATCTGGGGAGCCCTTATCAATACAGATCTTCCAAAAGTGCTGCCTTTACTCCTGTTCTTTCGATTATCAAAGATGTAGGCCAGATCATGGTGATGAACTTGGCTGGTGTACTAAAACTGGCAAGAGTACGAAGCCATTTCATGCATTGCTACTCTGTTGTGTCCACTGTTACATACTAGTTGTAAGCTAACTCAGAAGCCACGCTAGTAAGCAAGTGGAAGCAGGTGATAAGTATGCAAGAGATGTCAGCAGAATCACATTGGGCATGCGCATATATAGAGCAATTGTAAGTAGAGCCAACTTCAACAGTTAACGCTGTCAGCTATGTGTGGGTCAGTTTGCAAACTGGAAGCACCCCGAGATTTACCCTAGAAATGAGGGATCATGCAGGATGAGATAGCAGCAGGCTGAGACAGCCTCCACTTTTCCATGTCCATTTGCCTGCATTGGACAAATCCTGTTGCTAAGCAGCCACACTTTCTTTCATTCCTCCGGACGCTGAAGCAGCTGGAAGAAGGCCCAGCTGTGTGCACGTCGTCCACTGGTGATGACTGCTGTGTCATTGGGTAGGCCTAGCTATGCAGCAGGTGCCCCATGTGCCCTTTGAGTCCTGGAAGCTGAAGAAGGAGAATGCATGCTGTAGGCAGGAATCCTGAAAGCTGAAGAATGTGCTCGCTGTAGCCATATTTGATTACATTTCTGAAGTGTTACATTAATTGCGTTCCTGAAGCGCTGGCCACATACATACAAATGCTATGCAAGCCCATGACCCAGATTCAGAGCCTCGCTACACACAGCAACTACAGCTTTACATTGTCAAAACCCTGGTTTAAGTGCAGAATGGAGATGTAGCAGCAGGCAAGCAGGTTTAGAGGAAGCAGTCACCTTACAGCCTAAAGTTGGCACAGTTCTAGCCTATTTGGCCACCTTTGAACTACTGTATTACAAACTATTCAACTGTTAATTATGGATCCACTCGATCAGAAGCCAATAAAGTGGCCAACCATGCATAGGTTCATTGCCATTCATATGCCATGTCTTGTGAATACATATATTAAACTAAGACAAACACAAAATAGCAATTTGCTATAATAATTATTCCCACTTTACAGTACATTTTGCCTAAGATATGTACATACAAAACAGCTGTGCAAAAACACACAGGCATCAATTCTAATGTTGCATTTGATTCACAACAGTGGAATGATGCATGTAACAGCAAATCTTCAGTAAAGATACAGTATGAGGACAGCATGTGATCACATCCATGCATTGTTACACATTGTCAAGTTATACAGTAATGGAAAGGACTCCAAATGGGTCAATACTAACCAGATCAATGCAATTGGTGATACAAAGTTATTTTTAATAATGATTAGTCAAATTGTAGTAAACTTTCAAATTATCAAGTGCCATTGTTCCTACCCCATACACACACTGCACCACAGCCATACCTGTTGGGGGTCCTTGATGTGTGTAAACTTCAGATCCTCCACATGACTAAACATGAATATGCTTTCACACACTACATCAAGTTGGGTTTCGTCTAAAGTGACACATGCCACTTTTCTGTGTACGTGATCATCTGTGGGATTTAGGTGGCAATGCACAAGTTACTAGAGAAGACTAAATTCCTCAGTCTCTATTGCACCATAGAGTCCTACAAGTTAATGGCCATGTATCAACAACACTGGCAATTTTTACTTCATTTGGTCATGTGACACAGTTAGTCAAGAACGTTAAATGGCACTTCCTTGACAATTTGGCTCAGCAGTCTTCACTGTGGGGGCTTTTCACTCTCTGGAGATTAAAATGGTTAGTAAATGAAATATTGAATTATTCTATGTGGGCATTAGCTATGCATGGTTTCTTCAGCAAGTCACAGAACCCAACATCTTTGATGTCCAGCAGTGGCAACAGTTTTCAAGCCATAGCTGTGGAATGGAATGGTTTACAGCTCCAGCCCACATGTTAAAGCTAGATAATAAGATTTTACTTCGAATGATCATATATACCATTCTCTACTTTCTGCTGCCTTCCTCTCAGACTGCTAGGGTATTTGCTGCATACTTGTCACCTTCTTGGACAGTGAAATATCTCAAACACATTGAGCAATATACTTTATACAAAAATCATAAATGGGATTACAGAGAAACTCTTAGTCTTTCTTCTGATCTTTGTTTCAATCTAATCAAGATTATTATAGCTAAATTGTAGAAGAGAGAAGCAAATACATGGAGATCAAAATTGCACATTGAAAATTGAAGAAGTGACATGTGCACAGCAGGTATAAGTCTTCAGCACTTCAGTCACAGGAGTAGTACAGCTCTCTGCTGGTTCATTACCTTATACTTGTTAGCAGATCAGCTAAGTCAATAAACAGACATTCCACCAGACTGTACATCATGGCTCTGAACACACTCATACAAAGAGGTTGAGGACACTGGTTTACCTGTCATGCTTGAGTCAAGTGAAGCACTCAATTCTTCTGCTGAAGATGCAAGGCAATCGCTAGCTTCTTTTAAGTCTATAGACAGACAGGCACCAAAATGTGCAAAGACATAAGGCTATCATGCAGCAGGGTCCCATCAGCATTGCAAACCACTACTAAGCATCTAGAGCCAAACATTTTATTAGTGGCCCGATTGCAGAGCAGACACTGACAACGCTAACAAGTGTATGAGAGCTGCACACAGAGCACGTATAATTATACCTATTGCAGTCTGTACATAAGTCTTACAACAGACATTAGAGACATTTAGATTTGTGTAATTTGACCTACGCGTAACCTGTAACGTGTGGGAAAGTCACGTGCGCGACAGCAAACCGCAAGTCACCACTACGCGCTACACGTTTTCAACCTGAAGACCAGCTTCTACGCCTATACAATTTACCTGTGCACGTACATGGCGGATAACACAGTTTTCTCATGTACCGTCTTTCTTACAGTACAGTCCAACCTCTGCTCTGGCACCTTGATTGGAGAAAACACTTTCAGATCCCTTCTGCAACTTGTTCAGCTGTTTTTTATAGAAAACATGGAACATGCCTCTATTTTGGTGGCCAGAACTGAAGCACGACCTGGCTCTCGCCCGTGAAGTGATCTCCTGCATCGCAGCAAGCTTCAAGACTTGGCAGATATAGCGGCACCAAGATTTTAGAGCAAATAAGAGTTTCGTTTGACCGGACCTTGGGCGCGTACAAGGCATTCCAAAAACACCCTCCTCATTGCTGCTGTCTCCTTTCATTGTATAGGAGTACGTGCAACTTGTCTTCTACATCTCATCTGCAAGAGACACTCCTAGATTAGCTGTGTGAGCTAAGTAAACAAAGGCTTCTTACACGTTACAGGTTGCGCATGCGGGAAATCTAAAGCGAACTTATCCTCATATTCGTGAAAATATGTGACCTGTGACTGCGGTTACAGGTTACGCGTTACTAGTAAAAGAAATCTAAAGTTCTCTAGTAGAGAGAGATGCAGGAATAAACTGCATCCAGTTTCAGATGAATCACTACAGCAAAAGACATTAAGCTATACATTCTACTATCAGGTTCATTTGAGATGGAACAGCTGTTAGAATAGTAAAGACAAACAGCACAGTTGATGCTATCATGTGTAGAAGTAACTGAATACCTACACATTCATTAACATAATTATCTGTTGCCAAAATAATACATTGAGTTTAAAGGCACACTGTAGCTAAGTGGTTCAAAATCAGCTATATATACATTCTTCAAAGACAATTCCACTGTGATCAGTCAGCGCAAAGTGCTATATCTCACAGTCAATGAATGTGAATATCATTCATGCATCACGGTCACACAATAAGTACCTCAAATTTACTAATGTTAGTTAAATCATAGATGCTACCTACATAGATTTGATATACAAAGGGAGCCAGCAATCCAGATGAATGATACAGCATCAATAACAAGCACTCACAGTGTAATTCAAGAACCATTTGTTAGTAAACACTACCACAAGGCTAGTTGGAATAGTATAATACATGTATTAAATAATTGCAACACACAATGGAGACAGTCAATTGCATGCATCCTATGCTCACCTTTAGGGTGACAGTTACAGAGTATCAAGTGCAAACCAGAAGCTGTCTGAAGCACAGGAGAGAGAAGGTTGCCAAGGCGAATACGCACACTTCTTGCACAATTGACGGTGAGATTCTTCATGCTCTTGTGTTGCTGCAAACAGTAACCATAGGCAATTGTACTGTATGGACTCCTCGGTTTCACTGTTGGGCTGTCACCGAAAGCTGCCTGCATTGCCTCTTTAGTCACAGCACTATTCTGTGACTCAAAGAGAGACTGTACTAAGACCTCTTTATCACTAACTTTTGAGTTCAGCTGCAAAGCTTCAAAATTCTCTAGTCTGGTGATCCCACAGAAGAACTTCCATACTTGGGCCATGTGGGGCTGTCCAAGGTACTCACTCCAGATCTCCTTCTGAGCTGCAATGTCCAATTTAGAGATGTGGATGGCACTGAGGAACTCCTGCACTGTCAAATGGATAAAGTAGAAACTGTCAACTGCAACTACTGCAAAACCAAACTCATTAACCGGTCTTGCTGTTAGCAGCCCACATCCATTAGCACGGTCAGAGTATGCTGAAGAAATTCCCACCATCTGGCCATCATCCATCAAAAACACTACCTTCTGCTCCTTGACTCGCAAAAATGCAACTTCACAAAGACTGTAAAATGTATGTTTATCAGGTAGGTCCAGCAGAGACTGAACACATCCAGGCCTACCCGCAATAACAGAGTTGATGAGAAGCTTGTCTATTACAAACCTTTCATAGACAGCTGATAATGTAGATGGTAGGTCATTGTGTTTCAGGTACACTCGACAAATGATAGATAAAACAATAGGGATGGAACACAGACTCCTAATCTGAGGTAGCATACTGATTCTCTCTGCAAATGAATCTTTCAATTCTGGCTTCCCTTCTTCTTTAAAGTACTGTTGGGCATAGCGAGTTATCTGTCCTTTGGTAAACCCTAACACCTCAACATTCACAAAATTACATGCAATGCCAGAACTATCAAAGACCTGGTAAATTTGACTTGTAACGATGGAGCGTGACGTCAACACTACATCACATTCAGGTAGAGAGGAATTAGGAGAATGCATGAGTAAACTGAGGAAGAAAGGAGACCTACGCAGTTCCTGTAGAAGCTCATCATATCCATCAAGAATGAGAAGGGTGCCTCTACCACTGTTAGCTATCATCTCTTTAGCAATACTAGCTGCCTTATCCTTTGTATTGCAGAATAACTGTACCATATGGTGCAGTTCAAAAGACTCATTGAGGTCTTTGAGAGCAATCAAATCTCGCAGCTCCACCAACAGCACCAAATTATATTCGTGATCACTCATCTTCATTGACATGTCTTTACATAGTTTCTTGGCCAGTGTGCTCTTACCCACACCGGGAGCACCACTGATCACAACAAGCTTCCACTCCTTTATCATTGTCGGAATGTCCTCATACGCGATTTTAGCATTCTTCACCACAGTATACACATTGTCAACCCCCTCCGGATCAGAAATAGCTTCAACAAACTTTTTCTGTGCATCTTGAAAGTCCAATTTAAAGCGAGATAAAGACAATTTGACAAATTCAATTGACTGACTTTTACGCCACTTGTCATCCACCACCTTCATCTTTGCATAATGAGCCTGCATTCTCTTGGAAAATTGCTGAAAGGAGAAGCAAGATTAAGAGCATATTTAAATCAGTAAGATCAGAGGCTCTTATGCATTTTAATGATGATGATGATGATGATGAAGTAGGCTGGCTGCTTCTGCCGGGTGTACAAAACATAGTCTTTATACTACACGATGACTAACATAATTTGGGAATTTTGTCGTTAAAGTATTTCGTGGTTGGCTCATCAAACAAACTATCATATAATTCTAATATAGGTGCTGCCCCAATTAAAGTGCCTCCTAGGGCACGTGTTCCAATTGTAAGCACACTTGGGCATTGGAAATAATGTTAGGCGACACCTAAATTACTGGAGTGGAATATGAGTTATTTCGCACTACCGCGTGCTGAGCATGAGACTGCGAAATGGTAACCCTGATGGACCACTTTAGCCGCATCAGCACAGAGGACTATGTCGCTGCTTCATTCAAATCCACAGAACATGGGAGAAGGTGGTTAAGCGAGTCAAGTAACCTGTGGGGTGACCAAGGAAGCGCTCACAAGAACTCAGTGAGGTACAGGCTGACAAAGAGGGTGTCCAGGTGGCACCTGCACTTATTGATAGCAAAGAGTCCACAAGTGCCAAGTCCATTCAATGCCAATACACTGCGAAACAAAGCAGCACGTTGTACTGTATGCTAGACACCATGGAGTTTGTCCCACTGAAAGGAAGTTTTGTATTCCGTGAAATAACATCCAGTGGCGACTAAAGAACTTTCGTGACAATGCCTTCAAACAAAGCATTGTTAAACGAGAACCTATGAAACAGCGAATAATGAAAGGCAGACAGAAAGATGGCCAGAAGTTGAGCTACCAGAAAGGATTAGCTACCCTATACGTGTGGGCTCAACAACTATTCTGCTCTAACACATGTGCTAGGCGTCGTTCTAGATGCTCCTTGGTCATTACATAAATTTTGCCATTCTAATAAGAAGCGCCTTTCAGCACTGGAGTTATAATTATTATTACTTTATTTTACTATTATCAACAAATAGCAAAAAAACAAAGGCACAATACAACTCAGGGTAAATGCGGCCAGGTCTATATTAATACATTGCACTACAGAAACAAATATTATAATAATTGTCATCATCAATTGACAACGTGATGGTATAGATGGAATAGATGGCGGTGTGAAGGTGTTAAGGTGCGAGTTGATTCCAAGTTGACTCGATCTGTGCTATGCGGTGAGTTGCTGTTGATGTGACAGGATCAAAGTATGAGAATACCTTTTATTAGCTATCTCAAAAGTAATTTGAAGTTGCAATGAACAAAGACAATGTAGAAGAGCTGAGGGATCTGAGGGAACCAGCGCGGGCCCCTTGTCCTGTGTGCTGCCGATCAATGCCTGTGACTAAGGCGGGAGTCACGGTCCACTAAACGATCGCTGTGCTGGTTCAGGTAGGAGCCCCACAGCTATCCTTCCTCCCGCCTCTGCGATTCCACCAAGCGCCAGTGCCCCTACCTCAGTACAGCCAGCAGCGGACGAAGGGAGTAATCGTCTACCCCCTTACATTCATCTCTCAAGCCAGCTCCAGCCACTAAGGTCCTGAAGAGGATCCCACGCGCGTGCAAGGCGCCAACAAACTGGCTGACATCTTGGATGGAGTTGTAAGGTGCAATGACAATCGCTCTTGGGATCGATTATTCAGGTTTGGTTCCCGCTGCTTGTGCTTGCCCAGCAGGAGGAGAGGGGGTCACCGTAGGAGCTTAGCTACTGAAGTCAATCATTTGCTCAGAGATGAGAGTGACCTGCGGATTCCAGCACCCATCAACCAGCAGAACCCACGGCAAGTGCAGGACCCCCTTAGATCCCTGGCCCACAGAGTCTCGACCAAGCTTGAAGAAGGGGACTACAAAGGGGCAGTGCGTCTCACCTGCTCCAGTGACTCCATCCTACCATTGAATGAGGAGACAAAACAGCTCTGAAGGCTAAACACCCACCACCACACCCCAACTCCTGTGTCCCACCACCCCCAGAAGGGACCACCCCTTGTTGCATAGTCACAGATGAGGAAGTAGCCCAAACTATTCGTTCCTCCCCCTGTGGAGCAGCAGGGGGGCTTGACAGCATCCATCCACAGCACCTTCGAGACCTAACCAGTCCATCTGCCGAGGGAGGGGGAGTGAGACTGCTACAATCCCTCACAGCCTTTAGCAACTTAGTTCTGCAGGGAAAGACACGCACAGCTGTCCGCCCCTTCTTCTTTGGTGCTAATCTGATAGCTCTTGGGGAAGAAGGGTGGGAGGGGGGGGGGGGGGGGGGGGTCAGGCCCATAGCAGTGGCCTGGTCGCTAAATGTGCGGGCTCCCGCTTCCTCCACTCCATTGGATCCTCCATGGCACCCCTTCAACTGGGTTGTGGGATACCACAAGGGTGCAAGGCAGCTGTCCATGCGGCCCAAATGTACATTCAGGACCTGCCTTCTAGTCACGTACTGCTAAAGCTAGACTTCCAAAATGCGTTCAACACCCTCAGACAAGATTGTATGTTAAATGTGGTGCGAGAGTCAGCTCAAGAACTGTATCACTTTATCCACTCAGCCTACGAGAAGCCATCCAATCTATTTTGCGGTGGGCAGGTCATTCACTCATCAGAGGGGATACAGCAGGGAGACCCCTTGGGTTGCTTCCTGTTCTGTCTAACCATTCATCCCCTTGTCAAGAGCCTACAATCAGAACTCCGGATCTTCTACGTAGATGATGGGACTTTAGGAGGGCATAAAGATGAAGTGCTGCAGGACCTTCAGAGGGTAGAGAGTGAAGCAGCAAAGTTAGGATTGCAGTTGAACCGCCATAAGTCAGAACTGATATGTGATGATATAGGCATCAGGGAAGCAATGATGGAGGAAGTACCAGGCCTACAGACCGTGAAGTTGGAGGAGGCCGAGATCTTGGGAGCCCCATTAGGCAAGTCAGTGAATGACAGCATCCAAAGGAAGGCTGAGAAGCTAAGACTGATGGGGGACAGACTACAACTCCTCCAGTCCCAGGACGCATTGCTCCTGTTACGGCACTCTTTTGTCATCCCCAAAGTTATGCACATCCTACGCTCCTCTCCCTGTTTCTCCTCACCTCAACTTAAGGTTTTTGATGATGCACTTCGTGACATCCTCGGTGACATCATCAATGCCCGCATTGATGACAGTGCATGGGCACAAGCCTCGCTCCCAGTGAGATCCGGAGGTATTGGCATCAGGAGTGCAGTTCAGCTGGCACCATCTGCCTTTTTGGCCTCTGCTGCTGGCTGCACTGGACTGATTCAGGGGATCCTCCCTCCAAGGCTGCAAGGCATCCCAGAACCATACATCAAGCTGGGCCTCAACTATTGGAGCCAAAAACACGAGCAGCCTCCGCCCCCTCCATCTAGTGCACACCAACAGAAGGCATGGGATGCACCAGTGATTGAAGCCTCCTACGAGACCCTATTTGAGACAGCCTCGGAACCCAGAACACGGGCCCGCCTACTGGCCGTGGCCAGCAGGGGTGCGGGTGTATGGCTGAACGCTCTCCCTGTGGCACCCCTGGGCCTGCGGATGGACAACGAGACAACTCGGATTGCTGTTGGTTTGCATCCGGGCCTTCCTCTTTGCCGACCACATCAGTGCCTTCAGTGTGGGTCTGAGGTAGATCAGCTAGGAACCCATGGACTCAGCTGCCGTTACAGCCAGGGCCGCCATTCTCGACATGCAGCCGTTAATGACCTTGTCAAGAGATCCCTTGACGCAGCCCAGATCCCATCCCATCTTAAGCCTGTTGGTCTCTACCGCTCCGATGGCAAAAGGCCAGATGGGGCCTCAGTGTTGCCTTGGAGGGGAGGGAAGATTCTGATTTGGGATGCAACATGCATATGTCCGGACACTTTTGCCAGCTCCTACGAGCCACTCGCCACACGGGAGGCAGGGGCAGTCGCAGCTGAGGCCGAGTACCGCAAAAGGCAGAAGTACGCCAACCTTGACGGCAACCACTTCTTTGTCCCTGTTGCAGTGGAGACACTTGGGGTGATTGGACCTGAATCTGAGTCGTTCCTTAGAGACTTGACTCGCAAGGTGATGGAGGCTACTGGTGAGCCGTCGTCTCACCAGTACTTGCTCAAGCGACTCTCAGTGGCCATCCAGCGGGGCAACTCAGCAGCCATCCAAGGAACCGCCCTGTGGAGCCCCACCATGGACTTCCCTTGCATGTGACAGTTTAGCTGCTATGATGATTTCTGCATGCTTACTTACCTAGCTTCTGTAATGCTAGAATGTGCATATAATTTGATTGTTTAATTCATCATTAATGTTCAATTACATTATTAATTTCTTTACTAAAATTTTCTTATTAATTATTCATTAATTTAAATTCATGCACATGATATGCAATATTTATGCAAGATAATTATGTATTCATTGAAGTCATTTCCTTCTAAAACATTTATGTATAACCTCATCATTCTACTTCTCTATGCACTGCCTGTACTACGTAGTTACTCATTTAAAGTCCATTTATATAAATGGATGCGTACGCATTTGATCTGCAATATAAGCATACCTGCATAGCATCTGCATATCAGTTTTGCACAAAATATGGTTTACTAGGTCTCATCCATAAGCACTGGCAAACAACCACCAGTATTCTAAACTATTGAACCTAACTATAGCAGAAGTGTAGTCATCAGTTAAAAATGTTCACTGTGCCAAATTGTATGCATACTGTAGGCAGCAAATTCAACAAAATAAGCTTTGATTCAGCAATCACTGCACACAATTGCATTCCTTATTGCATTCCTTCACACTTCAAACTATAACAGTTTAATGGCACGAAGTGCCCAAGTACAGAGTGTTCTAAATCCCTTCAGATGCCGATTGGGCAGCATTTAAGTGTTAGGTGTGTCATACTAAACAAGTTTCCTACAAAAACAAGGACAATTGTAGGAATTGTGACATGTGTTCATGGAAACTGTCTGGCGAAAAACCATTAGGAACAAGGAGGGGCCCCTTTCTGTACTACAACCCAGGTCAACGTCCGCTGACTTCAAGACACTTTGGATACATTTTCACCATCCTACATCTGGCATAATTTTGCCGTGCCTCTTACTACTGCACGTCCATCCCAGCTATTCATCTTCATCTGTATGCTACTAATTCATATGTACACATGAGATAAAGAAATTGGAGGAAAGGCAATGAATTGCAAGTCATGTAACTACACCTAGGCACATACGTAGCTGCAGGTGCATGTAGATAGGCTGAAGGCCACTATGCATAGCTAAGGACTGTGAACCTCACAAGTGTTGACCATGCAGGAAGTGAACAAGGTGAGTGATGTTATAGAGATAAGCACTAAAAGTTGGTGTGAGGATTTGCAGCCACCAGAGTAGCGAACAGCTGGAGCAATCAGTATGCCTTGTTCATTTGTCATAATGTCAGCTATCATGACAGAGCAAGAGACGTAGCTGCATGTTAATGCTGACCTTACGGAAGATGCATGGGTCATGCAACAGATAGCTATACAGAAACATGCAATGGAACTGAAGAGAGAAGCCCCAAGTTGACTGTAGTCCCCAGCAAGGTAGACAAGTAAGTCATTTGCAGGAACCAACCTGGTGGCAAGGGAAAGCAGGTAGGACTGTAGAGCACAGCAAGGTAGAGAAATCGTTAATATGCATGGCCAGATCTACCTGGTGGTCTAAAGGGGATGATGCTCAAGGGGGGGTGGGGGTGGCAAAATATTGCCAGGTGTATACAGGGATGGTGAAAACGTATCCAAAGCGAATAGAAGTCAGCGGACGCTGATCTGGGTTGTAGCACGGAACAGGTCCCTCCTTGTTACTGAAGGGTTTTTCCGCCAGGTGGTTTTACCATGCACATGCCACCATCCCTAGATATCTGTCCTTGTTCTTGTAGGAAACATTTTTACACACCCTTGTTTCTGTAGGTTTTATGGAGTCTGAGTGCAAACTCCATGCATATTTGTCAGAGTAATCTTTGTAAGGCTTGCAATTCTTAGAAGTGGTAAGTGTTCTAAATATGGTGCAGGGCTAGTCTCACATCCCAGATGGCTTTGCTGTTATGTAGTGTGGTCTTAGGGTTAGGGTTAGGTGGAGAACGGAAATCAAATCGTGTGCTACATATTGCAAAATGGTGCCTTGCCTGTAGCAATTAAGGCCTCAAGGCATTCTATAATGATGTCACATCATGTCTGAGGGAACTATTGGTTTTAGACCTTCACACACTCTGCTTACAGAGAATGAATATCGGATCTAGACTCCAGCGCCGAAGCTTAAGACAAGTCCACAAGATTTAAAAATCATATAAAAGTTGTCATGGCAACAGGATGCACAGAATAAAGAAATAGAGAACCAATTCCATTACGGCCAATCACCCAATAATTAACTTGCATTCAAAATTCAGCACATGAACAGGTCAATCCCAAAATTATGAAGTAAGTTGAATACAGCAACAAAAAATTTAGTAATATCCTTCCATTGATGATGGTGGAAGGCACATACACCCACACACCTAATAAGCACAGACATATATCAGAAACCCTTACACTTCAGCTGGGCTAACCTCCATTTCTCTACTAGATTGTAAGGTAGACACTCCACCTGGCTGCCCTATTTCTCCTCCTCTGTCATCTGCAGAGTACAGTAAGACAGACAAACCAGTAATTTTGTCAATAGACAACTGAGAATGTGCATCATCGCATGGGGACAGAAAACAAGCAGGACAATTTGTAAAACAGTAAATTGAAGAGACCCATGAGCTAGTGCAAGCAATCAATTGGTATGGCTATCCTTGAAAATACTCAGGTGCCCATGCTGTACTCACAATCCCCTCTCCCTTCAGGTACATATTAGTAATGACTTTATCCAATTCAATCCTATATTCCAATGTCCAAGTTCTAGTTATAACTGACTTGTTACAATTCAAGCAGCAGCGATTAGCGCTTGAATTCGTTCGCTGTCGAATGAATTTACCGAACAAACCTGACCTGACCAAACCTGAAGTTACTATAGAAACCAGAGCACACACTCTTCTCGGAGCACAAGGCGAAAGGCGAGAAGCGTCGCAAGAAAAAAGCTGTCAGCGGCCTCTCGTACTGAAAAAGCGTCGGCGCCGCTTGAGCCAGCACTAGGGCAGATGATTAGAAGTCCTACAAGCAGCGTATGAACTTCCTTTTTAGAGAGTGTACTAGGATTTAAACGACTAGAGGACTTGGGAGACCTACCTTCAAGTTGATCCATCAAGTGAACTCGGGAAAGGGAATCATGGTTTCTCTATCACTAAAGACATCATTGCAATTACGTACATGCACAATTACACTGCCTTAAAATACACATGTGCTAGGCATTCATTTATGTTCATGACCATGCTTCCAAGTGCCAAGCACTAATCATTCCAGAGCCAATGGTCATGAGAAAGTTCACAAGGTGATGAATATCAAATGCATTTTGCTAAAACAGTAAACAAAACGTTTGTTTAAGGCTAGAAAGTGATTGGGTTAGCAAATAAGAGCCCCATTCGACGCAGTGTGTTATGAGGTGTGAAAATGTAAACAGTGGTGTTATGCAAAATTAGCACACTGCAGCTTGCTTTGATGAATGGCTTCCTCATGTAACAATTTACCTATAGAGCAGCCTTGCCCGGTGGTTATTTTGCTTAACCAGTGTAAGGCTTACAGAGTGTTAGTGTATTGTCATCAACATCATGCATTGACAGCCCTTTCACCTCTGCATATGAAGTATAAGCATGCGGTAATGCCCTATTAGTATGTAAATAATGCAACATCCGTGTGCCAAATTTTGACCTTTGTAAGCTCACATGATTCTTCAGAAGGCTCAGCTGGATCAGAGCCAGACAGGTACGCAAAGAGAAGATAAGGAGCAGCTGTACAACTCTATCATGATCTGTACTAATAAGGATATTGCATCAAATTACCACTACAAATGAAGTTGGTAATACAACATCAAATGCCCAAGTGGTAATTCTTGGAAAGGCACAGACAGACAAGGATGGCATTGTTCAATGCACAACATACTGTAATTCGGGAAATGTTTGTGTTCGCAAATTTTTGGGGGATAAATTATTGTGTAAAAATATTTTCGTGGTCTGTGGCAACCACAAAAATTGTCAACACAAAACTTAGTCACGTACGCAGAGAGAATGGAGGAATAGGAAAGGGATCTCTGTGTTCATGGCTTTCACGTGAATCGTGACACCTGGGAGGCTGCTGATGGGGAAGTGCTTGATTGCAAAAGAGGGCCAGTAAACGCTAAGGACAGGCATGCTGTGGCAGTGAAGAAGGAGGCAATGGGGATTGGACACCTACCAAAGAAGACTTCCCGTGTTTGCTCGCTCTTTCTGAGGCGAGGAGGCTCCATTCAGAGTACTGTCACTGATAGATGACGATATTCTTTCGATCTACCTCAAGGAGGGCTCAAGATTCTGTGTTCAGCGAAGTTTTCAGCTAAGTCCAATGACATTAAGAAATTAAAACAGTTATTGAAATAGCTTACTAGCTATAGTTGGCTAACAAAGTATGCACATGCATGCCCATATTTGTCTGTGTTATATTTGAACTTGCTCACATTTCACTATGATGCACAGACAGTGTTGCATGCTGTGTTTGAGAAAATGAAATACATTATGTCAGTAGCTATTAGCCTGACTGAATATAAGTCAACAAACTGTCTAGAAGCTACCAGTCACTGAATGTCTTCACAGTCACTCTCTTATTATGACTGTAACTTAATCTGTACCTCACAATCGTCTTCATAATCTGTCGCCACATCCTCTTCTTCATAGTCTTCATAGTCGGACTGTTCTCTTTCCCTTCTTGACTGTCTTAGTCTTCATGGTCGCTCTCTTCCCCTTCTTCATTGTCTGACTCACATCCATCTTCATCGTTTACCTCTTCATTTTCTGAAATCAAAATTATCACTGACTCCTGATCATGCATCTTCATCATCTGTGGTCTCTTCCTCTTCTGACTCATCACGTTTAGCATGCCCTGATTCCTCAATGTCACCTGTCCCTTCACCAGGCTGATCACCACTGCAGTAGGCATCCAAAGCTCCTGTAATTCCTGCATGTAAAACTCATTGACTATGAATTGGGAGTTACAGCTGATGTAGCTTGTCATTTCTACCAGCCACTTAGCTCCAATCTCTTTTAGGGCTGGCAAGCCCAGGTCAATAGGCTGTAGCTCCTCAATGTCAGTGATGTCATCAGCAGCTTCAATACTTGCTGTACCACAGCAATATCCATGGGCTGAAGAAGATCAGTGGTATTGGCTGGTAGCAGGCAGACGTGGACATTGTTCATCTCGAGGAGGCTGGTGACAGCTTCTGTGATTTCCCCCTTGAAATAGTCAATAATTGCCGCCACCAGTTGATCTTTATCCAGCTGCAATCTTTCATGCACTTGCTGAATGATGGCAGAATGATGTATTCAATGTACTGCAGCATGGTCTGCTCTGTTGACCAATGATTGAGAAAGTGAGTGATGTGCCATCCTAAAGGGAATTCAAAGTGAGGTAGGCAGCATGGTGTCTTCCCCTTGTACACTAATTGCACCGGAAGGAAATCACCGGTAAGGGCACCACAGAAAATTGCTGTCATCTGGCGCTTGTCATTCACACCAACCATCTGTACACGGATCCCTGTTTGGTCCCAGTTCAATATCAGTTCTGTAGGAACTTCCTCCATTGACACAGTTTCAACAAAATCATCGAGGAAGGCCTCCTTCAGTATTGCAAAGCCTGCAGGAGCATGTGGCAGTGGTTGCTTTCGGCTGGACAAAATCCATTCGCTTCAACAGTGCATAAGCCCAGTGCCTGGTGAGCTGAACATGTCCACCAAATTCCACTAAATTAGCTTTGCCACAGCTCAGCAAAACACCCCTTGCAGCTGCCATTGCAACCCTAGCAGTCATGGCTCCACTTCCATCTCTCACCTTCTTCCGATACAACTGAACATCAAATCAATGCCAGAGCCAAGCAGAACTGGTCTACCGCGCTTCTGCAAGGGAAGCACTGTTACGTCTCCACCTGGTCCACCATTCCCCTTCCATTGCACTTCATGAAGGTACGCAGCTTTGATCAATCATACGGTTGTTTCATATACGGTTCTCTTCAACTTTCATGAAAAGAACCTTGCTGCAGCAGCCACACCATGTTGTGAAGCGTACCTGCCAATGGCAGCACAATCCCCGAGACTGTAACAGTTGTATGGGCCATGTTTCCCCCTCTCTTTTACCTCAACGTCCAAATCCACGGCTGCCTGCACCTCTTGGTTCGCATGAGCGATTGATTGACGTTGTACTGTGGACGAAAGTGAGCCTCTGGGGTCCAGTAAACTGTCTGTACGCTGCAGGTACTGCAGTAGAGACATTTTAACACTCATTCAGCTGTTCGCATGAGCTTTTTGTATGTATAAAGTAAATCGTTGTTGAAAATATTTCGTGTGATTAATTTTCATGGTTTTGAGGGTAGATTCTTTTTGGCTGGATTGGTTGCACAGGTAAACTGTCTAAAGGCAAGTTAAATTGCCGTGGCACTCCAACACCTACACAAGCACACACCCCCAGAGAATTGCTCTGGTTTGGCACTTGAACTACGCGTTGTACAGTTTCTATTTGCGAGTTATGTGTGCACAAGAACGGAGAAGACAAAACTCGACTTTCTCAACCGTCTTGCACACTGCTCGCAGGGTATGGCCCTCACAGATCGCAGTCCTGACATGCTTGCTTACTGAATCCATATAACCACAGTACAATTGGTGAAATTTGTCAGTGATTCAGCGAATTCAGGTCCTATATGTTTCTATTGGGGCAGCAGTAATGTTCACCACAGGCCATCTACATAGAGAGTTATATTGGGACTCAAGACAGTCTGTACTACCTCAACTTTGAGTGTTACCATACACTCTGACAGATAAATGCACGAATCTATAATATATAATATATACTGAACACATGCACAGGGTACTGATACACAGATAACTAAAACCAACCTCCTTGTGGCAGCTCAGACATGATCTTTTCCGCCAGTTTCTGCACATTGGGATAGCCAGTTGTTTTAAAGGCGACCTTACAGTACTCCCTAAGAGCATCTAAATTGCTGTGATGCTTGAGGTGATTAAACAAAATCTCTCTGCCATCAGCATCATTGCTGGCTGTGATACGTCTTTCAATGTCTTGCGTGATGACACCTTTGCGCACCAATTGGAGTAGATTGCATTTGGCATCAATGACTTCAAAAAATTCATCTTCATATTTCTGGAGAATTACTGACACTAAAGATGGTGGGGATGCAAATATGGTAAAGGAAGAGTCCATATGAGCATATGTGTTATAACAGCACAAAGAACATAGCATGAAATTTGCATGCAGGTTACGTCCTATAAACAATACAGTTTCACCATGCTTGCTTTCAGTGTAAAGGCTGGCTGACAAAGCAAGACATCATTAACAGTACAATTGCATTCTCTAACTTTTCAAAGTGGGATTAGTCTCTAAACTATTCCATTCTAAAGATACACCAATAAACCAAATCTTTTTGGTGAGTGGCTGCATCATCATTTGTATTTTAGCGCAGGAAAGTTGAACGCCTTAATTCCATGAAGAAGTTAGACAGGGCAATTGTGCTGTGAATGATGACTTGTCATTCACAGCACAATTGTCATTCAGTCTTTCCACCAGAATGCACTACAGTAATTTACATGGTATTTTATATAATCTCCATACTAAAGACTTGCGTCACACCCATGCACAGACATGATTATGAAACTTAACAGTGTCCTGTACCACACAATTACAATTGGTTGTCTTTCAGACGACTTCAAGACATGATGCAGTTCTGTGTTGAAAGTGATGAGTATGGTTTCTACTTAGTGTCTACATTCCTCCTCCAAACACTTGCCAGTATTCTGGTTAGATTTAATGCTACAAAACACATCTAGATTAGAGTACAGCAGTTAAACATTTCTCATGTTGAGAAGTGTTTTCAACATCACTCAGGCAGGTGGGGAAATGATAAACACAGAAAGTATCTATACAGCACAGAGCAGTGCATACTGTGATGTAACCTGCACTGTGGCTATTGTAACAACTTTAACAAATGTGAGCAGATTTGAGAAAGGGGTCACTTCGTGCTATGTGTAGAATTTTACCAAGTGCAGAAACTTGTAACCAATTCATATGATTCTGATTAATTCATCTTATAACATCATACGTACTTGTCGAATATGAGCCCAATATCCTGTATAAGTGTACCTTTCCTCAAATCTCCTCACAAATGTAACTGACATGCCAAGTTTCCAATCCGTTATATGTTCGCACAAATAATCATATTAATAGATGGTGAAGAAATACACGTACCAATGCTAAGTTCACATATTACTTGAATTGGGTGTCAGTCTGAAGAAGTTTCCCACAACACACACTACCACAATGCTTCCAAAACAAACCTGATGCTGCCCTCTCCTTCCCCTTTCCAGGGCCAGGGTTGACCTCTACATCTCCAGCCAAGATCAACAGGAGGCTGAGAAATGCAACAGATACAGCCTGAGCCAACAAGGGTAGGACCTGTGAGGAGAGCATCGTAACAAGGAGTGATGGAAACGACTACGAACAAAACATGACACTGTGCTAGCTGCAGTAGTATGCAGCTGGAGTGTCATGGTACTTACTGGTATCTCATAGGTCCACTGAATGGAGAATGACTTTGATGAACAACCGCACTTCCTTCTGGCACCCCCCTTGGCTGTTTGCACTTGTTGAGGTAGCCCACCAGGTAACACATTAATAATGATCTGGTCTATTCGGCAGCTACGAAAGTAGAAATAACAAAATCTGTTAGCAGTGAAGTTACATATCCGTGGCACAATTAATAAATAGAATTCCCCTAAAATGGTTGCAAAATGTATTAGAATGGTATAGCAAAACTCTATTCAATGAAATTGAAGCTACATAATAATGTATGCATCAGCAAGTACATTCCAATGTTCAGCTTACCAGGATAATGGCAAGTAAAATAGTTACAGTGGAACCCAGCCTTGTGGACACCCCTGAAAGGTGGAAACCGCCCCAATGTGGACACTGTTAATTGTCCCAATGATTAATTCATCCTATTTTACTAATGTAAGCTTCCCATCAGAACACTTTTCTTGTACCGAAGAGTGTCCACATTATAGGGGTCCTTCTGTATCATTATGATGCAAACTTGGCCATGGGCATATATCAAAGCGCAATTAAATCAAAAGTCTTCATCAGACCAGACCATTCTCATTCAACAAGCAATGGAGCAGCAAGCATGGTACAAGGCAATTAATCCATTAACATCATCTTAAATCACCTACACCAACCTCTAAATTATGGCAAGATCATATTGGAACATGGAAAAATGGAATGAAATGAGAACAATGTATATCGTACGTGCATTTCATCACTAAATGGGCTTCCTAAACATATAAGGTTGCCAAGAACCACATTATAATAGACACAGTGACACCTCTATACACATACATTGTGGATACCTGAAACATCTCTAAATCCTAACCAAATCTTTTATGCCAACGGCTAACATGTTATTCAACACATCTGTGGTCTCCCAACCCAGTCAGGCAGTAGGAGGTACCCATAGGCAGGTCAGCCTTCAAATGAAAAATGGCTCCAGCCGCTCCATTCCTGTGACGGGGCCCTTGTGCATCACATAATGCATGGCAACAACGTACAATGACAACAGCTAGCATGATGTGTATTTACCATTAGAACTGACCTCTTCCTAACTGAAAAGCAGACAATGACTATACTCAAAGGAGTGAGAGCAAACATGTACTTGGAAATGCAGTTCTTCCAGTGCCGGCAGCTTGACCCTACAATTGACAGTAACAGACAACACTAGTGTAATATGTGTCACATAATTATGCAATGCATATAGGGAGACCAGTTGCTGGCATAACATTCACTGTACCTGCTGATGAAGCTGCACTGTGACTTCTCTTGCTCTCAGCTGAACAAGAGTGAGCAGTTATTGATAGAAGTGATGAAAGGACTTGGCAGATGAACAGACCAGCTGCCACAGCTTGCTGAAGGGACTTGGCGACTGGTGCAGCAATCTGTTTCAGAACCAATTTAAATCTCTTGCAACATTTCCTGAGCAAGTGATGGGGTAGACTGTCCACCTTTTCAGGAATTACGTACACCTACAAGAACCAGTACATTACAGTTAGTAATTATCTGTTCACGACTGTTCCACAAACATTAACACAGTAAAAATAATGCCCTACTTCAGTACCGAGCATTGTTGGCTTTGTTCCTAGGCTTTGTACCTCGGCCGTCGCAGCCACATTGCAGGCATTTCCAATGAATATTTAGAACGCTTCCTGTTCATGACAAAAATTAGATGCCAATGGCGGAAATTAGAGAGCCGGAAATTTGTCACGATAGAGTACACTTGAGCATATTTTTTTCTCTGATGAAAATTAGAATGACGAATTTTAGAGCGGATACGGTATGTTACTAACACTATTACTGCCATTCAATATTTCAAATCTAAGAAGGTACCCTGTACTGTGTTGGTACTATTAGGAGGTTAGGGGAGGTAGGCTACCTTAGAGGGCTCATGACATGCCAAAACAAGTTATCTATATTCAATGAAAACATCAGTGGCGCCAATGAAAAACGTTCACAATGTACACAAACAGTCGAAAACAGCTCACTTCCAGTATTGTGCTTCGGGAAGGCAGACATTTTGTTGGGCGACGTGTTATGGCGTCACAATGGGAACGATTCCAGCTGCGAAGATACAGAAAATGCCACGATTATGGTCCTTATTTGCAAACACTTCTAGATAGGAATTATGCCAAAATCGCTGTGTTGCTGGTGGGTGTAATAGAAGCACTGAGGGAGGTTTCAGCCTTCACACCTTCCCCAAGGACCCTGCTAGAAAGGCGAAATGGTCTAGCAATGTAGGAAGATGACGATCTGACTGGAATGGATCCACTGACCATTCAGTGGTCTGCAGTCTACACTTAACCAGAGACTGCTTTGAGTCATCTGTTGTTCTCTCTGAGGAGATGAGAATGCCACCTAAAAAGTGCATCCTTAAGAGTACTGCAATCCCAACCATTTTCCCCAAGGCAGCTGATCTGAAGACAGGGTCAATGGCCTGGGCACACTCAGCAGTTCATTGTGAAGCTTTACAGGCCAGTGACCCTGGAATTAGCTCCAGATTTGCTGTAATTAAAAGAAAAAGGGCCCAGGTCAGTACTAGATGAGCAATGAAATGTTTGAGCTAATAATTATATAACGGAACTTGTGAATGGCTTCATTTTCATTCAATTAAGGTCTGTTGGCATAGTATCTGCAGTCGTTCAACCACACACAGAGGAGTTATCACACACCATCACAGTATTCAGTGGTCTCGTGTGTACACCAGCAGCAGACATAAGGTCTCTGCACTGTACACGCAAAGTCTACTGTACTCGTGATGGACACTTTTACAAAGTCAATGAACAGATCGAGCATTTTAAATGCCATTATGATCCTGTATCGTTGGGCCTATATATTATATGCGTGCACACTGAGTTTGTTTCTAAGGTATTGCAGCTGCTGCAACAGGTTCATATCCTGCGGGTGTGCTTACAAAGGGTCTTAGTTGTTTACAGTGTGAGAGAAACGATACATAAGAAGAACGTTCTTTGTGCTTGATGCAAATACATACCAATTGGTGTTATTTAGCCTCCAAACTGGTCCCTCGTCATTCTCATCAGAGCCATTGCTAGGACATTCGTTCGCAGGCGCCGAGGCAGGTGCTACAAGGCTCAAACTGGTAACTAGGGAGCTATCCCAAGCGTTGCTGATTAGCCTTCCATATCTTCTTCATCCTCGCTTTGCCTTATCTCATCGTTGCTTCCTTCTCTGCTGTTCAAGGAGTCCTCGTAGTCAGTGGAATTGTCTGAAGAAACGCTCATTATAGCAATACAAGAGTATGATCACTATCTACTTCCACTCCCTTTGTGACGTCACAAGTGAAGAGAGAAGAAAGCTCATTAACCCACGCATTTAATTGGGAAAATGGCCGATTTCGCATAGGAAATCCACGATTTACATCCGTTTACAGCCAGATTGTAAAAAAATAATGTCACACAGAGTGGTCATTTGATGTATAGTAACTTTTAAGTGAAACTTGTTTTGGCATGTCATGGGCCCTTTAGGCAGCAGCAACACTACAGCAGAAATGATGGTGACAGTACAGTCACATTTTGTCGACCACACTACATGTTATCTACTATCAAGGTGACAATGACAGCCACAGTTATGCTGATAACAGGTAGAAACTAGAAGAGAATGAAATGCATGAGTGCAAACAATGGTGCCATGGGGGTGACAACACAGCACAGAGTGCACGGGTGACGCAAAACGTTTGGCAATAATTTCCTGTTCCTGGCTAGTGCAGTTTCAATTGCTCCACAGGGGTACCAGTGATGCTGAAGGAAACTGTCAGGTATTTGAGCCAATTTCTGATTAGGTTTGTAGCCACAGAAAACACCCTGGATTGCAATCCTGCACTCCTATGTAGATGCTCTTGGCAAGAAACAACGCATACGCTGGAGGACCAATAGGATCCTTGAACCTGTTGGAAATAAAGTAATCTAAACTACAGGAAACATGCCATTTTCAGTCATGTGACCAAATGCTCACATTCTGTAAAGTCATTATGAACATCACCACTACAGTCACCATCACTTCCACCATATGGTGAATAGCATTTTATGCTAGTTGGTGGTTGCAGAAATTTGTGACCACTATACGTATACAATGTTAACAAAATTGTACACATGGTATATCAATTAAATTGTATCATGTGTATTCAATCTTGAGTCCTGAATAAGAGAGACACTCCAGGGTATATACATGCAAGCAAGAGAGATGAAAGTAGTCTCGCGTAGCCAGACCACTTTCCAGGGGAAAGGGTCTGGTACAATGCTTATGCACCGTTTGTGCAGAGACCCCCCAGAACTAGGGGGTGATAATTGCGTTCCACACCCACACGTTACCAGGCAACCGCCCGCCCACAACTACTGGTGTTGCACAAGCTGCGGCAAAGAAGGCCATGATTCGTTCGACACTGAGTTTTTAGCCTTCATGAAACCTTATTGTAGCAGCCTGCTACACACGATTGCAGGCGCTACCAGATCAGTCAGACTGTGTACACATGCATGTGCAAACTACCAGTACTGGGTTAATCAATTGATGCTATAATCAGTTCCATCAGTTACTAACTAGCTGAATGCCCGCCTTTCGGGTGGGTTCCAAGTCTATGTAATTTGAGCTTGTCCATAATTTAAGCATTTAACCAATCAAAACCGTCCATTTAATTGGGAGCATTCCGTAGACTTGTTCCACAAAACTCCATATAGGGGGTGATAACTGCATTCCATGCCCACACATTACCAGACAACTGCCCACCCAAAACTACCAGTATTGCACAAGCTGTGGCAAAGAAGACCATGATTCATTCGGCGCTGAGATTTTAGCCTTCACACATCAAGCGATTTTGCTTCATGAATCCTTTGTAGCAGCCTGCTACACGCGATTGCAGGTGCTACTAGGATGGTCAGATTGTGTACACATGCATGTGCAAACTACCTGTATTGGGTTTGTGCTGATGATGCTATAATCTATTCCATTAATTACTAACTAGCTGAATGCCAGCCCTTCAGGTGGGTTCCAAGTCTACATAATTTGTACATACAATATGTTACATAACATTACACACACATTACGGTACATAATGTTAGTGGAAACTAACGGCTTTCTTGACACAATGATCATCAGCAAATCAGCTTGTTGCATTATGCAGCTGACTAAGATCATTAGGAAAATGTCCGGCATTCTGTGATTGCCTATGCTTAGTCAGTTTACTCATGACCATACATCACAAGAATGGAGTCATGCACTGACTACAGTGTACATCATATTGACATGACCACACAACAGCACATCGGCCACTCTTCTTCACCTTATCACATATCCATATCATCACACGTAGGCACTTGTTTGGCAGAGGTTGGAAGTCACCAGTTCCAATACGAACTCCATAAAATATCTGCACAACTGAGAGTGGCATATCAGAAAGAGTGGATAACATTAACTGCTCACATTTCATCCACCCACGGAAGTGAAGAAATCAACGTTCATTACTCCAGATGAGGTCATTACCATATAATACACCAATAGCAGCAACTGGATAACAAAGTGTATGAAGTCAGAGAGGTCTCTCAACAGCAGGATGGTAACATAATTATACAATCCTCAGGTCTGCCCCATTCCTCCCTCCACAAACTCTTGTACATACAGCACTCATTGCACCTACCTGACACTAGCATTCCACTATCTGATATCGATGGTGTTGGAGATGTGCTGAGCTCTTCCACAGCCAACAGATATAGAAAATACAGACTGAGAACAACTGTCAGTGTTAGTAAAAGGAGTAGATACAGAATGAAGACAACAATAATCTGTGTTAGCAGAAGGAGCTTCATCTGTTTTCCAATACGTCAGAGTGTGGCATCATTGAAGTAGACCAGGATGTAGGGTGTATGAGGGAGGCGGCGGACAGGTGCAGTATACACTCTACACCGATCAGGTCTCATGGTCTACAGCAGGACAGAATGAGGGAACAAGACAGAGACATTATCTCTCGATCTAACGCATGTCAGCAATACATCTGTCTACACGTGTAAAGAAGGCGGCACGAAACAAACAGGTATAACATAGCGTATACAGAGAGAAGGGACGTGACTAATCAATGATTAACAAAGAAAGCAAGCGAGATTAGATCCGCCACACTTCAGTAAAGGGCGACGTTTGATGGATGAAACTACGATTCTCAGGAAGTAGAGTTGATAACTCACCTTACCAGTAGCCTATCAGCGAAAGTTGGAAATTCCATGAAGGACCAATATAGTACAAGTTATCGCACCTTCTTGGCGTCCTCAGTGACAACAGAGATCCTGGGGAAGGATCCAAAGACACCGATCGCGTTCACAGTTACCTGCGACCCAAAGAATTGGAGGGGAATTCCGCAAAATGACGGATATGACGTCACAATTATTGCTCCATAGTTTTCATAGTCTGGCGTGCTAGACCGTCCCGTCTACGCGCCCTAAGTGCCCGGCGTTTAGATGGGACGGTCTAGCGAGCCAGACTATGGCTTTCATGATTTTGCTGGACTCGCGCGCCAGACCCCACTTCCGCGATCCGCATGGGGGTCTGGCGATCGAGACTAAGCTGAAAGTATGAATGAATTTGTCAACTTTTTAGAGTACTGTATACAGTTACATGGACATTCGAAACAGCTTTCAGTTGAGGTAGCAAGCTCATGCAGCATCAAGGGGCTGCCCACAGGTGATGGCCTAGCTAACTAGCTTGCTAGCTAGCTAACATCAGGCAGAGCAAGTTGGCACACTCTAGTGTGGAGGCCTCACTAAATTTAAACTGTCTTAATCACATGTCACTGCCATGTGGCAGACAACATTTAACATTGCATAAACAACAGAGACTGATTGATCAACAGTTAAGGAAGAAGTGTGGAGCAGTTTTAGACATCAGATACATTGCAAGGACATGTCTACTAACTTGTACTTTTAACCACTAAGACTCACTCAAAGAACACCACACTATCATCCCCTGTTAGCAGTTGCTTCTCCCCTTCATTGCTGGTGAATTCTAAGAAGCCCTCTACATTTGCCAATGCCTGTTAGCCAGAAGGCACACCAAGTAAATGATTTGTCCACACAAATCAACACAACTCCTGTACACTATGTGTTACATCCTCAGAATTGCTGGTCAATTCATGATTGACAGGTATAATGACAGAAATTGTTCAAGTAATCCTGATTGAGTTTGGTGATATTGTGTAGAGTGCCAGATTAGCAAAAATTGAATACATCGGTAAAGACATGTGTTCCACTCGCTGAATACTTAGAAATTTTGTAGCTAGCTGTGTTGAAGCTGCTGCTAAACAGGAAATTGGTTATGGCAGAGTGCAAAGAGGTCTTTCCTAATTAAAGGATCACAGCACACAAGTCCCCACTCCCATCCACATCCACCTCCATGCAGGTTTGTGTCAAAGTGGGACCAGCTGGGTCATCCATAGTTAAACACATCTTTCATGCAATGGGTTGACACCAACTGTTTGGTATAAACGTACCATGCAGACTGGTAAGAGGGAATGCTGACATAGTAGTACTTCAAGGTGACATGGCAACACACTTTCAACTGCTGTTGCAGAAAGTGCCACATTGAAGGTGGTTCCACACGTACTGGAGCTGGGTGGGTCAAGTCAGTTGTGGAGGAACTAGCTGATGCTTTGGAGGGTGTGTAATGTGGTGTGGTCCCATAGAGCTTGTCTCTCTGAGGAGCTAGCACTGGCAGAACTATAATATAGAAGGAACAATGTTAGCAATTATACATGAGAGTGAAGTGGAGCATACATATATAGGCTGTGCTTGTGTAACTTTTGTGTGCATGGACAATGCTAGTTGGTTGGTGTTGTTCTTTACCGTCACACTCCCTAAATTTTGTATTACAGCTGAAATGATGAAGATCTACGGATCGAAACGTCTTGTACCCATTTGAAGAGAACACTGTGCGTAAGCTTGAAGCTCACTAAACTTCTCTGGTGCTGTAAACACAGTAATGAACCTCTACAGGGCTCAGGTGTTGTGCTTGTTTAGCATATAGTACTGTATCTCCCTGTTGTCCCTAAATAATGTCCAGTGCAAGAAGTACAGGTAAGCTGTGTGATGCGCACAGTGAACCTGCAGTCCAAGTGACTATAAGATTATAATTAAACCAACTACACACACAAATGTATAGTGCTTAGTGGGCGTGTCCAAGTGACCATTCATGCACTCTAACCTGCACCTGTGTTACCCCAAGCTAGGTCTACCAATTCTGAAAATTGAATCACCAACAAGCTTATAATTAGAAACATTTGGTGTACATGCGCAGTGCAGAATGCAGCTTTAGAGAGCTATATAGGTCTACCAGAATACACACTACACACTACACACTACACACTACACACTACACACTACACACTACACATATCCTATACACATAATTATGTATTTTTTTATGTATACTGCTCTAGTATTGTTCTCAGCCACTCATGTACAAGATGGTTGTCTATGGCAGCAGAGAAATGGAGATAAAAATGACCAGTGCAATGTTACCACCCATCAAGGATTTCTTCATGTTGCCAGCAGAACTCTCACAGTAATGCCTGCATGTGAAATATGGCAAAAACTGTAATTGTTGATTTCTACACAATGTCATGAATTAATGTACAGTACAACACGTGCACATATCTATCTACACTGTAAATATGGTAGTGGTTGAGCTGTATCCACCTGTGGTGGTTTATTCAGGTCAAAATTTAATGGTAGGTTCAACCTCTGTTTGCCTGTACTCAACTGCTGTTTACCCTATACAATCGATGCATCACTAGCATAGGCGTAGGAACCATGGGGGCCGTGGGGGCCATGGCCCTCCCAGATTTCACAAGGGGGGACCAGGCCCCCATAGATGTTTAGCCCTGTCTCACCTCTGCAATCTTTGATTAGTAAATGCTAGCAAATGCTCAGGCCATCTCACCAAAGTATACAGAAAGAGTCCGCAGCATTTTCGTTCGGATCTATATCCAACAAAACCTGTTGTTCAAAATTCTGGTTTAGTGGCTTGCTTGGAAGCCATTTTATTGGTTGCGCAATTGACACATTACCTGAATCTGATATATAGAGCCGACCGTGTCTGTGTGTGTGTGTTCGCGATACGCGCGCGTTTCTTGCTCGTCGCCCTCAAACTCGCTGTGGTTGCTGGGGGCATCGGGGATCAGGTTATAGCGGGGTTGACGTCGCTCGTCTTGCGGTTGACAGAGAGTTATCCGTCCATTTCCGCTTTTTCCTTCGCGGACGACGGCCATTTTCTAATTATTGTTACCATCGATTTCCGCTTTTTACCAGTTGATTCGCTGTCGTCCTACGTTCGAATTTAAACCGATAATCATTATATTTTTAGCCGTAGCAGTAGCATGGTTGCTGAGAGCATCGGGGTACAGGCATTGGGTGCCGTAGCTCGCCGAAGGCGGGCCACTCTGCTAGTATGAATATAATATCCTACCGCGCTATAATATTTGTTTGTCTCAGCAATCTCTCCTAAGTTTTCTGGAAAAGCCTGCAAAGAGAAGAAAAAGCAATGCAACCAACAGGTGGCATTGCTTTTGGCATCATAGCTGTTAATGAAATGTAAATTACTATATAATAGAGGAGTATGCAGATCTGTAACTGAGCTCGTGAGGTTCGCACTCTCATTTCCCTACTAAATTTAATTAGCCTCAAAAATTTTTTCGCTCGCAACTCTACCTCTCATGTACCTGCTATCTTCGGCCCCCCTAGTTTTGAAAGTGTTCCTACGCCCCTGACTAGTGGATTGAAACTATATACTACCATTATAATTACATAGTGCATGGTTTGAGTAACAAAATTAATATAAGATGTCATGAGCTAGCTTGCTACAAACTATAGAGAGTAGTCTAAATATTATAATAATTACTATTCAATCATGTTTGAATTCATACAAGTCATTTGTAGCAGCTGTGCGCATGCTGTTCTTTGATCAACTTGTTGAAATGTGCATGTGTGTCTGTTTCCTGTTACATTATGTATACTTCTGTAACACTCTTACACTCTTCTTAACACTCTTCAGAGCATCTTTTGATGGGCTGCACCATGCCAAGCCAAAGCAGGAAAGAATACTGAAGTACACAAGGTCGTGAGTAGGTGGTTCATGCAGGTCTGGCAAGGCTCAACATGGCAGGGAACAAGTTAATGGTGTCACTGACATTGACATCTTAAAAAGCAACACTGGAATCAGCTGATAAGCTGAAGAGATCAATGATGTTTGCCTGACCAAACACAGAGGTGCTTTGGCTACCACGTAGATTGTGCAGCTGGGTGGAAGGAAGCGTACATTAGAGGAGACATAATATACGTACTGTATGTATGTACAGAATACCAGCACAACACATATAGCTCTTGCATGATCCATTACTGCTGTGTAAAATCGGACTGCAGTAGGGTTAGTATACTAACCTTGGAGAAACAACTCCTTTAGAATTCATTCAGTGTTGAGAGCACTGTAGATAATATAGAGGGAAAATGATCAATGATATATGCAGGGAGTGAGTTCAAAATACGTAGCATTGACTCAGCTACTTTTGCTCTCTAGCTCTTGTTGCAATTCATTGCTTGTGACAATGCAAAGCATATACGAATACAAGCTTTATACAGCCATGTAATATTGCCTGAATTATAATTCACCAGCTTACAGCACCAGGTGAGGTCAAGGTACAGAGGGCAACTGTTGTTCAAGGCAGCTATTTTGCAAACCAAGGTTACCATGAATAGTTCAGTTTGACATGAGGAATGGGTGTTGGCCCAAGTCTTGAAATCTGAAGCACATTGATTTGTATAATATACAGTGCTTATAAGCAATACATATAAATTGAAAGGAAGTACATACCGAATCACTGGCTGCTTTATATGCCTACCAGCCTGTTACATAGTATCAGTGCATGTCTCAGCAAAGCCGGGGTCCTGAATCTCCATTTTATGTTTGTCTGCATTTGTCCCTTCATCTGCTTTCATTGAACCATGAGTGTTTCATGAGTGAGGGGTATACAAGTGCTTTATCCTGCAACCTTGCAATCACCACCAGTAGTCCACACTGGTGAGCCCCAATTATAATAATTATTATAATTATATACAATGACACCTATCAGTGGCTCCATCTTTGGCAGATAAGTATATAATGGGGGAGGCAATCATTGCATGGTTGTCATCTGTAGATATTGGGCTTTAATTGTTCATCGAACCTTCCTTTGTCACCAATACTAGTACGTGTAGCAAGCAGTAGACATAGTATGTATACCCATGCAGTGATTCATTGCATGTCTTTCAACCTGGCCTCGAGTTCTTGCATTATACTACAAGAAACCTCCCCTTAGAGCAGTACAGTAATATACCCCAAAATTCATGAATGACTAGACTATGTCAAGGGTTGTATATAGTACCCTAGGTAAGCAATAAATACATGTGTATGGTAGATTCTCTCCTTGCAATTAAGGCAATGCATATCTATCAGTTTTAATCAGCTGTCTAGTCTGAATTTGAATTTATTAGTACTAGTGTATAACTTAGTGAAACTAAAGTATTGACCATTCAGACAAGAAACATGTGCTCAGTTCATGGGAGAGCTGAGGTATATAAGGTCATATGCACAGTGCAACAACTGTGTGCATATCTGCATGATGCATCTTTACCAATAGTCACCTACTGGCAAGTGACACCACTGTCACAAACATCTCCAGTAGTGGTAGTGTTTCCTTCATAGTAGTCAATTATGTTTTGGGCAGTGATAACTGGAACGTTGAACCCATTAACGATGCAAGAATCTGCACTGCTGCAGTTGCAAGCATTGACAACAGTGCTCTGGAGTTCCGCCACACCATACACAGCCCAAGCAAGGACGGAATACTGCTATACACCAGAGCAGTAGGATATGGTTCAGGAAGTTTTGTCCAACTGCAGTCGAGACAAAGTAAATGTTGTTACTGATATCGCAGTCTTGAGTGGCAATGGTAGAATCAGCTGATGAGCTGAAGGGATCTGTGATGTTAGCCTGACCGAACACAGAGGTGCACTGGATCCCATCATAGATGGCACAGCTGGGTGAGGAAATGCCGAAATTTGATTATGTGTTTGGAGTTGTGCTTGGGGAGAGAATCCTAAAGCATGCGGACAACCTCTCCAAGACATTACAGCATAAACACCTTTCTGCTGAAAACCCCAGGTACCCCAGGATTTTTTTAACTCGAAATACTTGTTTTCTAGTATGTTCGGCTGCATATACTAGCTACAGCGATTGTAACAAGCTGGACTGTATGGTGGTGCATGCATGGTGGTGGTAGTGGTGCTATAGCTGGTGGAGGAGGTGGTGGTGGTGGTGGCTGCACTGGTGCGTGTTGTTCTTGTATATAGCACTGCCATGTATACTGGTGACGCATTTATTGGATACATATATCGGCGAAGCTCATGAAATAGACAGCGATCAATGACCTCATTTCGCTCACTTATGCTCTCTGCTCGGCAATAACTTAAGGCCTAAGTTATATCAGCATGCAATTGACACTATAAGCTACAATGAATAATGCATTACACAGCTTTAGAATACTTTAAAATGTAATTTTGGTAGTCATGTCAGCGGTTTAGTAAAATAATTGCTATAATAACACAAACATTAATCATAGTAATGATATAAATTCTGATCACTTAAAAGTTGCTTCCACTGCTGTAATGTCGATTAGTCTTCTCTCATGTCCATGCTGATAGAGTGCAGCATGGACACCGTGTATCTATTGATAGGGAGAGAGAGTGATGCACTATAATAGAGGTGATGTAGGTGGTGATAGGACAGTCCCAAATGTGAAAGTAATTGGCATACAAGATGGATTCCAGCTGTAAATAGGCTGCTGTGTGGCAGACCAAGAGGAGCCTTCAATTTATTCATCAGTGATCATGTTTTTGTGAGCAGCATGTGTATGTGTAGAGGGATATACATAGACATGCATATAATGCCAGAAATGTACTCCTAAATTTACTCACACGTAATTCACATAATATAAGCACTAGCCAGGATTGCCTTCCTAATGGGCTGGAGGTGCCTACATATTGGGTCAGCCTCACCAGAGTATACAGTTCCTATAGTGGTTGTGTCTAAACCCTTTAGAGACAATCAGTGCTATATATACAGTACATTGCATAATTAAGCAACTACGGATGTTAAGTTAGTGTCATTAATTGCATGCATGCTTACCAACAACAGTAGTGGCAAAGATCCCAACGAGAGTAAACAGCTTCATCTCAACAGGTGAACAGGGAACTGGTTTCAGCCACAGTGAAGTGGAGTAAGCACAGGAGTGGAAAGATATCTGATCAACTCTTTATTTCACAAGTGCCACACATTCTACACAGGTACCCTATAATACTACACCCAGGCAATCCATTAGGTAATGTGTCAAATCACGTGCCTTGTACATTCCCTTATATATAGTGTTCGTTTAGTAATGGGCCACCCTCTTGCATCTCCTATATAGCTCCCAGACACAATACCACATGTGTACCTGACCCTTGAACAGCACAGCATGAGATGGACACACATTGTTCAGCCTACAAGGGTGTGTCATTTCGTATAGAATGCATTCCCCTTTGCATGTGGTAAGATCAATAAGGGACTAACAATATTTAAAAAACATATTACACAATGCCAAATGTGGTTAGGGAAACTGAAGTGAGTGAGTTAATTGGTGCAAGACATGCAAGCATGCATACAGGGAGGTGAGTCATATGATGAGTGTGTACACACTGTGATCTTGTTAGTGATTCACCAGCCCCGGCCTGGCCCACACCACATGCACAACTGCCCCATGAATAACAGAAAATGTGGTGGGCACATTTCACTGAATAGCTTCTAGAAGCAGACATTTGCATTTATGCAAGCAAAACTTCAGTCATATATTGCACCACATTTTATGTATTGTCTGTACAGCCTGCACATTAATATGGGCTGTAATTATACTGTGTATACAGCAAGTCTTCCAGCAGCTCATGACCATCAGTATGCTAATGTATAATGCATGTTGCATTTGCAATTGCATACTCACAAATACACCTCAGGGCGAGAAAGGAAAGAGAAATTAGCCACACAGCCAGGAATCAAACCCGGGGCCTACACTCTTTCACAGAGTTTCAACCACCAAGCTATTCATCAATCCATAGGCAGCAATCATTAGCCCTTCTTCTCTATCAGTAGCAGAGTGGAAATCCAGGAATTAATTCCCAGCTGTGTGGATATAATTACCCCTTTCTTTCCTCTCCCTGTGGCTGCATGTACTGGAGGTCACTACACTGTTCTCGGCTGCTTGTGAACAAGTCGGTTGCCAATGGCAACAGACCTGATAGTCTAATTAGATAGACAAGGGGATACTCCATGAGTGGGTGTCAGATTTCCTGTGACACTGAGGTTGTATTGACATGACACCAGCCTCACTGGCACGTACAGGAATGACAAACATGCATGCTACGCATCAACACAAGTCATGCACCTTCACAAGTAAGATCACTCATATAATATGAGTAATCTTACTTGTGAAGGTGCATGTATGGTGCTCACATATGAGTCATAGTCACCTTCCTTGCTGTTGAAAAAGCACTGTCCCTTGATCTGCATTTCTCTCTGCTGTTGCCTGCTAATTAGTAAGAACACAGCAAAAGACTTGACATCATAGCCAAAACAAACTCCTGTACACTGTGTGTTACATCCTCAGAATTGCTGGTCATTTCTTACTGGGGGAGGGGGAGGGCACTCATATTTTCATAACTATGTCTTATAGAAATTACAGAAATGAGCCTGATTGAACAACCATGAGATTGCATGGTTGCATGAGAAACTATAATGTGGCATATTAGTAAATAATTAACGTGCACGTGTATCAATAACAATTAAAGAGCTGGGTTTCAACCACTTTGTATAGTGCTGCTGACATAATAACTGTATAGAGTCTACTGCTATTATTACCTGAGCTTTATCTTGGCAGAGCAAAATGAGGTCTTTCCTAATAAGGTCACAGCATACCAGTCCCCACTCCACATCCACATTGACCTTCAGGTACATGCATCAAATTGGGACTGGGACTGGATCCGGATGGGTTTGAGAACCCTCTTGGTAATCCACTTGGAAACACATCAGATTCGACAGAACATGACTTGCATGCACAGGCATGCGGTAGGTTGAGACAACTATACATACGTAGTAGTTGCTATGAGCTACATGGACTACCAGTTGCATATGGCAACACACTACTTTGTTGTAGTAAAACAAGGAGCCACACTAGAGGTTGGTGGGGGCCATGTCCATTGTGGTGGGAGGAGCCAGCTGATGCAATGGAAGGGGTGTATATAATGTGGTGTGGTCCCATGGTGCATGTTGCTCTGAGATGCTAGCAGTACTGTACAAGGGGAAGATTAGGAAATATGAAAGGTGGAGCACATGCATGAACAGTGCTCAGTGTATGTGTGCACACAATATGGCCTTTTCCATTGCAAATAGAGATATGCTATACATGTCATGAGTGCCTGTAATCAGAGTTTTCAGTTCTTATATATATTCTCTGATCAGATCAGATTGATGCATGATACACATTAGTGGGCCAAAATGTAATGGCATGGTCTTATTCAGTTTCAACTTTACAATGATAAAATGTTTGTTGCATGTATTATATTCATGATCTCATTTGCATACAATTATTCTAAGTAGTCTATAAAAATGGTGGCAATTAAAGACAAGCTTAACGTCAATGACACCTTCCTTTTGGGCAATTGAAAGATCATGAGCAGCTGCACATGTTTGGAGACCAGCTGAGCTAAAGGACATGGCAAAGATATTAACCTTGAGTGGGTTATAGACTTGCAATTGGCATGAATAATACTATGCAAAAGAACACAATTTGGCAAGCATACTTGCACACGTGCACAAGGCCTAGGGAGGATGCTAGGGTTACATGTGGTCTGAAGTCCATGTGCATTCAAATCAATAATGTGTTATATACACAATGAAGCCAGACTGCGTGCATTAACATAGACTGCATGATGATCATGACAGGAGATCGATGTAGCCGGTTGCAATTGTCTATGCCAACTCAAGCAGATAACCAGCAGCCATGCAATATGTCCACCACACACACCTACAAATGCCACACAGCACAGATGTGGTGTGATGTCCCTACAGCTATTGGCTTGCAGGAAAGTGGCACATGCAATGCAATGCTCACTCACATACACCTACACACTAGCCATTCTACACACTGCAAGATGTAGTGTACAATTACCACATTATAGCTAATACAAGGAAACATTACTGGTGTCACCTTTTTGGGTGCAATGTTAGTGGTAAAGTACATACCTTAAAGTAACCCTAATCACACATTTCCTAACAATTAGTCCTGCAAGACTGCCAAAAGGTAATGGTAAAATAAAATGTCAGCACAGAGTATTGCCCTATTAGGTCCAGCTAAGTCCGGTGTATGGTATCAGGCAAGAAGTTCTCCTTTACAGAGCAATCTTGTCGTTTAGTTCTCCTGCACTGAGGCAGCCCAGGTCTTGTGATCCATGATGGCTGTATTACAAGCAGACTGTATGGAGAGGTTGACACAGACCACACACGCATGTGTACACACACACACACACACACACACACACACACACACTACCAGAGATATGCACAGTTACACAAACACCATGATCACAGACATACACACACAAACAATTTCCCATCCCTCCAAGAATACACATAACCTCAGCTTGTTATTACTACTAACAGAAAAGATGTTCTACAAACACAAGACTGTTATTATTGTACTACCTCCACACACACCCTCTCTCCTTTTGTAAGCAACATTTGTGAGAATTAGTCTGGAGGGCACTTTGTGTGTATACATGTGTTGTAAATGATACTTTGCTTGACTGTGCATAGTTCTGCACATAACACAGTGACATTAGTTGGGGTGTTATGTATATTGGTGCTACACACACACACACACACACACACACACACACACACACACACACACACACACACACACACACACACACACACACACACACACACACACACACACACACAAACACCCACATACATGCATACATATGCACAAACACATACAAGTGAACATATACACACACAACATATTCACATTACCTAGCGTGTGTATAATGTGTGTTTGGGTGAATGAGAAATGGAGAGGCATAGTTGACACTTAATCACACACACACACACGCACACACACACACACACACACACACACACACACACACACACACACACACACACACACACACACACACACACACACACACACACACACACACACACACACACACACGCGCGCGCACACGCACACACACATGCAGAGAGAGAGGCATAGGTGGCACTTAATCACCACCTACACCTGAAGTCACTGTGGTGCATGCACAACGCACCACACAGAGGTTGAGACTGAACACAAGGACAGGCAGTCTCACTACAAATGTGTCCTAGATCACCTGTCCATTCAATGCTAATTATGTATCTCAAAGTGTGAGTGAAGTTTGCTCTCGGCCCAGATTGTGTACACCTGCATACCCACCCATACTGCACTTCACCAGGCATACCTAGAAGATAGTGTATGTCTAATTACAGTAGACTACCTCCTTGGCTGCCCATGCAGTGGTGCTGTCCTTCAAATGGTGCATGGACTACTTCACCACTTGCCCCGCCCTGGCCCCACCCACCTGGAGGTGCCTGTGGCCACTGCCATGGTAGGACCATCAGGACATCGTGATGATGTAGTTCATCATAGCTGTATGGTGTGCAAGGTCACATGGAGAGAGGGTGCACACAGAGGTCAGTGGAGGGACTCACTGAATCCATCATGCAGACATGACATCACACAGGGGATGAGCAAGACAACACGCATGGCACTGAATATGTACAACTCACTGCATGCCCGAGGTAGTTGGTAGTATTACAAACACTTACATGACTATGATATAATCTTACACGAGCCACAGACTAGTACACACAGCACATGGTCAGTCCATAGGGAGTTAGCAATTCCCTATGGACTAGCCACATCATCCACTGTTGTCCACCGTAGAGTGCTATGAACAGCACAAGGAATAGCTCAAGGAATTAAACCAAGGGAGTTCCCACTGTCCCATCAGTGCTATGTGGGTGGTCACAGTCAATGTGTGTGCAAGCACAGACCACCATGTTACTGACACTCGGCAAGTCAGCATTATGTAATTAAGCTGTCCACAAACTGCCATACCTTGTGTGTCTTGGAGGTGGAATGTAGGGTAGTTCTACAGAGTGGGGCTCGCTCCTTGGTTGGGTCCACTACTGGAGGACTGAGACACCTGACACTGCCAGACATTGCAATAGAGGGAGGGGAGGAGGAAGAGTAAAGGAAAGAGAGGGAGGAATAGGGGAAGAACACGCATACATACAGTATAGGTTGCATGGGTTGAAATGTGAAATGGAGTATAAACAATTGAATTAAAAGATTGCACCAACAATATGGTATTCACGTACAAAAGCATAGCAACAAATTACATTGCTGTACAAAAAATAGGTTTCCCTGCCCTGGCCCATTAAGTGTTGCAGTGAGTGACAGACTCCATCTGGGCAGGTTGCACTGTATCTGTGCACTGTGTAACAACATGTCAATGAGCACCATTCTACCCTGGGTTCGTCTAGCGGGATAGCCTGCTAGCCGGAGCTCAAGTAATGGAGCATGCAGTGGGTGAGGTGTGCACACTCTGCAGTGGACTACCTGACCTACCTGATTGCTGCTGGGGGGAGTGGTCCGGGGAAGAGGAGGTGGGGGCAGAGGTAGAAGGGGAATCCATATTGTACTGGGAGGAGTACTGCAAGCAATGGTGTGTGTGTGTGTGCTTGCACCTCCTGGTGATTGGTAGAGGAAGAGAGAGGGGGAGAGTGTTCAATATTAGCATTAATGAAAGAGTTGAGTGGATGCCACAAGGAGACAAGAGGGTTGTCTAGAAGATGGTCTGGTCATAATCAGACTTGGTACAAAGTGTGGACTACAGACTCACATGAGGTGTGTGTGTGTGTGTGTGTGTGTGTGTGTGTGTGTGTGTGTACATGTGCATGTTGGAAGGGTACAATGACATTGGTATTAGTAGTCCACTGAGGTGTGGCCTCCTATTTCATGAGTGTTCTTCAGACATGTAGTTGGTGTGAGGAGTGGGTAGGTACTGTGGTCAGGACAGTGGAGACATGATGCTGGCAGTCACTCAACCAGACACACAGCAGGAGAGTGTGGTTGTAGGGGATACAATAGGGAGTGGCCTGTACAACAAACACTAGAGTGCATGATGAATGCAAATACAACCAGTTGCCATAACAACACACACACCTGTTAGCTTCTGCTGTTGACTGTGTCGAGGGGTGGAGTTACAATAGATGTGGGTGGGGCTATATTGGATGTGGGTGGGGCTACAGTGGATGTGGGTGGGGCTACATCAGTGGTGGGAAAGGCTGCTGAGGGAAGGTGCACATTGGGGAGTGGTCCTGTGGTGTCTGAAGTGCTGGGAGAATTGGAGACAGGACAACGAGTGAACAGTACATGGATGAGTGTTTATGAACATGTGTTTCATGTGTGTGTGTGCGTGCGTGTGTGTGTGTGTGTGTGTGTGTGTGTATGTGTGTGTGTGTGTGTGTGTGTGTGTGTGTGTGTGTGTGTGTGTGTGTGTGTGTGTGTGTAGGTGTGTGTGTACGTGTGTGTGTGTGTTGTGTGTATTCAGTCAGCAGCATACCTATATATGTGTGTGTGTCCATTTACAATGGTCAGATTAGGAGTAACCTCTCCCCTTCTTTGCCAAAAAAGGAGTACCTTCTGTAGCACTTCGTTTGCCCTTCCTGCTGCCTGCATGCAGGGGAGGAACATACAGCAAACATGGCACATGACACAATGGCCAAATCTAGTAGGACTCACTTCAGTTTAAGGTATTGACATTTGTGATATACAATGGTTACACACACATGCACATTCACGCACACACACACATGCCATGTTCAGCTGTGAAGGAAGACGCTCATGCTTGCATATGGTCTCAAGTACGTAGCTGTGTATTCAAATCGATAATGCAGTATAATGAAGAAGCTGGACTGCATGCACTAATATAAACTGATGATCACAAGAGGGGATCAGTGTAGCCAGTTGCTATTGTCTATGCCAACTCAAGCAGATAACCAGCAGCCATGCAATATGTCCACCACACATACCTACAAATGCCACACAGCACAGATGTGGTGTATGATGTCCCTACAGCTATTGGCTTGCAGGAAAGTGGCACACGCAATGCAATGCTCACTCACATACACCTACACACTAGCCACTCTACACACTGCAAGATGTAGTGTACAATTACCACATTATAGCTAATACAAGGAAACATTACTGGTGTCACTTTGTCACAGAAATCACACATTTCCCTAAAAGTCATGCAAACAACTGCTAAAATGATACAATAAAATCTCAACATAGAGTATTGCAAACTTCGATCTTGCTAAGTCCAGTAACAGGCAAGAAATTATACTTGGCAATCCTGTCATTTTGCTCTCCTGCACTGAGACAGCCCAGGTCTTGTGATCCATGATGGCTTGAGCTGCATTACCAGTGAACTGTACAGCGAGGGTGAGAGGTCAGCATATGAATGAGACACAACCATGCACAAAAATCTGCACACTTGCACATATGTACACACACACACACACACACACACACACACACACACACACACACACACACACACACACACACGCACGCACACACATACACACACACACACAAGCAAACAAAGGTTGACACTGAACATAAGGACAGGCAGTCTCACTACAAATGTCTCATAGATACCTTGTCCATTCAATGCTAACATCTCAAAGTGTGGGTGACCTTTGTTCTCGGTCAAGATCCAGTACACCTGCATACCCGCCCATACTGCACTTCACCAGGTACACCTAGAAGATAGTGTACGTCAATTACAGTAGACTACCTCCTTGGCTGCCCATGCAGTGGTGCTGCCCTTCAAATGGTGCATGGACTACAAGTACTCAAAATGGGATGTCTCCAAGTGAGCCCAATGGCTGAAAGGATTTAAGGACCCTCTGGGTCATCCGCATATAAACACATCATGTAGATTTGACAGAACATGACTTGCATGCACATGCATAGAGTAGGTTGAGGCAATATAATATTGTTGCAAAGATCAAGATGTATGGGTTACCCGTTGCCATTGCAACACACTACTGTGCTGCAGAATAATATTGATCCACACCAGAGGTTGGTGGTGCTGGCCATGTCCGTTGTGGTGGGATTGAGGAGATATACAGCTGATGCTGTGGAGGGTGCGCGTGTGTACTGTGGTGTGGTCCCATGGTACATGTCACTCTGCATGAGGTGTTGGCAGCAGTACATGGGGAAGAGAATGACAATAATTATCAAAGTGGACAGTGTGTACATGCGTGCAATATGGCCTTTTCCAGTGCAAATAGTGAGTGATATGCTACGTAAACATCAAAGTGTGCACTGAAATAACTTCTACAATGATCATATGAGTGCCTGTGATCAGAGTTTCCCATTCTTAACAGTTACTATGATTATTCTTTCAGTATTGATGTAAGATGTACTATATTACTGGGCCAATTGGCATGATCTGATTCACTGTCAATTTGTAGATGCTAATAAAAGTTTATTGTATATTATTCATTTTCTCAACTGCATTCCATTAAAGTAGTCTATAGCTATAAAATTATGGTTGCAATTAAAGAGTATCCTAGTAGACTAGTAGAAGAATCCTAGTATCTACGCAGTACTGAACTTAGTAATTGACATTGATATTTAAATACTGTAAAGATAGTAGCAACTTCCTGCATAGGAGATAAGCTATGGTTATTGATTGATTGATTGATTGATTGATTGTTTGGTGTTGGCTTCCTTCCTAATCATAGACTGGCTGATTGCATGCTTAACTTTTTTGGAAATGGCCGGGGTCCCGCATAAACAAAGTGTCCTGATGTACCTAGGCCTGAGCAATAAGTGTGACTGAGCCATGCATGCAGAAGGATGAAAGTAAAGTGTGAAGTACGTAGCTTGGAGCAAATAGTAGCGCATCCCAGAAGGTCTGAAGTGAATTAACTGAACCATCAACTTTTACTAGACAGCTGATCATTCACTGGCACATCTTAGCACACTCAAGGCACAATCCGAGCATGTTCATCCATGATGAACCTATATAGCAGATCGAGATCTAAATGGCCTAACAGCTCAAGTGCATGCATGGTTGGGTAAATAATAGCAATAGCTATGTATGTAGCTATATATATAGCTAGCTGTACAGCTTATGACTAGCAATTTATGAATATGTCAAAGGTCTAGCTAGCTACAAATTTAGCTACAGTAAAGTGAAGAAATAGGAGAGATTATAGCTAGTAGAGAAACCTCCAGCTGCATAGAGTATCAGCAGCCATCAAATGTAGCCAGCTGCATGCTAATGCCACTTATTACCCATTCTTTGTGTTTCGTCAGACATATCTCGCATGCAACTGATAAATGATATCAAGAAGTGAGGGCTTCTCAGCTGGCTCAGGCATCAGAAAGGGTTGGTTCTCCAATACCAGCTTCACAACCGGGTTGAAAACCTTGCCAACGTTTCGACCAGATGCTCTGGTCTTCTTCAGGGCTAAGATGCAGAACCAACCCTTTCAAATGATCGATATCATGATCATGACTGGCTGTGACTTCAAATTGTTACATCATTTTGACTTTGGCATGCTTATAAATGGACCTTATCCATAATGGCAGTCTGAACATGCCCCCAACTCACTTTTATTTCCTGGTCACACCTCCAGGGAGTGTGGCCACTTATATTATTACATCATTCCGTATTACAATTGGATACCGAGATCTAGAGTTCCTCCCTCTTCATTCGTGTAAATATGTATGAATATTAATAATAGTAACCATAGAACCATGTATCCTCCTTTAGTTAGCTATACCATTATATGTAAATACAAAGGTAATTTTATTCACCCGGCATGCAGTATAATATTACAAAAGCCAAATTGTGTATTTATTAGGTAAGATGGCTTTGGCTCTTATACAGAAGTGGCGTACATTGTGGGCAGGTGTGTTTCTATGATGGATTATCCCATGCGCACATGCATGCATGCAGGCTGGGTGTGTATGACTGTATAATTGATCACGAGCTATCATGGAAAATGCCATGAAAGCCAATCCCTGATAGCCATGGCCAATGCTGCAGTAATTATGTATTACTTGTCTCCCATGGCTCAGGGCATGCTAATGGCAGAAGGGGGCACAGTCATTGATCCTCCGGTTCAGTTGCATCCACAATGACAGTCGGATGATGAGGTTGAATAATGAACTCCTAAATTACAGTCAGGGGACCAGAGTACAAAATATACAGTGCACTATAAATTATACAAAGCGTAGAAAACATACAAAATTATGGTTGATACTAGAAATATGTTCAGGGGAGTCAAAACATAAAGCTTTGGGTGTACACATTCATGCATGAACCTGGTTACAGATGCATATTAAGTAGGAGTTTATGTATGTACGTAATCCACTGTAATGAGATGTGCACGAGATAGAGATGGAGAGAGGAAAGGATACCAGGTGGGAGATGGGAGTGGGAAGGAGGGAGGGAATAGGGGAGGAAGGGTCAGAGAGGGGAGAGGGAAAGGAATACACTGCACTAATGACAATTGATACATTCACCTAACTGAAGTGTTGTAAGGTTTCAATCATGAGTACATGCGCACACATCTTCACTAATACTATTCCATAAGACTACCATGATGGGTGCACTTAACATGTTGAAATACTGACACTGACTCAGGAACAATAGTTATAGATGTCTATTATACCGTCACTACTTAGGCCATAGGGTTAGAGGTGTATCAATGCATTCACACTTACATTTAGAGAGTTTCACAACAAAGATAGGTATGTAATGTACGTGCACACCCATACAAACCTTATTGCAGTCTAGTTAGCATGTCGGCAGCATAAATCTGCATATTTTTGAAGTCTGTCTGTTCAGAAGCTTCTTGGAAAATAGCCTTCACTGTCTGCTCATCTGCATCATTCTTCATATACTGCAAGAGGTGGTTATTGGCTTCTTTCCTGTCCTTGGACCGACAGATGTCAGTTGCAACCCTTTCTGCAATGCATCCTATCAATTCTAGGCTATCTACAATTCCTGCAGCATTCATGTTTTCTTGGAATGCCTTGGCATTCTCCCGATTACGCATAATCTGCACAAAGGAGGCTGAACCACAAGACAGACAAAAGAGCTATATGTAAAAGGTTTCCTTATCGACCATAAAATAGCTGCATCGTGTACTACGAGCATGCAAAGATTCACGAGATATATACAGCTAGCTAACAAAGGATTTGGTTATGCTGAGTGAAACCCACAGAAGTGAGGTGAGTCAAAATGTTGAGTTGCTATTGCTCATCACCATGCTTTTCAGTTAATCATTTCTAAGTCATTTTTCATACCCCCCCCCCCCCCCACACGCACACACGCACGCACACACACACACACACACACACACACGCACACACTTTTGCAGGGTAACCATAACATCTAGCACACCCAATTTATGCCACGAAGAGAGCTGGTGAACTCGTTATATGTCATCAGGAGTACGTCATATAATATCAGGAGTAGATGGAAGCACACCTTGCCCTGTGTTGTCTCCTTTGCTTTCCTTTGATGATGGAGGTCTACCAACAGAGGGACCTGATCCATCAGGGTCTGCAGACAGTGGTGATATAAATTATGCAGAACTGCACATAATTCGCAAACATTTAAAACCGTTACAGCATACAGCACTCTACACATGTAGAGCATTATACTAAAACATTCTGAATGTTACCATTAAAATGTAGCTATTGTCCACTGACAGCAGATGTAACTTAACACAGGTTACTATATATATTTATGTACAGTACATTTTGACTTTCTGGAAACTGGGTATTACTATGGCAGGCCATCCATTGATGAGCAAATTAATATGTCAATCACATCCAAGTACAGAGGGCTCATGGTTAGACAATGAACACTATTTTGTTGCTGTATACAAATGACTGTCCTGTAGCGTTGCATGTGTAACTGGTTGGTGTGTTAGTGACAGTGTCACTGAAGCAGTGTCCACAAAGACATGCACTTCACTTCAGTGGTGCCCTCAGTAGTTCAAAGCCTCAACACAAATGCCCAACCACTGCACTGCACCTTGTAAGGGAGGGTCCCCTGCAGACAATTGGCTCCTCACTGACTGGCAGGGGGTCTGTCTCACAGAGGAGTCCTGTAGTGATGTGAGGTGGGGAGGTGTCTGGTGCACCATTGCCTGCTGCACCACACCCACCTCAGGAGTGATGGGCTGCTGTGCCGTCTGCTCCATCTGCCTCAACTGCTGCACCTGAGTGCCCTGCAGTGCAGTCTGGTAGGCCTGGTACTGCTCCAAGGTCATCACGGTAGAAGGGTGAAGACCCAGCATGGCTCCCTGCGGCATCATGCCGTGCCATTGGTTAAGCAACATCTGCTGTTGCTGAAGTAGGTTGGCATATTGCACTTGTGTATGTGCCTGTGCCAAAGAGGGGGCTGATGGCACACCCTGTGGCATGCCAGCCACTGGGCGATCAATTCTGTAGGAGCTGCAGTAGGGACTGGGATTGGAGGAGGAGGAGCCAGTAGGCCCCGCCTCACTGGTAGACATCTGCTGCTGCTGTTGATACTGTGTGGCTGCTAACTGCTGCACTTGATGCTGTCCCCACACCACCTCGGGTTGGTGCATGCTGTGGTGTCCTAGTCTGCCTTGACCGTGCATCTCAGGAGCAACAGTAGAGTGAGCAGTGGTGAAAACAGTTGGCAGTGCTTGACTGGTCATACAGACAGGTTGGGATGGGAGTGAGCGTTGGGCAAACAAGATGGCTGGAAATGTTGTCAACAACTGCCCAGTGCTTAGGTGGGCAGTAGTTGGAGTGGTTGGGACTAGACTGGTGACCTGTTTAATATAAGAGAGTAGAAAGAGAGGCACATAAAGCTGTGCACATCCATTTTGCTCACCTGACACTATTAAATAAGCAGAAGCTGATACCAGCAACCAAGTCACACTAAATGAATTAATGAATGAGGAATCGAAGTACTTCTAACAAGTGAAGAGTGTGGAATAATGTTTGAGATATAACTAAACAAGCCATGCACTCTGACCCAATCTGACACATGGCAGCTGTTGAATGTGTCCCACCTCACAAGGACAACTACTGTGCTAGCATTAAGGGTTACCACAGGAAGCTAGTGACAACTCCAGCTTCCCCTCTCAATTCACCACTTGCCCAGACCAACCTTCTCCTCTGGACTAATGGCGGCTCTCTTCAAGTACTTGGCATTCAGTGGGTGAATGTAGCTGAGGTTGGTGCGGGCTGAGCACTCTCCCCAGTCAGGTGACCCGCCCACTCGAGTGAACTCCGGTGGTCTGGGCGGCATAACATACTCATCCTCATCCTGTGAGTAATAGTGGCTGGAGCTCATCTGTGAGTCATCACTCAGGTCAATGACTACTGTTGCAGAAGAGGTGATAGAAGCACCATTGCTTGGGGATACTTGTGAGGTGGGGTCTTCCAATTGACCAGTGCTGTTGGCCTGTACCAAACAGGAAGTGGTACAGTGTGAATTGACAGTACCATGCAGGCACCTCTCCACACCCACCTCCTCCTGGCCCTGCACCAGTTTTCTACTCTTCTTTACAGGTAGAGAGGTCCCCTCCTCCTCCTTGTCCTCCTCTTCCTCCTCTGGGGTCCTGCCTGCCAGGACAGTCTGAGGGTGCTAGAGAGGGGTAGGTAGATAGCGGACATTTGTGTGTGTATGTACATACACATGGATTACATTATACCTAACCATTTATGGGCATAAGCACACAGTCTATATCAGGTACTGAAATCAGCACCACTGCCATCACAATACAGTGACATACAGACAAGAACAGACACAAACACCACATCAGTCTATGGCATACAGTGAATGTGAGCAGAATTGACCTGCTACAAGATGTTGAGGTACTGCGGCCAACGGTACCAGTGCACAAAGACAAGGTTCTCCTGTTCTTAGATGACACTGGTAAACAGTTCAAACAGAGCACACACATACAAAGTCTATCCTACATTTGACTGAGCATGTTGTTTGTGTGGACTGGTGGGGGAAATTGTGTTTCATGACAGGGAGGACATGCACCTATTCAGTACTGGAACTGAGCCATTGTTAGAGTTCGTCTGGCTTGCTAGATCGTCCCTCCCTTAACCCGCCCCCCGGGCGCTTGTTGGGATGGTAGCAGCATGCCAGACTATTGTTAGAGCATGGTGTTTACAAGATACAACTGGTCACACAATTCGCATCAGCGCAGGAGAGAAAGTGTCGGGTTCAAGATTACTAGGAGACGTTCTGACAACACCTGTCAACACCTGTCATCATACTTTACAGCAATATACTGTAGGGGAAGGGTCCAGTATAGCCCATGGTGCAGCCACATGGACCATGAGTATGCGCGTACTTTCTGTAATAGTAATTTTGGTTCTGCAGACACTCCAGGTCTGTGGACTCAGTAGGCACTACATATAGTTCAGAGGATCTCCACATCCAAGGAGGAAAACAAGACACCAACAGACAGGGTGTGTTAGCTAGAGACGTCTTGAAGAACACACAGAACACATTAGATGGTGTACAGGCAAACAGTATGGTATTTGAGGAATGCTAGTCCAGATAGGATTCTTGGTGGGTCTAGGTTTGTGAAGACAGTGGTTCAGTACACTAACAGTAGGACACATACAACACAATGTCACTCCAACTCAGGGTGCATAATGATGAATTCGTACAAAATGAAAGCTCATGAGTGGAAAAATATTATTGTTCTTCCTATAACAGAAGCAGGCAACAGCCTAATGGACCATGAGTATGAGTACTGTGTGTTAGCGTATTTTAAAGTAGGCCCACTGCCATTTCGATGCCTCAGCCTACCAAAGGACAGTGTGGGACAGCACTACAGTAGCTAATGCAACCCATATAAGGGAGGAAGGTCAGCTTAACATTTAGCAATTGCTGTCAGTTAGCAATTGCTGTAAGGTGCCAGGTACTGTGATCCAATTGTTAACTGCGAAGTGTGAACAGCTGAACATCCTCCATGTTAACTACTGTTGGTTTTCATACTTCCTCAGATGCTGTCAAGAAAATAGCTAGAGCTGTCCTTTTACTCAGCAGGCTGAGCCGACAAAATTAATGACAGCCTGGTTACAAGTGATTAATCAGGAGTAGACTGTGTTGGGGAGGGTAGGTTTAGTTACAACTTTGAACTTAAGTAAACGTTAACATGAACTACGGGTGGACTTGCTTGTGAGGGGACACAGAGAGGATGTCCACATCCAATGGAGACAAACAGTGTGTAGAGCTGTGAACTCAGTGGACCATAACTGGTAACTGGTACTGTAATAACTGGCAGTAAACCTGACAGCTGGTCAATGAACAGTTAGAATGGGAATGGGTCCAATCATTGGGAAGATCAGTGATCACTATACATGTGCAGTATCTCATGAAACAAAACATAGTACACACGTAAAATCACTAACAAAACAGTTTGAGAGAGTACCAATCTCTTTGTCCATCTTGTTATCCTACTTGCCATGTGAAGGATCATGTGAGGGCTGGCATTACATAACCAGTGACAACTGGTGCTAAACTATGAACCATAAACAAAGGTACAGTAGCTGATGAATAATAACTGAGAACTGAGAATTGCAGCTCAACTAGTTAGCCACTGATTAAAGTGTATGTATGTATGAGTGATGTCCTGAGTATGTCCCAGTCTGTCCAGTATAGGGACTCACAGGACAAGTTAGACAATGTACAGGTAAACAGTCACATTGCAGACATCATGCAGGATAGATAAGGAGGGCAAAGGACAGGGCAGGCTCTACTGGACAACTGTGGCATTGTGTTGGAAATGGTACAATGTAGACTGCTCTCTGAAATGTCACTGACCTCAGTCCTGTCCAGGTCCATCACTGTGTCCTCATTAGTTGGCTGAGAACCTGTTGAGTGAGGAGCATCACCTGATGAGGTGTCACCTGTGTGTGAGTGAAACAGACAAGGACAGAGAAAGTGGACATCTCACTACATGAGGCTCACTCTACAGGAGGTCACCAAACACCACAGCATGTGAACAGACAGACACACAGGGCAAGAGGGGAAGGTAGTGTGCTTGAGTGACTGGGATGAATAAGGAGATCTCCTTGCACACAATGGGAATGTGTTCCAAAGTCTAACCACACTCAGTAATGTACTTACATACCTTACACACACGAGGGATAAATCTCTTATTTGGCTCCATAAATTAAATTAGTGCTCAAGTGTTAGTACAATACCACCATATCTAGTAGATATCTAGTAGCATATCTGCACTCTACTACACCTCAACTGACTGCACTACAGCATTCAGGCAGCAATGTAGGTCCTGATACATGTACATTGGCTGCTACACATGCGCACTCATGTAGTAATGACAGCACTGCAGTTCAAGGCAGTCAGGCAAGAAGCTCACTTCACCACCTACAGGTGACACACGGTTCACACACAAGAGAGAGCTAGCCCCACCCAACCCAGCACAGCCAGCTGGGGAATGAGGTGTTGCTTCTCTGATACAACTGACTGAGGACTTGACAGACACAGCACAGACACTGCAAGAGGAGACTAACTATGCACCACTCACCAACTGGACAGAGCTCAATGGTGGGGTATCCAGTTTTCTTAACTTTGAACTTCCCCTTCTCATTTGCTGTGAGTTGTGCTATTATACCATCCACTACCTGTTGGCCTTCTCTCCAAAGCTCCAGTTGGAACTCTGTAATGTTCTTATTCCTGACTACTTCTCTCACAGCTGCCACTCCAAACTTGTGTACAAGTGTGTGTGCTAATGATGAGTCCTGCAGGAGTGAACAGTAAACAGTACAGAGCACAGCAAATTATTATGCTATATTGTGCACAAATTTTGCATGCAAATGTGTACACAAAGTGACTAACGTTTGGAGCATGTGTCAGACAGTGTCTATAAAACATTAAATACAGAATAACAGAATAATGGAATAGCGGAATAGTGGAATAATATGTTATAATGGCAGATGTGTGTGTGTGTGTGTGGGGGGGGGGGGGGAGGATAGAGCCTCGCAATCTTCAAGGTGGGAACACAACTGACCTCTCCAAATCCACTACCAACAGCCTGCCTGGTGTTGGGTTTGGGGGCAAGACTTGTGGTGTACATGTAGCTGTGGTTGCATTGGGACATAAGATAGGATGAAGCTCTACTTGGGCGAGCAATGGAGGCTCTCCCCGTTGAGTGGATGGTGGGTTCATAGAGGCGGAGCCTATGGTGGCTTGTAAGGTGACTTCTCGAGTTTATCTGCGAGGAAACTGCGATTAGCTTCTGTTTTCATTCGAAGAAACATTTCTGTGTGAACCACCTACGAAGACTTGTCAGTATGCCCATTTCCCTTCGCTTCCTTCAAACTTCGAATCTTTCCAGGCAGAAACTCACGGCAGCGACACTTGTATGAGTCGTTTGCCATTTTAACATGATATTCTGTTATTCTGCAATTCTGTTATTCCGCTATTCCATATTCCGAGTTTTAAAGACGCCTGACAAATGAGCCATGTTGTAGCAACAACTTAGTGGGACAGCCACAGAGTGACAGAATATCAAGTACTGTATATTACTTCCCACCACACACAGCCCATTAGTAGTAACAACAACACAATGTAATACTGCAATGAAGTCACACTGCATGAATGGGCTCTGAAACAAGACTGTTCCATCTTCTGTCTGACAGCAATGAGTGTGCACTAGTGTTGCCACGATAATCGCGATACACGATATATCGCGATATATACACAATATCGCGATACAAAAGCAGTGTTCTTTCTGTCGTGATATTGGCCTAATCTCTGCTGACTGGTGCAGAAGGGCTAATCTCTGCTGACTAGTGCAGTAGGGAAGCTAACACCTAACACTATAGACTATCTAAAACGGTAGTAGATACTCTATTGCAGGCCAGTGTTAGCTTACCTTCTGTCAGTGTAGAGAGATGTCGACTGCGAGCGAATTTGACCTCATCGTGAAACCCAACTTCCAGACTAAGAGCGCTATCTGGAAGCACTTCGGTTTTCCCGCTGATGATAAAGGCAGGATTACAGACAAGAAGAAGACCATTTGCCGACTATGTCAGGCTGTTGTCGCTTACTCAGGCAACACCACCAACCTGAAGTTCCATCTTCAGCGGTGCCACACACAGGAGTACCTCGCGCTCCAGCAACAGGACAGCGGCGATCAACCTGGACCAAGCAGAGCATCCGCGGTGAAGACAACGTCGACACAGCTTACTATCAGTGGAACGCTCGCGAAATCCACTCCGTTTTCGAACAAAAGTGCGAAGCACAAGCAGCTGGTCGATGCCACAGCCGATTTCATTTGCAGCCTTTGAGTGTGGTTGATGAACCAGCATTCAGGCGCTTGTTGCAGTTAGCTGAGCCTAGATTTAACTTCCCACACCGCACGTACTTCACTAACACAGTGATACCAGCTAAGTATCGCTTAACTAGAGCTGCCATTGAAAAGCAGCTAGCAGCAGTCGAGACCTGTGCAGTTACAACTGATCTGTGGACCTCATTGCACCAGCAGCGTGCCTACATATCACTAACTGCACACTTTGTCGACAGTGATTTCAAGCATCACAGCAAGTGTCTACAGACACTTGAAATTCCGCAAGATCACGATGCTAGCTCACTAAAGGATGTTCTTTCTTCCATGTTTGAGGATTGGAAAATTGCAGGAAAGGTGTGTGGAGGCATTACGGACAATGCTAGCAATATGGTCAATGCCTTTCGACTGATGGGAATGGAGCACTTTCCATGTGTGGCTCACACGCTGCAGCTCTCTATTGGTAGAGGCCTTGGTGTGACAAGAGTTCAGCGAGTTCTTGGTCGCTGCAAGAAACTGGTTACTCATTTTAAGAAGTCCACCAAGGAAACGTACAAGCTACGAGAAAAGCAGGAAATGCTCCAGCTACCCCAACACATGCTCATCCAAGACTGTGTGACACGTTGGGGAAGCACACTGGCCATGCTAGAGAGGCTGATGGAGCAGCAGGCACCCATTGCTGCTGTGCTAATGGATGGGAAAGTAAGGCACTTGATGCCAGAAGGAGAGGAGTGGTCAGTAATTGAGGTGCTGGTCGACATCCTGAAGCCATTCCAGCAAGCTACAGAAGCAATGGGTGCAGTAAGTTACCCAACACTGAGCACAGTCAAGCCACTTTTGTATAAGCTGGTCAACAGGACACTCGAAGTCAAAGAGAACGACACGGTGGTTGTGAAGGAGGTGAAGCGAAACATCAAGAGGGATTTGCAGGAACGCTACAGCACCCCATCTGTGGCAAGGATCCTTAATATTACCACATTCCTGGATCCTAGATACAAGGAACTCCCCTTTCTTGATCAGCTTACCCGAAGAAGAATCATTGATGAAGTGCAGGATGAGCTTCTAGTCATGGAAGAGACAGAGAAGGATAACCCACCAGAAGTCGAGGAAGTGATAGAAGGAGAACCACCAACGAAGAAGAAGAAAGGTCCAGTGGAAAAGATCATCGGAGAGTTGTTTGAGTCACACACTCAGCAACATTTGCCATTACATTCAGACAAGGTGCAGAAAGAGCTAGACATGTACAAAGCTGAATCACCACCTGATCTAGACTCAGATCCTCTTGCATGGTGGAGCAGCCGTAAGGAACTCTATCCTTTAATGAGCAAGCTTGTGCAAAGAATGTTTTCATTCGTGGCTACCAGTGTTCCATCAGAGCGCCTATTCAGCACGACAGGGAATGTGATCACTGACAAGCGTAATCGGCTCACTTCTGAGCATGCTGACCAACTGATCTTTCTTTTTGAAAACCCAGAGTAACAGCTGGAAAACCATGTATGCATGTACCTCACTTGTTTGCTTTAACGCTCGCTGTATTACTCTATGTGTTTGGCTTATATCTGAGCACTGTGCCAATTGTTCATTAATATATCGTGATACACAATATATCGTGATACAAACCTACAATAATCGTGAGACATATTTTCCTATATCGTGGCAACACTAGTGTGCACACATTACTGTGCATGGTCTACTCAGGTTGAAATCACTACAAAATTAATAATAAATGATGGCTTCCATTTGGAGCTACGTACGTTAACTACTGCACATTAAATACAACTAAAGTGAGAGCCACCTGTGAGACAATACCATGCAAGCAGATGAGCACACATGCCAAGTCCACACCATGTCTAGAGCTGAACATGTTGGAATGAAATGTAATGTGGTCAGACACAGCCAGAGGACTACACTGATACACAGCTCATCAAGTCCTGTCAGAGTCACATCTCTACAGTGTACACAGAGTGCCTTAGGTCATCTCAAATAATACATTTGACCACCTCCATCAATGCAGTGTGGATTGAGGGTAGAATGTGATGGCTAACTGGTGCATGATGTACACAGTCACTACTTGACAATAGTCTGTTGGAGACAGTATACCTGAACTATAAGAACTGCATGTGCATGTGTCTGTGTAGCCTCATTCCTAGCTCCACTTCCTCTACAATGGCTAACACAGGGGTGGAGACAAAGCTATAGTACTGCAAATACAAAGGACCAATCAGATTGTTCAGAAGTCATGTGACATTGTTCAGATGTGCATATTTCATAGTAATAGTGTTTGTTCATCATAGAGCAAAACTGGTAAACACGCCATTGTTATTGTTGTTACTGTCCATTTAGTGATGCAGTAACATTTCTACTCTGTTAATCCATCTGCCAAAACTGATGTTAAGAACCCACAAACAATACATTCATCTGTCATTGCAAACGTAGCCAAGATCAGCCACTGAGGTGTCAGCTGTCATGTACCTATCACATGGCATTCACCACACAATATCAAAAGTTAGGCACCAGAACCACTGTTGGATGGTTTCAAAATGGCAACTGGAAGTGCATGGGATGGGCTCAAGACTAGTATCTGTGTACCTCATACAACCAGCTAACCAATAACTGGTGGCATAAGTAACAAGCCATACAACTACATGGGCAAGAGGGGAAGAGCAGTGCACAGACATACCACTGCCAGTGTTATGTCTTGTGCTCTGCTCAATAGAACACATAACACTACCAGTGCACCAGACAGTGCATACAAGACAGACATTTCAAGGAAGCAGCTACAACAAAGTGCACCTCTTGACAAGCAACTGAGGCCCACTAATCCAATACTGGTACAATGTTGGCTATGGTACCCTTGTGGAACCAGAGTGATTTGGAGTCAATATGCAATGTACAACTGCTGAAGAGATGGAACTTACCCAAAAGTCAAATCTCAACTTCTTCAGCCTCCCATGTCCAGCCAGCTTTCCTTCAAGCTCCTCCAGCTTAAGGCCATCCTCTGCTACTCCACTCTAAAGAATGACATGATTAGATCTAGTGAGCATCCCACACACTCTCTGCAGTCTACACAGTGTATGTAAGGTAACAAGACAGGTAGAAACCTATCCACTGTCCAAACTGAATCACAGTCAGCAAGCCAATGAAAGACACAATATGCTACAAATGGAAGGATCATTCTGGCAAACACCAAATGACTGAGGAACGATGAACATTGTATAAACCATGACCACACTGAACAACAAAACACTTAGCATTACATGAAGTCATCTGTTGTCAACTGTGGGCCTGAGGTAGGAGTGGCTCATGCAACCTTCAATATACAGGCTCTTTGGCATCATTCCTGACATGATAGTGGGAGAAGATTTAGGGCATGCTATGAGGGAGGAGTTAGACTAGATAGCTGTCTGGTGTAGGTTGTAATGGCACACTCAGTGTTGATCACACAGGGAGAAGATCACTTGAGCTGGAGTTAACGCTGCAAGGTTATGCATTAGTGATGAAGCACAGGTTAACCGGTATAAAGTGAGTGAAGATAAATCTGTGGTGATTGGCAAAGAGCCTACCAAGTGTACTGTGGAAATGGGAGATGTAAAGAACAAGTGAGGAAGATTGTCTACCTGCAGAAGTTTAAGTGAGGTTGAATTAATGGAGAGACAGAAACAGTCATTCAATGACAGCGATTGATGCAGTGAAGAACTGTTGGGAGACAAAGAGTGTCCATACAAAAGAGATGATGGTAACAATGCAATGGTAGTGTCACCCTATAAGATATGGCTGTGGGAGTTGGGTATTTGCAGAATGTCATACGGAGAGATTGCTAGAGGTGGAGATGAAAGGTTTGAAAAGGGTGGTACATAGATGAGCCATCATGTGAATAAAATCATTGTAAAGTGGTGGAAGCAAGGAGTATGGCAGTAGCTGTGCAAATGAAGAGATTGACTTGGTGAAAAGTGGCAGAGTTGAAGTCCACGTAGAGTGTGACGTGACGTCAAGTGTAGGGTAGGATTGCCAGGGAAGACAAGAAGCAATAGAGTGCTAGTTGTTCATACACAGTTGTTGACAACAGTTAAAGGAAAGTCTGCAGAGGCATACAGAGAGACTACTTTGGAGTAACCACAACTGATTGCTGTACACAGACACAGCTGATGTGGACGCATACATTGCTACTCTCCAGTCATGGGACCACTGAAGTGGGGTACACAGGTCAAACAGTGAGTCATTACAGCTCAGCAAACTGACACCACAGGAGACTAGACAACACATATATAACGCAGGACAGGAGGCCTAGGTGAGGGAGTGAGGACAGTGTGAAGTTAACACAGCACTATAATGAAACTAGAGGGCGATAAAGTGACTTAGATTATAGAAAATTACATTACCATCCTACAATCCTAGGGAATCAAAATGAATAAAGTTCTATATGTACGTAGCCAACAGTCAGAGTCTCACCAATATTGTCACGTACCTGCTACTGTAGCTACATACGTGAACAAGTCTATGTTAGCTCCTACCACAAACACCATCCTTCAATTGTCTCAAATGGGGGATTGTGAGCCTAGGGCACTGGCTGATGGCACCATTCAGCACCTTCTGCCCGACCTCCATTATCTCTACCCTCCATGGATAACAGGCACACCTCCTTGGTGGTAACCTAGCAACATTTAGTGCACTAGAAGAAAGGCAACTGCTCAGTTTGTTCCGTACACCACAACCCAACAATGAGCTTCCTTGCTCGCCCATGTAGCAGGGAACATGCCTAGCTCAGGACTGGATTGTGACAGAGTGACTGGACTGCAGCCATGTCTGCCGCTTAGTGTCAGAACGGCATTCCAGTTGAGTGATCCACAGGTCAGAAAGGTAAACAGGCTACAGATAGCAAAGGCTTGAGAAAGATATAACTACTCTTCACTGTGTGAGGTGTGAACATGAGGGGAAGATGTAAGGAAGAGTGAATAGAACAATGTATCAATTTAAAAATGGTCACAAGATAAAGGTCACCATGAGACGTCAAGTGGGATGAAGGAGGTCTTACAGATGGAGGCAGGGAAGCAATCAAGTGATGTTGTCAGGTTAATGAAGAGCCCATGTGACATATCATCTGGCAAGTATAGGGGAGCAGTGTGCATGGGTTGAGAGGGAGTTGAGAGCATGTCTTTCTCACCCAAGGAAGGGAGGTCAGGAGAGGAAGAGAGACTAGTTTGAAGGTTTTTGGTGCACAGACACAGCTGACGGGAATGAATAATTACATTGTTACTATCTAGTTACTATGGGGCCATTCAAGTGGGAACCAAAAACAAAGAACATGCAAACTATTTGAGATCAAGGGACTAACCCAATCTTACTGTATAGCACTTCAATGTTTTCTGGTGTTTGTTATCTGTATTCCTCTTCTGAGTTAGCGGATAAGCTGCCTAATCTGCATATATAATGCACACACAGGAAATAAACACATACCTGCTGTGGGGCCATGATGTTCTCACACTTGAGCTCTTCCACATGTTCAAAGTAATCCACAACACCACACACCACATCAAGTGGGACATGTGTTAAGGTGACCCTTTCCACACTCCTCTGCACCACATTGCCTGTAGAGAGAAAGGTTTGTAAATGAACTGCTACAAGTGTGAGTGTGGTCCATTATAAGGTTTACACACCATTGACAATTAAGCCTTCCACAACACAGTTAGAACTACATGGGTTGTGCCATGGTTAGCAGTCAAGTACAATTACCTACTACCATTACTATTACGTCAACAACAAGTGAGTGAATCTCTACTTGCATTAATCCCATGTATGTAAGTATCCTAGAGAAATGACAGGTGTGTGAGTGATTAGTGCATCAAACCACAAGTGGTCAATATCAAGCTGTCACTAACAACTGGAAAGCTACAACAATATGAAACACTAGGACCCAGGTAGCACACAGTGCAGGTTGTAAGGAGAGCAACTTTGAGACCCTTCAAGTCAGTATCTGCACTGGTCATTATCATTACCAGCACTAGTTGCAGAGAGCCTGGACCACTAAAGGCAATGTATGACAAGCTGTACACATTACAGTTTACAGGCAATGATCACAGCTTACAAGGTCAGTGTGACACATCAAACACTGTCATTCAACTCACCATCACGAGGCCAGTACCACCACTGTGGTGGTAGATCCAGTGACAAATCTGTCAATGTAGTGTTGTTGCTGAGGCCCAACAGGAGGTGGTGGATGAATAGCTTGACATCTTCGTTGGGTGATGAGCCATAACGCTCCAATTTCAGCTTTGTCATTGTCTTGTTCTGAGCTAGTGATGTAGCCATCTTGTCCAGAAGGTCACGGCTCAGGCTCTGCAGTGAGCAAGGAGGTGAAGTACACATGAGCATATGAATTATCTAGAATATGTAGTCTGTGAGAGCAGGAGGTGGTGAAAGGAGAGATGGCTTACAATGAGACAGAGGAAGGAGTGAAGGCTAAGCAGCTATGCTAATAGGTCACCCCATTGTAAGGAAGTGGACTGGAGAAGACTTGAGATAGGGGAACAAATGGGGTATAAGGAGGAGAAATACATAGACTGAGTGTAGGTAGCAGGGTATGCAAATGCAATTAGAAGAGTACAAATCTGCAGCAACACATGCACCAGCAGTCACGCAAAGAAGCCTGAAAATATGGACAGTTCTGCATAGAACATGAGTACATCAGAAGACTTAAAGATGTGCCCTCTCTCAGCTTGTTCTAGTTATACCAAAAGGCATACACACAACCACAGACAGCTCCACCGACAATGAGCAACACATTTAAAGGCCAAAGCAAGGAAGAGTCAAACAATGGGCAATGCACATAGTTGTACAATAGTTTAACATTAAGTTCAACAGATAATCAAAGCAGAAAGTAGGTTATTATAGCAAAGCAACTGTGAAGGAATGCACAGCATGACACACACACACCTTCCTTCCTTGCTGTTGGCACTCCCGAGGGAGTGCCAACACACACACACACACACACACACACACACACACACACTAACTGATAGAAGAGTATGGACAGAGAGATGGTGGTGCAGTACGTAGCTGCAATGACTAATTTACAGTAAATTTCCATCACATCTCATCGTCAAATATTGTCATTTTATGAGTGATTTAGTAACTATTAACAGTACATATCTCCTTCTTTGGAGTTCAAGCCATTTGAGAACTGGTCCATTGAAAGTATTTAAGATACAGTTTTCAACCAAATCAGTGATAGCAAACTCAGAGCCCACCAGAGTAACATGTACCTCGGAGTCCTTGATTTATGCTTGCATAGTTGACAATGAATCCCCTGTTGTGAGTGCTGGTACTCTCGGTTTTGGCTTTAGTGATCATCTCATTTGTTACTCTGTATTTAACTGGAAATCAATTCCACCCCCACTCAAGGCCTCTGTAGTAAGTCGTTCGTATAAGAGCTTCAGCCCATCACAATTTCAAAGTGACCTGGATGCTGTTACCCGGTCTCTTCTTAAAGTATTCGTTGACCTTGATGATAAGCTGAATGTTTTCAATCTTCTCCTAAAAGATGTTGTCGACAAATGTGCTCCCTTGGTAAAGAAGAAGCAATGAAAGTGTGTCTCCCATGGATTACCAATGATCGTCGTAGGAAAATGATGCATAGGAATAAGTTATATCGCAAATTTCTGAAGTCAAAGTCACAGATTAATTTTCAATCCTATCGCACCTTTCGTAATCATGTCACTAGTATGCTAAGGAAGACTAAGAGGTTCCATCTATCTAACTTAGTAAACAACAATGCTACTTGTTCCACTATCTGGTCAGCCCTCAAAATCCTTATGAATAATGGAAACTCTCATCGTATTAATACATCCATGATGCCATCAGCCAGTGACTTGAACAATCATTTCATCCAGTTTGTAAAAATAGTCTAGCTAGCTTCTGCAACACCTCTGCCATTTACTCCATCTCAGCTAGCTTCATCCACATTTATAAGTGATCTAGTCATCCCCTTTGTGTCGTCACATCAGTGTGAGTCTCTCATTCAGTGGCTGAAACCTAAGCGATCTACAGGTTGTGACACTGTCAGTCCTATAGTTCTGAAAGCTGCTCCTGAACACCTCAGTCTGCCCTTGTCCTGCGTCATTAACAGTGCTATTTCATGGGAACAAGTTCCATCTTCGTGGAAATCAGCTATTGTTCATTCATTGCACAAAGCTGGTCCCACTGATATCTGTGCGAACTATCGACCTATCTCAATCCTTCCTGCTGCCAGTAAAGTTATGGAAATGTATGTTGCTGATCTACTCAAAGCTCACCTAGAACACATCTTACTGTACACACTACAATCAGGTTTTAGACTAGGTCATTCCACACAATCCCTTCTGCTCAGGCTCACAGACTCCTGGTACAAATCTTTGGACAAGGGTGACTATGTTGGTGTTGTGTTCTTGGACATATCAAAGGCGTTTGATACTGTTAACCATCAGCTTCTTTTACACAAACTGCAAACACAATTTCACTTGTCACCATCTCTGCTTCTGGAGTCATACCTTCACCAACGAAATCAGGTAGTGCTTGCTAATGGATCTCAATCAGCTTCCGGTGATATCCCCTCTGGTGTGCCTCAAGGCTCCATTCTTGGACCTATCTTCTTTTCTATGTTTATCAACAATCTACCAGCTGCTGTTAATTCATCTGTTACTACCGCCTTGTTTGCTGATGACTCAACATTCTCCACTCCAGGTAACGATGTAGCTTCAATTGAAGCCAGATGAACTCGGCCTTGACTGCAGTGAAGTCCTGGATGAGTCATAACTGTCTGGAAGTAAATCGCTTGAAGACCAAATGCATGCTGATACATTTCAGCTGGATATCACTCCCTCCACTAAACATTGTCTTTGATGGTTCTTCAATTGATCAGGTTAGGACATTTAAGCTGCTAGGTGTTACCCTTGACGATAATCTCAAATGGAATCATCACATCGACAATATCCTAAAGCCTATCAGTAAGAATCTTAGTCTATTGCGTAGACTCTCCAGGTTTCTTCCGAGGAAAGCCCTAGTTTCCTTTTACTTCTCCAAGATTGCCTCATATTTCAATTATTGTTCCCTAGTTTGGAGCAACTGTACAGCTGCAGATGCCAACCGACTCCAACTAGCCCAGAACTTTGCGGCTAGAGTCATCTTAAAGTGCCCAAAGTTTACTTCAGCATCTGAAGCATGAACCCAACTCGGATGGCTGTCTCTCGAGGAAGTTAGGAGTGTCCACCTCTGACGCCTACTTCGCTCTATAGAGAATGGAAGTGCCACACCTACATCTGTGCCCTGGTGAGTCCTATTGCTAACTGTCACAGTTACTCAACAAGGGCATCCTCTAGTAATCGTCTGTACATGAACAAAGTTCGCTCTAATTTTGGCAAATCTGCCATTTCATTCAGGCTTTCTAAATTGTCATTTTCTTAATTCTGTTACTAAAATTCATGCACGCATGGTATTTTATCTTATGCATGAGCTTTGACTAATTTGTTTGTCTTCTTCTTTGTATGAGTGGTTATTGCATGAATGTTAAACTTTTTCCTTTTTCTTTTCTTATGGCATCCTGTAAATTAGCCTGCATTGGCTAAGTGGTCCCAATCTTATAATTAAATCAATAATTAAAACAACTCAAATTTGAATGAGAACATTGGCAGAAATATCAACTATATTTCAACAATGACAGGGAAGAATGATTTCTGGTATTGTACATTCAAAACCAGTCTATGTACCTGAAGGCAAGGCATGACTCAAGATGAGCATTGCATACACCACAACTGTATACAGTGAAATATTGACACTATTAGCATTGCATCAAGTCAACAGTCATCAGCTGCCAAGGTTGGTAGGAGTGCTCCAGCTAGTGCCCCAAAGAACACTTACTGTTAACACATTACTGACATGATAGATGGAGATCCCTGCAGAACACCTCACAATACAGTTCTAATGGGCAGATACGGTATCACCCACAGAGACAGCTTTGGTGCAGGAATGCAAGATTGGATCCAATTCACAGCTTGTGGATTGACATGCATGGTGCTTAGCCTTTTAATGATTAGACAGTGGTCAGCAGTGTCAGAAGTGTTAGCCACATCTAAATAATATAGTACACCAACAAGTAAACCTCAGTCAAAGGTTAGGTACCAGTTGCTGGCATTGTGAAGCAGTGAAATGTCAGTGGAGTGGTGGGGCCAGTATCCCAATTGGAATGGGTAGAGTAGTTGGGCCATACTGAGATGGGAATCAACCAGGCACTGACAGCAGTGGGTGCGGTGAGGAATCATTTCAAAACTAAAAAGCAGTTATTCATTATAGAAGGCCTACAGAGTTGAAAGCTGTTAGTGCTTGAAAGTGACTAGCTGGACTGTGTGAGGAATGAAAACAGGTAAGAGATGGAAGTAGGCACTGGCAGAAGGAGTGATGAGGAAGGGGCTTGAGAGAAAGAACAATTGTGAGAAATGTCATGGAGTGATGAGAGGGCAAACAGAAGGAAGGAGGTCCAGAGGGAGGACAAGATACGTAGCAATGGAGTGGGAATTAAAACTTACTACACACTGCCTTTAATGCCCTGTATCTCTGGTTCTCTGAATGCTGATGATGCATGCAGTGAGATTAGCTGTTGTGTTCTTCTTCGGTAGTCCTTGCGCAATTATAGGGTGTTGGGCACTAATTTAACCAATTGAAAGGTGTCAGTGCGACGCAGAGGTGGTTAGCCTCAAGCAGGCCTTCCCTGGGCCAGAGGTGTGGCAAGTCCTGTTTACAATCCTCACAGGCCCAGGAAATAGGATGTAGGATGGTTGCTGGCAGCAGGAGGAAACGACACGCTGCAACAGAGGGCGATCCAACTTCATTCGCTGCAAACTTCCGTAAGTCACCGTGAGAAGTGGCACTGACTAATGACAAGAAACCAAAACGCTGTCGATACCTCTTCATTGTGGTATATTTCAATGACAGACAACGTACGAGCTCTGAGTGGCACTATTTCTCTTGTCCCTTGCGACCGCGCGTGGCCTCCCGCCATTTTAATGACGTCATAAACAGCGGCTAACATACTCGTCACAAGGCCATAAAATGGCATGTCAAAAACACGCTACATTCACGTAGCAGACACAAAACACCATAACATGCTGCATACATCGAAGGGAAAGTTACAAGATGCATGTGTTGGACATGACTAGATTGAAGGATGTGGACAAGGTGACTGAGTGATAACATCTGGAGCTATCATGTCCTATACCTCTGGTTTCAGAGGCACTACTGAAGTCTCAACTTCAACAACAACTTCTAAATGCAGAAAAATTAACTGTTATCTTCAGCAAGATCATATATAGAGGAGACAACTACAGATAATCAGACATATGAAAATGCACTCATTAGAGGGTGGAGAGAAAGGACATAACAGAATTGCATGATTACTTTCTGCCAAAGTTAATAGACTCTTACTCAGTGAAGTGCTAGGGTCACAGTGCTAGCGTCACACCTCACACTCCTGGTGCCCAAGGACTATGCTGATCTGAGGAGCCTGAGTCAGTACAGATTTTCCAAAGTGCTGCTTGTACTCCTGCTCTTCTGATTACAAAAGACCTAGGCCATGATCATGGTGATGAACTTGGCTGGTGTACCAAACTGGTGGCAGTAGGAAGCCATTCCATGCATTGCTTCTCTGTTGTGTCCACTGTTACATACTACAGACTTACATCGTCACAAGCCAAGTGCTAGTGGATGATTTAAGTGCACAATGGAGATGCAGCAGCAGGCTAAGCAGGTTTAGAGGAAGCAGTCAGCTTACAGCCTAAAGTTGGTACAGTTCTAGCTTATTTGGCCAACTTTTAAACTACTGTATTACAAACTTTGCAACTGTTAAGTATACACCTCACAGAGACTGTTCTTTACCATCTTAGCAGCTGACTTAGACTATCATCCCGGCTTAGTAGCAGACTTAAGTAATCATATAAAGCTACATAAATTATCTATGTATATGCAAGCAAACACTTTTAGTCTTATCCATTCATTTTAATAGCGTTCTGGACTGTTACTACCACTAGACCAATACATTGCTGCTCCTAACTTGCAAAGGACTCAGAAAGTCATGTGAATGTGCACTAGCTCACAACAGAAGCCTTCTTCTGCAACAAGGCAGGCAAAATTGCACTGACTGGCAGTAGAGGTCCATGCTGTTCCCAGGGAGCACATTCCAAATGAGAGTCTTGAGAGTTGTACTAGACACAGCAAATATTGCTTGCTGTGAAGATTAGTGCAGGCCCATTATATAATTACACACCAGCTGCCACCATGGGTAAATCAGTCTGTAGGCCACAAGTGCACACATGGCTTCAGTATGTCCGCTGTGTGTTGGTTTGAGTGAATTTTGCTGTTCACATTCTAAAAGTAGAGTGCTGGACTGATCACAGCAAGGTAGTCTATGCACAAGTGGTCAAGTGTGTATTGTGAATGTTTAGCAAAAGGTGGGATGGACCACATGGATCCACTCGATCAGAAGCCAGCAAAGTGGTCGAGCACAAGTAATGCTCTGTTCGTTCCCTCCATGTGCCATGTCTACTGAACATGTTAGAGTGGGATACCAGACATACCAAATACACAGATAACTAGCAAATTGTGACATTAATTCTTCTTCATCTTCCAAGCATGCTAGATGTGTTGATTACCTGAAATCCTTCCACATTCATACACATTATCATATTCTGTTTGCTTACTGTGGCCAGTGGGGCTCACCTCACTCCCCACTGTTTGTTTATGGTCATGTACTAACACTGTGTGTAGTGAGTTCCTCGCGTGCCAGCTAAATGTATCAGACAGTCACATTTTGATACTCAGGGCCCTTGCCACCTACAGCTACTGCACATTGCTGTTGCACACACACTTGTGAGTATACGTATGTGCATGCACGAATGTGCGTGGCAGGGCCTAGGCCAGTGCAATCAACATCAACGCTTTCCAGCCAGTGTCACCAAAGTGCAGTTGGCACTATCCATACCACCAATGTTGGCCAATTGGGACCAGTCAAACAGCACAAGATAGCCTGCACCATCCAGCCGGTGACGAGAGGCAGAGCAAGAACAGCCAAAGGCCATGCTAGCTTGTATTACATTAATGTTAGCTTATCAAAGGCAGCAGGTGTATGTTATCTGTATTCCTCTTATGAGTTAGCAGACTCTGCAGACATAATGCACAATGCCCACAGGGATGAAAAATATGTACATACATACCTGCCGTGGGTCCTGGATGTCCTCACACTTCATTTCTTCAACATGTTCAAAGTAATTCACAACACCACACACCACATCAAGTGGGACAAGTGATAAGGTGACCCTTTTCACACTCCTCTGCACCACATTGCCTATAGAGAGAAAGGTTTGTAAATGAGCTGCTACAAGTGTGAGTGTGGTCCATTATAAGGTTTACACACCATTGACAATTAAGCCTTCCACAACACAGTTAGAACTGCATGGGTTGTGCCATGGTTGGCAGTCAAGTACAATTACCTACTACCATTACGATTACATCAACAACAAGTGAGTGAATCTCTACTTGCATTAATCCCATGTATGTAAGTATCCTAGTGAAATGACAGGTGTGTGAGTGATTAGTACACCAAACCACAAGTGGTCAATATCAAGCTGTCACAAAGAACTAGAGAGCTACAACAATATGAAACACTAGGACCCAGGTAGCACACAGTGCAGGTTGTAAGGAGAGCAGCTTTGAGACCCTTCAACTCAGTATCTGCACTGGTCATTATCATTACCAGCACTAGTTGCAGAGAGCCTGGACCACTAAAGGCAATGTATGACAAGCTGTACACATTACAGTTTACAGACAATGATCACAGCTTACAAGGTCAGTGTGACACATCAAACACTGTCATTCAACTCACCATCACAAGGCCAGTCCCAGCACTGTGGTGGTAGACTCAGTGACAAATCTGTCAATGTAGTGTTGTTGCTGAGACCCAACAGGAGGTGGTGGGTGAATAGCTTGATATCTTCATTAGGTGTTAAGCTAACACCCCACAATTCCAGCTTTGTCATTGTCTTGTTCTGAGCTAGTGATGTAGCCATCTTGTCCAGAAGGTCATGGCTCAGGCTCTGCAGTGAGCAAGGAGGTGAAGTACACATGAGCAGATGAATTATCTAGATTATGTAGTCTGTGAGAGCAGGAGGCGGTGAAAGGAAGGATGGCTTACAATGAGACAGAGGAAGGAGTGAAGGCTAAGCAGCTATGCTAACAGGTCACCCATTGCAGGAATGTGGACTGGTGAAGACTTGAGATAGGGGAACAAATGGGGTAAAAGCAGAAGAAATATATAGACTGAGTGTAGGCAGTAGGGTGTGCAAATGCAAATAGAACAGTACAAGTCTGGAAGATGTAGCTTGAGCAACACACCAGAGGTCACACAAAGAGGAAAATATGGACAGTTCTGCACAGAATATGAGCAGATCAGAAAACGTAAAGCTGTGCCCTCTCTCGGCTTGTTCTAGTTGTTCTACACCATACTGTACATACAACCACAGACAGCTGTCTGAAACAATGAGCAACACATTTAAAGGCTAAGGCTCAGGGTCAGCAAAGAAGAGTCAAACAATGGGCAATGCACATCAGTTGCACAATAGTTTAACATTAGCAGGTTTAGTTCAACGTTCGGATAGTCATAGCAGAAAGGTCATTAAAGAAATCAACTGTGAAGGAATGTACAGCATGACACACACACCTTCCTTCCATGCTGTTGGCACTCCCGAGGGAGTGATACAGGCCAACATGACACAAACACACACACACACACACACACACACACACACACACACACACACACACACACACACACACACACACACACATGCAGTAACTGATAGAAGAGTATGGACAGAGAGATGGTGGTGCAGTACCACTTAGCAGTAAATGGAATTATGTAGCTGCAATGGCAAATTACACAAAATTCCAACACATTATAATCAAATATGTCATTTTTATGTGTGATGTCGGCAAAGAAGGCTCTTGCAATACCACAGCCAAGACCCCATGGTAAGCCAGCAGATGGCAACAAGACCAGTGGCACCTTTGGCTGCAGAGACACTAGCCTTATCACCTCAGTCACATGGCTTCCTCAGTGCAGTAGGGATACTCATCTATGGGCTTGCAAGACCCATGAGATGAGGGAGGTGGGGTACTGCCTTGAGTGACAGCATCAGAGTATCTGTTCTAGGCTCCAGGCCATCCCCACCTATGCTTCTGTGATCTGAATTTGTGATCTGGACACACACACCGAGGGAGTGATACAGGCCAACATGACACAAACACACACACACACACACACACACACACACACACACACACACACACACACACACACACACACACACACACACACACACACACACACACAGAGAGAGAGAGAGAGAGAGAGAGACAGAGAGATGGTTGTGCAGTACCACTTAGCAGTAAATGGAATTATGTAGCTACAATGGCTAAATTACAGTAAAATTCCAACACTTTAGCATCAAATTTTATGGCATTCTTACGTGTCACATATTACTAGTACATTTGGAGATTAAGCCATTTAATGAACTGGTTGATTGAAAGAACTTAATTAAGATGCCATTTCAACCAAATCAGTGATAGCAAATTTGAGTGAGAACCTTGGCAGAAATATCAAGTTACATTTCAACAATGACAGGGAAGAATGATTTCTGGTATTGTACATTCAAAACCAGTCTATGTACCTGAAGGCAAGGCATGACTCAAGATGAGCATTGCATACACCACAACTGTATACAGTGAAATATTGACACTATTAGCATTGCATCAAGTCAACAGTCATCAGCTGCCAAGGTTGGTAGGAGTGCCCCAGCTAGTGTCCCAAAGAACACTTACTGTTAACACATTACTGACATGATAGTTGGAGATCCCTGCAGAACACCCCACAATACAATTCTAATGGGCAGATACAGTATCACCCACAGAGACAGCTTTGGTGCAGGAATGCAAGATTGGATCCAATTCACAGCTTGTGGATTGACATGCATGGTGCTTAGCATTTAATGATTAGTCAGTGGTTGGCAGTGTCAGAAAGTGTTAGCCACATCTAAATAATATAGTACACCAACAAGTTAACCTCAGTCAAAGGTTAGGTACCAGTTGCTGGCATTGTGAAGCAGTGAAATGTCAGTGGAGTGGTGGGGCCAGTATCCCAATTGGAATGGGTAGAGTAGTTGGGCCATACTGAGATGGGAATCAACCAGGCACTGACAGCAGTGGGTGTGGTGAGGAATCATTTCAAAACTAGAAAGCAGTTATTCATTATTGAAGGCCTACAGAGTTGAAAGCTGTTAGTGCTTGAAAGTGACTAGCTTGGACTGTGTGAGAAATGAAAACAGGCAAGAGATGGAAGTAGGTACTGGCAGTAGAAGTGATGAGGAAGAGGCTTGAGAGAAAGAACAACTGTGAGGTGTGTGAGATACGCCATGGAGTGATGAGAGGGCAAACGGGAGGAAGGAGGTCCAGAGGGAGGACAAGATACATAGCAATGGAGTGGGAATTTAACACTTACCACACACTGTCTCTAATGCCCAGTATCTCTGGTTCTCCAAATGCCGATGATGCATGCAGTGAGGTTAACTGCTGTGTTGCTCTTCAGTAGTCCTTGCACAATTATAGGGTGTACTAAATCAACCAATTGAAAGGGGCCAGTGGGACGTAGCCGAGGGGTCCGACACGACTCACTCAAGCGTACGAGATTTCAAAATCCACCGGATTTCAAATGGATTTCTGGATTTCACTTGGATTTCACGTGGATTTCTGGATTTCACGAGGATTTCACGTGGATTTCTGGATTTCACGTGTTTTTCTGGATTTCACGATTAGTGACCTGTTTCTGAGCAGTATAAGCCATTATAGGCCAATCCGGGCCGATCTTAGCAATGAAGCGTCTGTGATAGCTTGCCTGCGGCGCCTTAACCTGTCTAGCCACCAAACCTACGTAGCTCAGACTCTCGCTGGCAGATCTCAGCCGTCACACTATTGCTGTAGGTTGTGGTTAGTTGTTTACATAACACCTAATACTGCTATGAGGTGTGAACCACGAACGTAATGGCCGTACTCGTTCTTTTGAAAACGGAGGCGCTGAGGACTTAAAGACTTTATTGCTTGCTGACGCAGGCCTGTACGCAGCTCGGAGATTGGAGAGTTCTTCTGCTCTCAAAGTGGAACTTATGGTTATCAGCTCAGTTTAATGAGTAAATGATGAATAGATTAGGTTGCATGCTTGGCTAGTTATTGCTATGTTTCACATGTAGCTAGCTGGCAATAACTGTCTGATCTTGCAGCTGGAACACGGTCGCGACGGAGGTCGAGCACAGTGCGAAGTTGCGCACGAGGTCAAGCACGAGAACGCACCTGCCGATTCATTATTCATTGGTGTTAGTCAGTATATATGTATAACAATCCATAATCTTGCGCTAGTTCTCTGCTCGGCATATAGGTGGAGGGCTAGTCCAGCTGGCTGGACTAGTGGAAGGGCTAGCCGGCACCAGCGCGCTAGCCAAACCGCCATTTTCTCAACAGAAGTAATGGCGCTTGAATTGGATTTCAGTCGAGATTTCTGGATTTCAGTTGGGATTTCTGGATTTCAGTTAGGATTTCTGGATTTCAGTTAGGATTTCTGGATTTCAGATGGATTTCAAATGGATTTCTGGATTTCACATGGATTTCAGGATTTCGGGCTGGATTTCTGGATTTCGGGCTGGATTTCTATGACGGTGTACGAGATTTCTCGCGTGTCGGACCCCTCGGACGTAGCCCAACAAAAGATTGAGGTGGTTAGCCTCAAGCAGGCCTTCCCTGGGCCAGAGGTGTGGCAAGTCCTGTTTACAATCCTCACATGCCCAGGATATATGGTGTAGGATGGTTGCTGGCAGCAGGAGGAAATGACACGCTGCAACAAAAAGGGTGATCCAACTTCATTCGCTGCGAACTTCCGTAACTAGTGAGAAGTGGTACTGACTAATGACAAGAAACCAAAACGCTGTCGATACCTCTTCACTAGGTGGATTGTGGTATGTTTCAGTGACAGACAGCGTGCGAGCTCTGTGTGGTACAATTCTCATGTCCCCTGCTACCGCGCGTGGCCTCCCGCCATTTTAATGACGTCACAAACAGTGGCGTCGCTCAGATCATAAGATGGCATGTCTTAAACACACTACACTCACTTATTAAGCAGTCACAAAAGACCATAGCATGCTGCACACATTGAAGGGAAAGTTACAAGATGCATGTGCTAGACATTACTAAATTGAAGGATGTGGACAAGGTGACTGAGTGATAACCTCTGGAGCTATCATGTCCAAGTACCTCTGATTTCAGAGGCACTACTGAAGTCTCATAAACTGCCTTTAACTCATCACAGAACTATTTCCAATTGACTGAAACATTAGTTCTTACTTATAATGACTGAAATCCTACAGCAGCACTACACATAGAGGGACAAACGATCAACTCACATCTACACAGACACTAGCCTCAACAATACCTTGTGTCCAACAAAATGCACTCATTAGAAGGCGGAGAAAAAGGGCATACAAGAATAGCATGAGTACTGTTAGCAAAATCAATGCACCACTACTCGTTGAGGTGCTATGGCAGCAGTGTTAGTGTCCAAGTATACATACTGACTGATCAATAGGGCATTACTTGGATTGACTAACATTAACTGCAATACCATCACTACTAGCACACTACACTGCAGCTTTAATTCAGTCAGAAAGAGTTAAGTCAGAAAGTCTGTAACATCAATGGCACTCAGAAACAACATGGCCTCTACACACACAACACACTTAGAATGGCATATGGTAAGATTGTCAGAAGTGGAGATGCAACATTTGAAAAGAAGTGGCTAGCTTGTGAGGAATGAATCCATTGTGAAGGGATGGCAGCAATATTCACTGGAAGTATATAGCAGTGAAAAGAAGAGTCTGACTTGGAGAAAACTGGCAGATTTGAAGTACCGATACACATAGGGTGTGATGTGAGGTCAACTGCATGGTAGGAGTTGACAGGGAGGACAAGTAAGCAATTGAGTGGCAATTGTTCAAACACAGTTGTTGACAGCAGTTAAACTGAGGTCTGGAGAGGCAGAGACTATTTTGGAGGAACCACAACTGATTGCTGTACACAGACACAGCTGATGTGGACGCATACATTGCTACTCTCCAGTCATGGGACCACTGAAGTGGGGTACCCAGGTCAAAAGTGAGTCATTACAGCTCAGCAAACTGAGCCCACAAGGGACTAGACAACACATACATAACTCGGGACAGGAGACCTAGGTGAGGGAGTGAGGAAAGTGTGAAGTTAACACAGCACTTTCTACCCAACCTCCATTATCTCTACTCCAAATGGATAACTTGCACATCTCCTTGCAATTGGTGGTAACCTAGCAATGAGACAGATTAAGGAGTGAAGGCTAAGCAGCTATGCTTTCATTCAGGCTGTTACTGAACCACAGGTACTGTCTGTGCTGCTTCTTTGAAGGTGACAAATGGATTCAATTAGCAACTTGATTAAAGAGCTGGGACACGTTCCAAGGGAACTAGAGGATTTTGAATTGGACCAAACACAATCTCACACAGCTGCAGTTCATCACAATGGGTCAGCAGATGGTGAAGACTAAGATCTCAGGCAGAAACGTTCCTGTGCTGGGCATGATCCCCAAAAGCATAAGTTGCACATCAAAACTCTGGAAGTCCTAACATCCTAAAAGAGAGAGCCACAGACAGCTGTCCATCTTTGTATGGACAGCTGTCTGGATGTTTAGGATGATAGAGGGAGGGAATCACTGGTTGCATTCAATGCACACTTTTGCCCCCCCCCCTCCCCCCCCAGCCCTGCTCTAACATCACTGGTCTACTCGGCTGGTGGTGTAAACTCAGTGATCCCATTGTCATCGATTGATCAAGCCTGTGCAGTGGCACCACTGCAAAAGTCCCTCTTCAACACTGATTGATGTACGTAGCTATAAGCTGTTGGCTAATGCATAAAAATAAAGCTATCATAATGTCAAGTCCCCAACCTCTACCCATACAGGCTCTGCTGTATTGCATGGTTCTTTATGGGTGCTTGCCAAGTAGCCTTGCATGCCAGCCCCTATTAATGTGCATTCATGCATAGAATTGTGATTGCACAGCAATAATGATCACAGAGAACAGGGGCTGGATGCAAGACTACTTGCTGATGAACTCAGAAAGTTGAAACTAGAACCACAACCAGAGTTAGTCTAGCATACCACACTTCCCTGTGGAGGGTCTGCTATTATATCGTAAGCCTACTTGTGCCATAGGAATGCAAGTGTTGCATAATTGTGGTTAACTCTAGCAAAATGTCGTCCATAGTGTGGCAGTGTGGCAAACAAAGCTTGAAGTGCCCAATTCTCATTGTTTTGCTTGTGCAGCTCGTTCTTGTCATGCTTTCAGAGTGCACCCGAGCAAAGTCGCAGTGTGTCCAACAATTTCCTTCAAGTGAGCCAACACTATGTCTATAAAATTTACACTGGCGCCATATAGCAATCAGCGAATATGATTGGCCAGCACAGGATTTCATTCTGGACACAAGTTGGCGTAGGCAGTAATACCAGACCATTTGCAGAGGGGTCTGGTATGCGAGACTATAGCAGAAGTAGCCAAGTGTCAGGACATTATTAACAGACAACAATATATTTAATACCACCGTAATGTACAGTCAGTAGGAGGTCGAGTGTCAGTGTGGAGAACAAAGATCAAATGGAAGTGTTTAATCATGACACATACTTACAGTGGGCTGCTCCTAGAATGAGAGCAGTTACTGTAGTGAAATAAGTAAGGGAGTATTGTGCGATATCCCGCATGCGTAATTGACATTCAGTTAATGTTGAAATGAATAGCATAAAATGGGTACAGTACATGTTTATGCAGATTGATTCCTACAATATTAAATTTTCCACTCAACACCAAAAACCTAGTGTGTGTCACTAATGCTTTGGATGGTACAATCATTAATCTACGGTGCATTAGATTCCACTAAGGTTGCACAATCCTGCTTAGTAAATGGAGTTTACTCACACACAGTTAAAAGAGAAGGTGATGCACAGTATCTTTGTAATGACACTACCAAATAATAAACCATAGCACAATGCTGATGTGCATGTCAATTGTGCTCTAACAGAATGCTTCGTACATGCAATGCACACTGCATGATGCTGATCTCACTTGTGTGGGGTCTGAAATGTAGCGGTAGTTCACTTCTCTCCTGTTGCAGTAAATCAACTCCAGGACCACTAGATCAAGTGGGACCCCACGCAGTTCACAGTCAAAGTGTAGAGTGGCAATGTGCTGCTCAGCTGTTCGGGAGACACAAGGAAATACCATGCAAGGCACAGCATAGCAAGACTTGGTGAACAAAACTAGCAATAATATCTACATGTACTATTAACAGCAGGAACAGAGTATGGGGCATATAAAAGCCTAGTGCTAACAAAGTATCATCAGAAAATGCTATTTTACAATGTACATACCAGTATAATTGTACAAATTTGCTGTCCTCATTCAGTGCTAAGCAAACCATGCACCCTCTGAAACCAGTCTTACATGCAAATAAAAGTACCAGTATAGTTGCCAGGAATGAGTCACCACCACTTATCCCACAGAACATTTCACAGTGCCGCTTAGAATTCCTACCAAGTAGGAGAGTCATCTGTGAAAGAAACAGGGAAGAATCGTGATGCCAAACAAGTTCTTATTTGCATTGTAGCCACATTTCACAAGTTATGTCTACTGTAAATCTGCCCACGAGTCTTCACACAATCCTATTAAGTAATGTTGGCCTCAGTAGACAAAGGGGAATAGGCATTGTACAGGTGACCTGTGCCAGACCTGTGTCCAATGCTTCACATATAGACACACATACTATGCAGATAGATGTAGCTCCATATACACTGCATGAATCCTGAAATATAAAGCTATCTCATTAATACCATATGCCAGAAACTGTGCTGGGGAATTCATTTTTGCAGACTGGTGGTTTGAGAACGGCCACCAATACTCCCAAATGCCAATTGTTCACATAACACCATTATATAGCACAGTGCTTGCTCAGCCACCAAAGTAAACTACACCAATTGCCACAATTGCATGGTGCAATCTGTCGAAATAAAACTCCTCCAAACTTTCCAGCCATGCATGTGGGTTGTGTCCACTATTTAAACATTTGTGGCCTCATGAGCCCATGTTTTCTCAAGCTTTCTCCTGCAGATGCTATCTGGGCAGAGTGAGCTGTGCTACTGTCAAACTCATTTCTGCCTCCTCCAACAGCCACAGTCACATGATGCCCTTGTGACTTGCTGAAGCATCACAATACGTGAAAACTAGAAATTGGCAACGTAACCTCCTTCACGCTGACAATGACGTCTTACTTGAAAAAGATTCACACATTTCTTTAGTACTGGAGCAAATTAGTATATAAGTGTCACGTTATACTACAGATCACACGCATATCATGCAAAGTCACATGGGTAGCCATGGTAACATAGAAGAATGCACCAACTGCACAATTCATCCTAATGCAAACCAACTCCCATGGTCATGGATACAACTCACATGCGCATACTGTACCCATTCTAAAACCAATCATCATAAATTTGAATACACTTGAAACTAACACACTAGTGCCAGAGCATACACTAGGAAAGTACTGGTAAATGCTATACTTATTTGTTATTCATACCTCTTTCTTCAAGCGTATGCAATATCAGAGACTTAGCAGCTTCTCTCAAATCTAAATAGATCATGAACCAACAGTAGCATACCAAACATGGTCAAGATGTCCGAAGAACTGTACCTTATATATAGCTACACAACAGGACAAACTAATGACAGAAAACACTGAAAGCTCACTCTGACTTAAATTGAATCTCTGTGAAACATGCAACAAGTCAGAGCTAGGTAAAGGTGGCCCCTAAGAAGAAACCTAACTGCTCCACAGTTAATTCCTGTTCATGGTTGGGTCCTGTGATCACGACTACATACACCTTATTACTCAACTCCAGCAAAGTGTTGCATCAGGTTCTTGAGATCACTACTTAGTCTTGAGACTAGTACTTGAGATCACTAATTGGTCTTCTGACATGTACCATTTGTGACATACATTATAAAGACTAAATAAATCTACACTTCATGTTTGTGCTGCAGCATAATCTACAGAAACTGCAAATACTGCATTAATAAAATTATGTAGCAAACTTGTGTGAAGAGTCATATATGGCCTCCAAGATCAGTGCATTGACTCTGGCAGTATGGAGTGGTTCTGAAGAAGGAACGGCCTAGTAGTAGTCAGGATGAAAGTTGATCTATATAAGAAGGAATCATCTCGGAACTTTTCCAGAGACACGTAAGGTATGGAATAAATCAGCAACTCAATCAATACCCTATTAGGTAGACTCACAATAATTCTATTATATGCTGTACCATTGTGCTTCTGCACCAAATAAAGAGTTATACTGTATAATATAAATTGATCTCGCCCCAGTAGGTTACATGTTATCCAGAATTATCTACATTCAACAAGCACAATTACAACAAGTTTTGGCAGGTGCAAACTGAAATCTACCAGAAACAAGGAATACCCTAATGAATGAATAACATGGTAAATAGCACAAGAAATCCAGTATATAATGCTCCATGCATTGGTTACTATTTCTACCTCGGCAATAACATACGCCTTGAAGTGGCATTTAGCTACACATCTAACAAGTGCTGCTTTCAAGACAGAACAGACACATATGTAATTGTCGCATGCATCAAGGTTCACCTTTAGGGTGACATTTACTGACTGTCAGATGCAAGCCAGAAGCTGACCGAAGTACAGGTGAGAGAAGATTATCAATGTGAACTCGAATGTCTTTACGGCAGACAACAGTGAGTTTCTTCATTGTCTTGTGTTGCTGCAGACAGTAACCATAAGCCACAGTACTGTAGGCAGTCCTTGGCTTCACCTCTGGACTGTCATTGAATGCATTCGTCATTGCAGCACTAGTCACATCACTATTCTGTGACTCATAAAGTGACTGCAATAAGAAGTCCTTGTTATTTACCTTTGATGTGAGATGGAATGCAACAAAGTTCTCTAGTTTGGTTATTCCACAAAAGAATTTCCACACTTGAGCCATGTGGGGCTGTCCAAGGTACTTGTCCCAGATCTTTTGTTGAACTGAAACATCCTGTCTGGAAATGTGGACAGCACTGAAGAACTCTTGAACGGTCAGATGGAGAAAGTAGAAGCTGTTCTCTGCTGCTACTTTACACCTCAACTTGCCCACAGGGCGTGCTGTTAAGAGACCACACCCACTTTCACGATTTGAGTACTTTGATGAAAGACCCTTGAGTTCTGATGATGCAAATATTACCTTCTGTTCAACAACACAGGTGTAAGCAATGCTGCACAGTTGATAAAAGTCATGCTCATCAGAAAGGTGCAAGACAGAGCTGGCATGAGTGTCTGAAGGACCTGAATTGAGCAACAACTTCTCACAGATAAATGCATCATACACCTCAGTCAGAGTACGGGGGAGGTTTTCCTGGGATAGGTACACAACACAAATGATTGACAGCACCACTGGGTTAGAGTGCAGGCTCTTCATTTGGGGAAACTGCTCCAACTTATCCAGAAATGAGTCCAGCAGGTCAGGTCGGTCTTGCTCCTCAAAGTATTGCTTAGCAAAATTCTTTATTTCCACCTTTCCAAATCCAAGCACCTCCACATTCACAAAATGCCTAATAGCCTTAGACTCATCAATATGCTGGTATATCTCACTGGTGACTATTGACCTGGATGTAAGTACAATATCACAACTGGAAAGGGGAGACTGAAGAGAGTGTGTCAGAAGGTGATGAAAAAATGGACACTGGCGCAATGGGGCAGACAACTCATCATAGCCGTCTAGGATGAGGAGCACTCCTCTACCAAGGTCCTTTTCAATTGCCCTAGCCACCACCTCTGGTGTGCATCCTTCACACATTAAGCCACTGAAGTGCTCCAGCAAGTGTTTGGTTTGAAACTCCTCAGGTCTACCAATATAATCAATTAGATTGCGCAGCTCCAACAGAAGCACCAGTTGATAGTCATGTTGCTTACACTTCTTAGATATATCTTGACACAACTTCCGTGCTAGTGTGCTCTTTCCAACACCAGGAGCACCACTCAGCACAAGGAGCTTGAATTGTTTAATCATGTCAGGAAGATCATCATATTTCACTTTGCCTTTGACAAGTGTTAACACCTTGTCCACACCTTCTGGGTCACACACTGCTTCAACAAATCTCTACTGCTGTTTCTCATAACCTAATTTGAACGGAGCCATTGCAAGCTTTACAAACTTCATTGTGTGATCCCTGCAGAAATTGTCTTGTACAATTTGCATTTGGTCATTGTAGGCTTCTACCTTCTTGAAGAACAGCAGCACCATCTATATATAGAAGACAATACAAACATATGGTACTAGAGTGAACCATAACAAGGCATACAATGTTGTGTGCTGCATGACACAAGATCAGTCACATGTTCACGATAATACCATCAAATCTACTGTTGATTCAAAACACATCTGCCGTAACATTAGGTCAATGAGTCAATTTGTCCTTAAAATTACATTGGATAGTCTTGCAGGCTCACAGTCTACCAGTAGGACACGCCTATATTATACCAACGGCAAGGAGTTAATCAGATTAATTTTAAGGATGAAACACTGATTAATTTTATAGTTTTTTTACACATGTCAATCACATCTGGGTTCACTTTGCTTGTCGCTGGCTGGGAAATAATGGGTGGCGAGAGAACTTGTACTATTTGTAATGAACATGCACTTTCCAACATACAGAAATACGTATATACGTAGCTACATCAATGATAATTGAGTGGCAACAATTCAATGCACATCTGCTCCATCAAATTATTGCATTTTATCGGCTAACTTGTTTAAAGCTTCATAGAATAAATAAGTAAATACTGGATTTCATGATGACCAGCCTTCTATGCAAGTATAGTGGTGTCTCAGAAGGCGGGGGATTCTTATTGATGGCAAACAGTGATCACCTTCCCCAGCTAGTCATTCTACAAAGATAGAAGGGCTGTTTCGCCCTGATAAGGGCTCGTCAGTGTGGTGTACCAATGGATGGCAGGATAACTAGTTACTCACTTAAACACTTGTGGTTTCAACAAAAGCAGATAAGGGGGGAAGATATACGTTATATATAAGCATGATTTCATTAACATGAGCTAGTTCAGTGCATTACAAAGGGCTATGGGTAACGGACAGGCCAGGCTAGGTTGAAGATAGAGATAATCATTGGATTTTACACCAACCAGCCCACTACACCAGTGTTGCCATTAATAGGGTTTCTGCCCCATCAGCCTTCCAAGACTCTAATACTGGTGTATAAAGAAGGCTGTTTGGCATAAATCCCGTGATTACCTCTATTATCAACCAACCTGGCCTGTACATTACAGAGGCCAACTACAATGATCTGTCCTTTCATCATAAGACGAATACGACTCTTCATCGGCATTCAAATAGAAGTATCACATTCAGAAAATAGATAACCCACATGACTAACCATTTCAATTCTGATGTCAACAAGAACAATACCAATGACTATGACCCAACCAATAACATGTGATGATATCCTCATTACAATTTCCAAAATGATATCGCATTAAATCATGCAATTTAGTGGTTGTGCTCAAACCATGCAATCAAACACTTACTTATGGTTAGGCTAGCCTTCACCATCTAGTACATATGCTGTCAGATGCGATGCCACAATTGAAGACAATCTTATCCTCATAATCCTGCCATGTACATGTCACGTAACATCGCTCAAATTAATAGCCATGGCAACACAGGAAGCCATCTGTGATCACAAAACGGGACATGCCCCACATGTGTCTGCACGTGAAGTTTACACCAAACAGAAGGTTCATGCCACTTGCTACATGCTAGAGTTAGAATAAGCATACTCTAGGCATGAAATACTCAATGGAATTATTGGATTCATCGGGTAGTGAAAGAGAAAGAATAAGCCAACACAGCCGCTGCCATACAAGCATTGATACACCAAACTTGAGCACACCTACAGCTGCGTAGAGTGGACGTTGTGAAGAAGGCCCGGGGCAGACCCAGGAAGAGATGGAGAGATGAAATTTGAGTCAATTTTTGCTGACTAGCCGCTCTTTTACTAGTAGTATTAATACTTTACCTGTTCACTTATATAGTTACGTTGCTGCTTCATTCATATCCACAGATCATGTAAGCAGATGGTTAAGTAGGACAAGGAAGCTCCCACTTGAACTGAGTAAGGTGCAGGCTGACAAAGAGGACGTCCACGTGGCAATTGTACTTGCTGACAGCGAGGAGCCCACAAGTGCCAAGTCCATTCAATGCCAGTACACTGCGAAACAAAATCAGCACGTTGCATGGAGTTTGTCCCACTGAAAGGAAGCTCAGTATATTCTGCAAAAGAACTTCCAGTGGTGACTGAAGAACTTTCATGAAAATGGCTTCAAACAAAGCATTGCTAAATGAGGACTCAAGAAACAGTGAATAATGAAAGGCAGATAGAAAGCTGGCCGGAAGTTGAGCTACCAAAAAGGGTAGCAGCTACCTCATACGTATTGGCTCAACAACTATTCCACTCTAACAATACATGCTAGGCACCACTCAAATTGAAGCGCCCCTTGGTCAGCATTATAGCATGCTTGGTGAATGCAATTTATGGGATGGCCAGTGAGCAAGCCATACACAAAAAAATCCGAACAGTCCTGGCCAGTCATAATCTACCAATAGAATGTTTTCTAGCTATAATGGAAAGTACCATTGCGGCATAGGATCACTGAAAGCCAGTTCATCACATTATTCAAATGTTAATTAATGTCCAGCAATTAATACATGAGACATTTGTAGTGAAGGTCTATACAGGTCCATATAACAATCGTGCAGTATACGATACTACATCATAAAGTGATTCGCAAGCTGAGGGTGGACAAAAGAAATTTCATGTACATTACAGCACATAGTCCTACAGCGTGCTATATGGACCATGCTTCAGCTTCCATTACAAAGCTCTAATTGTACAATCTAGTCACCAAACAGAGTTACTTTGTGGAATCCTTCACAGCAGGCACCTTCTTCACTTTGCAGCAATTGTGTGCTCATGGGTTGTGAGTCCTGCAGCAGGTATTGTTGCTGGCACTTTCCTTGGTTATGCAGCTGTTTCTGACTTCTGTCTCTTTTGAAAGAGACTTCATGGCAACAAGCTTAAGCTTTGTAGCAGCTTCATGCCTATTGGGTTGGCTCCTTGGGCACTGCTGGTTTGCACTTGGATGGAAGAGGTTCAACCTCCTTCATGGTCAGCTCAAAGCTTCCAGATGCTCCCAAGCTTCCGGGATGGCCAGCAGAGGCATTCAGTCTGGTGGCAGGCTTATTTGCTGTGGTGTCTTGGGAGACTTGGTGTCAGACATGAACATCACTTAAAAAGGAGAAAACTTGAGAGTCACTGTTTCAATGGCTCTTCAAGCTGGTGGAGGAGGGGTGCTCTCATCTCTAACTGCTACAACCATTTGCTTCACCTCCTTCTACTCATCAGAATGCATGCAAGCTTGAACAACCAAGCTAGGACATAGGTGTCAACCTAGCAAATTACTAAAGTGGGACAGAAGTGTTGAAAAATGGCCTAAAAAGCAGGCAACTATGTTGATATCAGATGAGCTAGAAATGTCATGGACTCAACTTTACTCATGGAATCTGCCGTTATATCATAAATAAGTTAATAATTAAAGTAATATAGATCCAAAAACTGTTCACCGATCCAATCAAAGTCGTCTTCATGCTCTCCTCTTGACGATGTCTGCGTCATTGGCACCCGATGAGTATGCGGGAGCCCAGTAGAAGAACTCTACGGCACCCATAACCTTTCTCATTACTCTGCTTCACCATCTGCCCTACTTCTACTTCATAGGGAGGCTGTTCAATGAGAGCTGAAGGAATAATTCCCAGCAACAAGCGCATACTACAGCACATACAAAATGGCTTTGATGTCATAACTGTTACAAACTTCACACACTCTGTCCACGCCATACATGTATGGGATTTATGGTCACACACATATTGCCTGCTGCATACGTCTATGGGATTCAGAACCACTGGGCTGCATGGCAACGAAATAATTGTGAGTCCATGCACAGCATGGCACCAAGCTTCGGTATCCCTGGTAGCTGCAAGGGTAGAATCAAACCTTCCAGGAAGACTACTGCTTGATCTATGTCAGAATCAGGAGTGAAGCTGGTTACGATTGCCATTCTTTAACCGGCTGGGTTGGGTTCTTGCCCCATGGCCATGGCAAAGGGGTACAAACAAGTTATAGCCCATGGACTTGGACTTCCATCAGAATATAATTACTTGGCCTCAGCTATGCCTCAGCCTCAAATCATATTCTGACTACCGTCCTTGTCCCTGGGGTATAACTTACACTTATTTATCAAGAGTCAAGTCAAATGACTCCGGTCTTGCAGCCACATCCAATACAGATATTCCTTGAAAGAGCTTGGAAATAGCTAGACCTACAACAGCCCATGCAGGAGTTCCTGATGGGAGGAGGGGTGAAAGGAATAGTCAGACATCGTGCTTTAGATGTCTATAAATGGCGCAGATAGTAATGGCATCTCCAATGTTAATGAGTTAGCACCCTTTGGTGAATTAGCCTAACTCCCACAGCAACGAACAATTGAAGGTCATGGATAGTCTTCTTTTCAGTATTGTACACGGCAGTCCACCCAAAGCCAGCCTAGAGAATACATAAAGAAAAATGTCATATGCTGCTCTTACCCCATTTATTCTTTCATATAATTCCCCTTCCTACTGAAATTTGCATGTTCTTAGTGTGCAACACAGGGCACCTATGGACACAAGTCATATACAAGGACACAGTACAGTAACGGCATGAAGAGCGAGCTACTGTCTGAGCTCCACATGGCAATCTAACTGGCAAAGTGTTGTAGCAAAATCATAGTTCAGCATGGTGTATTAAGACAAGCCAATGCTGCTATTTTGGTGGTATAGCTATGCCTTATGCCACCTTCACTCCAAAAATTATCTAGGTTAGGCAGGCCAGTCCTTCAGTGACAACAGCCCTTACCAAAGTGTTAACTACTTTACTGACAGACCTACTGATGTAAATAATATTCTGAATGGCAAGTTTGATGTTCCTGCTTGCCCAGACGAGAAATATGCAAGCTAAAGGCTACACTGGAGGACTAGAGTTGTAGAATAGGGCCTAGGGGGCTTTAGCTCCCCCAATAATTCTTCATACAGAGAACAGTGGTTATAGGCCTGACTGACTACACCACCAAGCAGCCCCCCCCCCAAACGGTGCCATGTTCCACAGCCACTACTAGAGGATATTACCAAAAGGTCATTAGATAACTTTCTTTGTATTTGAAGCTGTATCTCGCAGGCAAGAGCTTACCCAGGCTTTATGCTACTATTACTACTTGAGCACACACTTCGTGTCCTTGGCAAAACATCAGAAAAGATTATTTGAGGCCGAGCAAAAGTGAAGAGTCAGGAGAGCCGCCACTTTGCAATACAGATCATTCGTCTACTGTGATAATTGGAGCTGTATCTCACAAGAAAGTAGGCTTTAGTAGGCTGTTTAATGGCATCACCTTATTAACCTATTCTTATGACCACATTTAGTTCAAAAGTGCATTGAAGATAATATAAAACATTGTCAGGGTCTGTGCAATTGTCACCCCCCCCCCCCCCCCCCCCCGTGCGCACAACTTGAGGCCCATTTTATCGCCATCAAGCCACTTTTCTCCCAAGGATAATGCAAATATAGCTCATGATACCCACAATCGCATACTTCAAACTAGAGCAATAACAAAACATGCTGTCACACCATCTTCCCAAAAGAGTTGTGCAACAAAGGAATTCGATCCATAATCTAGTTGCTTTCCTCCGCAAACAAAGATGGTGTCCCACAGTTAGGCATGGCGAAACATCAGACAACCTTCAGTTCACAGGCCTTTGATGAAAAGCCCGCTGAGGACCCACCAATTAGCACTTCAAAATTCAGACCGTTCGCTATGAATCCTTCAGTTGGTTTCAGAGATTAGTGTGCATTGACAAAATATCGGCCTAGCTCCATTATAATAAAATACATTCAATAAAGGCAATCTTGGGCATCTCTATGAAATCATTGCATAATTTCCACAGTTTATAGGCAGTAAATTTCTAACTTATTATCCATAGTTATTAGCATAACTGTCCACCATGCACACAAATGCAGTAGGAAACTGAACTGGTGTTTGCAGGGACATTTGCAAAAGTTTGACAATGACAGTGGTGGGGAGGTAACTTCATGAAAATTGCACTCATACTGCAATGCATGAAGAACAGTGAATGCATTAGTATGGACCAAGAGGAAATGGTCACAGCATAACAAGGCATACAATGTTGTGTGTTGCATGACACAAGATCTGTCACATGTTCAAGATTATACCATCTACAGTTGATTCAAAACACATCTGCTGTAAACATTAGGTCAATGAGTCAATTTGTCCTTAAAATTACATTGGGTAGTCTTGCAAGCTCACAGTCTACCAGTAGTACACGTCTATAGTATACCAGAGGCAAGGAATGAATCAGAACTGATTAATTTTAAGGATCAAACGTTGATCACTTCTATAATTCATTAACACAAGTCAATCACATCTGGGTTCACTTTGCTTGTCACCAGCTGGGATATAATGGTTGGAGAAAAAAGCTTGCACTATTTGTAATAACCATGCACTTTCTGACACAGAATAGTCTCGCATAGCCCAGACCCTTTCCTTTCCGGTTATTGCACAATAACCTGGTAGAAAGGGTCTGGGAGTTTTCTCAAGTGTAACTGTTCAATGTCCGTTGGAAGCTGGACAAGGTGTGAATCTAACACCTTTTTTTGATGTAGTACTACAGTTGTCATAAGCAAGTCAGCGAAAATGGCGGCGAGTGTTTGTGCGAGCGAAGACGAAGTGGAATGAGACCATATTACCGTGATAGTGCGTGTGGCAGCAGCCGAAGCAGGGTTCCAAGGTCTAAAACCAGAGCACATCTATACACATCTATATTATACCAAAAGCTAGGAATGAATCAGATTGCTTTTAAGGATCAAACGTTGATCACTTTTATAGTGTATTTACACATGTTGATCACATCTGGGTTCACTTTGCTTGTCACTAGCTGGGATATACCGTATGCGCTTTAATTTTTGTGGGGTTTAATGTTCGCGGTTTTCGCAGATCAGCAGCCATCCGCGAATATTTCGTCCGCAAATATTTGGACATCACGGTAAATGGACGTACACAGCTTGAGCCAATCATTGACGTCATGAATAACAAAAATGGCAATAATCAGCTACGCGGCAAACTCGCTTCGCTAGTTCCTTTGTTCCTGATTCGTTGTTCTTGCTGCCGACAAACATGTCTATTCTTCCTTACTTGGTACCCCAGCGCGACATCGATCCAGAGTTGGACAAGATTGTTCCTCCATCAACGGCGAAGGCTGTACAGAAAGATGTCGAGATCACTACGTTAGTGAATGCTGCAAAGCGGATCGGTGGCCATGGGGTCGATGAAAAGGGGCCAATATGACAAGACCACCACAGAGACTCAGAAAGCAAAGATCGCCAGGTATACCGCTGAAAATGGCATTGCAGCAGGCTTACGTGATTTAGAGACAAAGCAAGGCTTAGAATTGAAGGAGAGCATAGTGAGAGGGCGGAAGAAGACGTATTGCACTGAATTGGCCAGCCGAAAAGAAAAGGGGATGATAAATCCATGTAAAAACTGCCTGTGCAAGCATTGGGACGCCCACTGGCACTAGAACAACATGTCGAAAGACATCCGCGAATATTTCACCCGCGAATTTCAACACCACTGTACCCAGCACCCGCAAATTTAAAAACGTGAAAGCCGCGAAAACTGCAAAACCGCAAAATATAAACCCCGCGAAAATTAAAGCGCATACGGTAATGGTGGGAGAAAGAACTTGTATATTTGTAATGAACATGCACTTTCTGACATACAGAAATACGTATATAAGTAGCTACATCAATGATAAGTGAGTGGCAACGATTCAATGCACATCTGCTCCATCAAAATATTAATTATTGCATTTTTATTGGCTAACTTGTTTAAAGCAATCCACAGCGAGTGCTTCATAAGAATAAATAGGTAAATACTGGATTTCATGATGACCAGCATTCTACACAAGTATAGTGGTTTCTCAGTAGGCAGGGGGATTCTTATTGGTGGCAAACAGTGATCACCTTCCCCAGCTAGTCATTCTACAAAGATACAAGGGGCTGTTTTGTTCTGATAAGGGCTCATCAGTGTGGTGTACTGATGGATGGCAGGATAACTAGTTACTCATTTAAACACTTGTGGTTTCAACAAGAGCAGATAGAGATTACATGATTACGAACATGAAGCCATATGAATACCTAAATCTGAAAACAATACCCCTATGCTGCGGCACCCTATATTGCTTCAAACATGTTTCAAATTAGTTTATTCTGGTTGTATCAGCTTTAAACAGCCATATATACTGTTTGTTCATCAAGGCTATTTAATAGGGTTAAGAGAGAATGTTTCAAAAGCAAGACTCTGAGGAGTGACAGCAGGACAGCAGGACATGTTCCCACCTAAATCGAGATGGCTTATACCTTTGCTTCAGCTTGCAGATGACATAATGGAAGGGCTTGTAAATGATGAAGAATTGTCATGGCACAACCACATTGATCACATTACAAGAAAATGCTTCTTGGCTCTATACAAGGATGTTATGCCCAGCAGGTATGCACAGGAGGTTCTTCATGGCACTTCAAAAGCATTTAGAGTTACTGGTATTTTTGTAAAACCTCCTGAATGTTGCTACATGCTGATGCTACATCAATGATATAATTGAGTGGCAACGATTCAATGCACATCTGCTCCATCAAAATTTAATTATTGCATTTTTATTGGGTAACTGTTTAAAGCAATCCACAGCGAGTGCTTCATGAGAATAAATAGGTAAATACTGGATTTCATGATGACCAGCATTCTACACAAGTATAGTGATGTCTCAGAAGGCAGGGGGATCCTTATTGGTGGCCAACAGTGATCACCTTCCCCAGCTAGTCATTCTACAAAGATACAAGGGGCTGTTTCACCTTGATAAGGGCTCATCAGTGTGGTGTACTGATGGACAGCAGGATATAACTAGTTACTCATTTAAACACTTGTGGTTTCAACAAGAGCAGATAGAGGGGAAGGATCTAAGTTATAAGCTTGGTTTCATTGGCATGAGCTAGTTCAGTGCATTACAAAGGGCTATGGGTAGCAAACAGGCCAGGCTAGGTAGAACAACTTAAGAGATAACCACTGGATTTTACACCAACCAACCCTCTACACCAGTGATGCCAATAATAGGGTCTCTGGCCTCTCAGCCTTCTGAGGCTCCAATACTGGTGTATATAGAAGTCTGTTTGGCGTAAATCCAGTGATTAACCTCTATTTTCAACCTAGCCTGGCATACAGGAAATTCTGAAGTTCATCCAGGCTATTTAATAGGGTTAAGAGAGAATGCTTCAAAAGCAAGACATTTAAGAGCGACAGCAGGACAGCAGGACATGTTCCCACCTAAATCAAGATGGCTTACACCTTTGCATAAGCTTAGAGATGACACAATGGAAGGGCTTGTAAATGATGAAGAATTGTCATGGCGCAACCACATTGATCATATTGGAAAAAATGTTTCTCAGCTCTATCAACATTAAGAAGATACAAGGATGTTATGCCAGCTGGTATGCATGGGAGCTTCTTCATGGCACTTGTTATTCCACATATTGATTACTCTTCTGTACTATGGATGGACTGTGCAAAGAGCCTGGCCTGGCACCAGCATATCTTAAGATCTGGTTCAAAAGAAATGCTGATGTAGGATATATCAAGAAAAGGGGACTAATGAATGTTCACCTCGAAGTGCCCAAATTGATTGGTGTAGAAAGTCATTTTCTATTCAAGTTGTAACAGTGCTGAGTGTGGCTTCTCGTCATGTGACTGTCACTTGCCTTTGTACGTGTTGATTCTATGTCATGCAATGTATTAGTGTATTACAATGAATGTATTTTGTGTAGCGCAGGCCATGAACACCGCTTTGTCTTTCTTTGTTACGATGTCTGGTATCCTATATAAGTGCCTGTACACAGTTTGTGATTGCCTTAGTGCTCAGTGCAGTTGCCCAGTGTACCCGCGACCATTGCGTGCATGCTCCCTCACAGCGATCTCGGGTCGTCGATCATCGGCCCACGATTACAAGGGGGCCAAAGACTGGAACATTTTACGGCAATGGATGAAAGAACTAGCAACATTGCAGTATTCAAGAAGCATTTAAAATCATATTTATCCAATCAACATTTTAACTGATTTAATCCTACAATTACACTCTTATTGCAAACAGTGCACTTAAGCTATGCATTGCATGTATACTTGCATGGACTCCCTGGCAGATCAACCAATTTGAGCTGAAGAGACCATCCTGATTGCAAAATAAAATTGATGATGATGATGATGATGATGATGATGATGATGATGATGATGATGATGATGATGATGCAATATCAAAATGATGACCGAGTGAGACCTGTGCAGCTACCTGCCGGGCTACTCAATATCATGGACTACGAGTACCTTACAAGATTCCGCACAGCACTCCTAGCCCACCTTAAGTAACATAATATCTAGACAACATCTGCTTAGGCTAGCACTTTCATTGATAGACATGCACATGCATGTACATACAAAGCATGTACAAACAGCAACCTACCTCCATAATAACCTCACTGTTCACTGAGGTTGACCTTCCTTCAGATCCTCCTACTCTTCTGTCTACTGCAAAGCAAAAGTGTAGAGAGAGTCACATTACACTCAAAGACATTATAATGACATTGATGTCAGCACAGGAATCTCAACAATAGTCAACTTCTTATGCTACACAAGTTAGTCATAATATCATACAGGCTCACTTCCTACTACACATGCCCAACATTGTGCACAGTTAGTTGTGCAGTGGGTATCACAAGTACAGTGGGACCAGTCCCCTGAGTGAGCACTTAGTTAAAAAAACGACATTACCAAGGACATACAATTTGGCAGCCATGGTAACCCACACAGTTTACATTCTCTAGTATTTGCATTCACTTTTATGACAGATATGACTAACTGACTAAGAGAAAGTTACATAACCAAGCTGGCCATCCAACAAAAAACACAATATGCGGCAATGTATACCAGGCCTATTTTCCTCATTTAAAGTAGGCCTGAATGTACTGTCTGAGGCTAACAAAATAGAAGCACCATTACGATTAGCACCAATATATACCTATTCCTCCTTGTGCCTTGAAGCGCTCAGCCTCCTTCTCCAGCTCATCTGCCCATACAGCATAATTGCATTCTCGCAGCATCACACAGAATGTCTGAAAGTCTTCATCTCCTTTACCACGTAGGGTCTCGATGACTCCGTTAATCTGTTCAATATTGCTGGGCAATTCCCTTATCATCTGAGCTTCACCTCGACTCATGAATCCACCTGCCGGTTTCTCCAGCTTACCACTGAGTCCTGTGCTCAATACCACATTCAGATTGAGCCTCTCTCTGAGAGAAACTAAAGCAGCATCGTTCCAGTGGCTCATGGGATGGATGCTGCTATCTGTGATGCAGGACAGTGGGGAATGGGGAAATATTCTTTGGTAAACTAGTTTTCAATACAAAACTTACACTGGCAAATGCTTAGTACACAAAATGATACTGATCAAGCAAAACTTTGCCGCAACCACCAATGGACAAAGTACATACAATACCAACAACTATTTTGAGTGAAAAAACTCATGGGGCTGCCGCCCCAAATCAAAATGCTTGCTTCCTTCGGTTGCTGCTCACGATAGGTAAACATGACATTGTGTCATACACTTCGGTGACCCCAGCACACACAGACACACACACACACACACCACACACACACACAAGCACAGAGGAATCTCCAGCAGACAGACACATGACTGCTTACAGCACATGCATTTACAATGAGTATTTACAGAAACATAATGTACCGAGGAACTTACAGTCGCGAGAGTAGCTAGTGTTCTGTGATGGCAAAAGCTACATACATAGTTTGCTACAGCACAGTACGCGTGGGCCAGGTCTGAAGAGCATTTAGAAGGGCAACTGTGCATGCTAACCTTTTTAATGCTACAGACAGTTGAAAAATGCTAGCATGTACATATCACGGCACTCGCCAGTTTCTACGTTACTCCAGTCATGTGTTTCAGGTGGCGGAGTGAAGTCCTCCGAGGCGGGCGTCGCCATTCTCGAAGAAGGCGCAGGGTGAAGTCGATGACCTGTTGGATGCTGTCTCGAAGCTGTCTCTTTGCCCATCGGCCAGAAGTGCTGTAGGAATCTGTTCCATGATCAGCGGCAGAAGAGAACATCCAAAGTTCACTAAGACGACGTTTAGAAGCCGGTTTTGAAAGCCCCTTGGTCTCGCACACATGCAGTCCACTTCCGGCCAAATAAAATGGCCAAGAATATAAATTCCCTATACCCAAACTTCACCCAATACATTCAATATAAATGTAAGCATGGACGTACAACCGTAGTTTCATGTATTATATATATCTGCATTATATATCCGTAACATGAAGCCATATAAAAATGTCAAGTTGAGAACAATATAGGGGCTGCCTGTGGCAGCCCCTAAAAATGTGAAGAGAAATATACATTACTGTGGGCATTTGTGTGGTTTAGAATTTTCAATTATCGCAGATCAGCAGTTATTTGTGACAGCTGAACGAGTATGATTATTTTGAATTCAGGTTCCAGTTACATCATTGGTCAATCTGCTGCCACATATGAATACTAATATATAATATCATATGCACTCAAGGAGTCCATAATTTGCTGAGTTGCCATTATCGTGGATTTGGCATTACTAAATATGCAACTGCTGGACTAGCCAGGGCTGTAGGAAGCAGTAGGGCCAGTATGGCTTTGGTCCTACTACTGTTTGAGGGAAAACTAATATTTCTCTGTTCAATAAATGCCAGCTTTTTAACTATAATTATCTGAGCAATACAATCATGTTCTTGTGTACTGTACGCTACTTTTGTAAGGTCATACTAAGAAGACTATGTATTCACTAAAATGTCTTTCACTGCATTTCTTCAAGCTTTACAGAGTTTCTACTTAGAGGATTACCAACAGCGGTCATTTAATTACATTCATTTTCCATTGTTCCGCTTCCTTAATAATACTTCTACTTCCTGCATTTGGGCATCATGTCATGAGAGACTGTTCAGACAGTAGATTCAACACTAGTGTGCTAGCTGATCTATTGGCAATCTCCTGACAGGCGTCCTCTGCTACCATGTGAGTCTGGGTTGTTATCTCCTACTTCCTGCCTATGCATGACACAGGCAGGAAGTAGGGGAACAGCACCAATCATCAAGGCTTCCATTTTCAAAGTGTTCCTTTGAAAGATAATCGTTACATCAGTTGCTCATGACACAGAAACTAGTACTGAACTACCTCATGCTGCTACATGTCTACAGGGAGCGCACAATGATGTTAAAATATACATTAGGAGTATTTAGCTACTACATTTCATTGAAGGGTTTTGTCGCTATGCATTGCCTCTAGCTGTATGTAGTCGCGGCTGCAGCATCAAGAATGCACTCATATACTACAGCTAATGGTACAATATTTCACTCGCTTTACTCGCAAACATTCCTTACTTTGGCACTACCACTCTATAATGGCTGGCCACAGGCCTGCTAGCTAGAGATCGCCATGCATGTGTGACTGAGCCAAATATGGTTGTGACTTCACAGGAAATGAGAGAAGAAACTTCATGTGATCATGACGACAAGTCAACAGTTTCAGCACATGGCAAGGGAAAAATAGCCTGGAGCACATAATACTAAATTTGTGTGTTGTGTTGTTATGAAATGTAATAACTATCTAAGATTGCTTTCAATCCATCTCATCAGTGATCACAATCTCACACAAATGATTGGTTTTGTCCAGTCCTTATACCATGTGTTCACCGTTTTGAGTAAGCTGGACAGCTGTGCTGTGAGTTCGCTGTATGTGCTTTTTGGTCTTTGCCAATAATCATACTCTCCCAGTGTGAAAGTGCCACGTACTACATTGGCGTAGACTGCAGGATTGTTTCTTGCATCAGCATGCAGTCTGGAGTCTGAGTTTGAGATAAGCGGTTGTCCACTCATTGTACCAGAGACCTTCAACAGCGAAGCCAGCAATTGGGATGAATGGATTGATCAATTTGAGAGTGTTGCCATCGTGAATAGATGAGAATGCAACTAGCTGCAGGCTGACCGGCTGAGCCTTCACAGTGTTCAAGAGGATCCCTAAGGCAATGCGCAATAATGATGAGAACTGCAAAAAGGCACTGAGGAAATGATATGAACTGAAATCAAGAGGGAACTGCACGTGGATGAGTTTCAGTCACGTAAGAAGAACAAGGACGAAGACTGGGTCACACTGGAGGATGAGTTGAAGGTCCTGGCCAGCAAGGCTTACCCAGACTGAGAGGACAAGGCTTGTGAACTAGCACTGAATACTTTTCTCAATCAAATCAGCAACCCACAGGTAGCATTCAGTGTACGACAGAAGCATCCTGAGACTGTGGAGGAGGCTGCCGATGTCACAGCTACCATAATGATGGAGTCCTACTTAGGACCCAAAACCAACCATATCTGTCAGGTTGAGCATGGGGAAGAAGTGGAAGCAGCTACTGTTGTGAGCAGGCCAGACCCACTGGCAGAACTGCTATAGAGTTGGTGTTACATTTGGACCATCATGAGGCAAAGCTGGATGACCGAAAACCTCAAGCCCCACACCCCGTGTGGAATCGAGCGATGGGGAAAGCCAGGGGCTAGGGAGAACCTTGGATGTCGTGGCTGGGGGCCATCATCTGCTGTAGATGCGGCCTGGAGGGGCACATTGCTAAGGGGTGTGCATTAAGTGGCCAGGCACCAGAAAACTACTAACCCAGGGTGCCAAGAGCCGAGGGTGAACCTAACAAGACTAAACACCTCAATACTAATATCCCCACCTTTTCTGTAGGTTCAGCTTCTATTTACTTGGTAAGTGGCTCTCTCAATGGTAACAGTGCAGAGTTCCTAGCTGACACAGGGCCACTGTTACTCTCCTCAAAGAAGAAGAATGGGAGGGCCCAAAAGGTAGGAATTAACTGGAACCCTAGGGTGGACAGAAGCTGGTGGGTGCTAACAGACTACCGGTAACCATGTACGGCTGTGCAGAAGTGGAACTGAAGGCAGATTGCAAGGTGTTCGGCCAGCAAGCAGCGATCACAGATATCACCACCTGGTGTCATCCAGAGATTACATTTCCTGGAGCAACAGCAAGGAGTGCCTGATCAACACATCGAAGAAGACTCTCCAGTTTGGGGACCAGGGACGAGTCGAGTGTCATCACTCATGTGGAACTGATGCTGGACAGGTCACTACAGTTACTAGCCTGTAGTGAAATGGAGGTGATGATCAAAGCCCCTGGCAGCGTCTCACGGAAGACTTGGATCCTGGAAACCAGTAACTCTAAAAGGAGTGCTGTTGCTGTGGCCTGCAATGTCATCCACCCTAGTGAGGTGAAGGTTCCAGTTTGTCTCCTGAACCCTCAACGAGGCAGTGACCGTGCCAAATGGAGCAGCAATCGCAGTGATGGAAGAACTGGAAGAGACCATTTTTTTCAGTACACTTGATTTAGTTAGTGGATACTGGTAGGTGAAAGTACTACCTGAGGACAGAGAGAAGACTGTGTTCTGTACACCAGAGGGCTTGTATGAATTCAATGTCATGCCATTTGGGCTATGCAATGCCCCCACTACATTCCAGCAGCTGACGGATCAAGTGTTGGGTCCATGGCCTGCAGTGGAGGGACTGCTTAGTCTACCTGGATGACATCACTGTTATTGGAAAGACATTTGAAGATCATTTCCAGCCCATGAAGGATATTCTCCAACGGTTGCGACAGGCTGGGCTAAAGCTGCAGCCCCAACCTTCGAGTGGTCTGACCAGTGTCCAGAGGTCTTTGACGAACTACAACATAAGATCACCTCACCACCGGTACTGGCCTATCCAAACATCACAAGCCCCTTCATTTTGGATACAGATGCCAGCAATACTAGAATTGGAGTAGTACTGTCACACTCCAGCCTGATGAGACAGACCAACTAGTCGCATATGCCAGCCAAAGTCATAGTAGACAAGAGCAACATTACTGCGTAACACGCCATCGATTGTTTGCCATGATGGAGTTCACTCACTATTTCAGGTGTTACCTCATTGGCCGGAATTCATGTTCCATATACCGACCACGCATCTCTGACAAGGCTGCAGAACTTCAGAGCCAGAAGGACAACTTGCTTATTCACTGGAAAGGCTACAAGTACAATTTTGCAACAGTACATTGACCTGGGCATCAGCATGGAAATGCTCATGCACCGTCAAGGATGCCTTGCACACAGTGTGGCCAAGATACACACAAGGCAGAAGGGCTGCAGGTCACAACAGTAACCAAATAGGAGGTTAGAGGTCCTCTCCAGGAACATAATTCCTCTGAGTTTAGAGATATACAGTTGAGTGACCCCACAGTGGGCTATATACTCCAAGTGATGAAGGCAGGCAAAAACCCAACCTATGAAAAGCACAGGGCTACATATGGACCTGAAGCTCGCCAGCTGCTACAGCTATGGAATCTGCTAGAGCTGAGAGATGGTGTGCTGTTGAGACACTATGAGGATACCACCAGGCAGACTAGTATGCCTCAGTTAGTGGTGCCAATGTCACTGTGGAAGGAAGTACTACAGGAGCTGCATGCTGGAGTTCTTAGAGTCACTAGGGGGAAGAGAAAATGCTAAGCCACTTGAAAGAACGTATGTACTGGCCTGGATGCAGCCAGAGTGTCAGTGACTGGTATAAGACATGTGCTACTGATGTACTACTGACTACTGTACTCGTACCACCAGCAAGTTATCGTCCCCTAAAAGGAAAGCTCTTCTGCAGACTGTAGCCACTGGACACCCAATGCAGGTGATGGCTGTGGCTATCCTGGGCCCTCTCCTTGAGACAGAGCAAAGCAACAGGTACATTCTAGTAGCAGGTGAATATTTCACGAAATACAAAAATACAAAAGGGGTATGCCATCCCCAACCAGGAGGCCACTACAGTGGCCCAGAAAATGACAGATGATCTCGAGAAGCTCTGATGCATTTTGCCCCCAGAAGAGTTGCACAAGGATCAGGGAGAGCAGTTTTCAATCAAACTTAGTGTACTAGGTCAAAAGACACGAACAACACTGTATCACCCACAATGTGACGGCATGGTTGAGAGGTTTAATTGGACCCTATTTGACATGTTGGCTACAGTGGCAAAACATCCATTCATTTGGAAATATCACCTTTGCAAGGTGAGCTTCACATACAATTCGAGCATTCACTGCTCTCAGGATTTACACCATTTTTCTTGATGTTTGGCTCACAGGCACAGCTACCACTAGATCTCATGCACAGGATAGGTCAGCAAGAAGAGATGTTGACTACTGAATATGCTCGAAACCTGAAGCAGTCACTGGAGGAAGCCTACGCCCTGGAGCAAACGAAGCACTCTGTACAACATGAGAGGAGGAAGGCTATCTATGACCAGAAGACACACAACAAACCTCTATGAAAATGGAAACTTGGCATGGCTAAATTTTCCTGCAGTGGGTCATGGAGAGTCCCGGAAGTTGCATCACATGTGGAAGGGACCATTCTAAGTCCTCGAACATATACTGATTATCGCATCAAAATGCTCAGCAGGAAATAAAACTAGTTCAGATTGTGCACCATGGCTGCCTGACATCTTGCACACAAGAGACCCACACCCCATCTGCTGATTATGAGACTGGAGAAACCAAACCAAGCGCTATCCCTGTTGGGTTGGTTGGAGGAGATCAACAAAGGAGAAGACCAACAAAGGCTTCCTGTTCAGCCTCGCTACTGAGCTAGAAGGTGCCAACCTCCCTCCATTATGGTGACTATCTGTTCTACTAGGAGTCCGAGTTGAACTCTACGCAGGGTGGAGCAGTGTAACACAGCATAACCTTGGAGCAAGAACCCTGTGTGTGTTGTGTTGTTATGTAGTGCAATGATTGCGACCTCCCACTTATAACCAGTTGTGTCCAGTCCTAGTACAATGTTAATTAAGATGGTCTATGTACCATGGTAACACGAATGAAAGACAACGTTCGGAACTACACATGGTAAGGAAAGAAGGTCGAGTGTCACTGATTAGTCAGTGCCCGGTGTGGGAGATTCAAAGGAGGCTCTGGATAGAGCCCGCCCACATTGGTATATAAGGAGGGAATGGATCAGTGGCTGTTGGCGGTGACCAGTGACCCGGCTGCTAAAGGGTCAGCTAAAGATTTGGAGGTTGCCGGTGCTGGTCCGGTTCACTGCCATTTTTCCCTTCCCCCCTTCTTTCCTTACCATGTGTAGTTCCGAATGTTGCCTAGTACAATGTGTTCACTTTTTTGAGAAAGCTGGACAGCTGTGCTGTGAGTTTGTTGTAAGTGCCTTTTGGTCTTCGCTAATAATCATACTCAACAGTGCGAAAGGGTCATGTTCTATACAGTGAAAGAAAGGTAAGATAGTCGCCACCATTAATTTTACAGCACTCTTTAAATCACTTTTCATGTCTTCCTGAATACAGAGATGTCTAAACAATCACAGATGGCTGCTTATCTGTCGAAACTGCGAACATTAAACCCAACTAAAATAAAGTGCATAAGGTATTGTTTGAGTTGGGTCCACAAATATGGCAGTACTGTACATCAGTATCTGAATGTTTCCAAACCTCCTTGATGTAGCCATTGCAAAGAGCCAAGTGAAACATATATATCAGCAACTGCAAACTATCATAATCATTCAAACATAATGCATCAGAAGTCAGAAAACAAAATTCAACGAGTATATTTAAGCTGATGAGAAAGTAATAGAAGCAGCAATACAGCAAGTTCTAGCCATGAACATTCAAACACAAGTGTCCAGCAAGCACCCTGCAACAAATTGGACACTAGGCCAAATAACCCACTAATAAAATGCAATAACATCAAAGAAGAGTGATCGTATTGTATCACACACACGCACACACACACACACACACACACACACACACACACACACACACACACACACACACACACACACACACACACACACACACACACACACACACACACACACACACACACACACACACACACACACACACGTACACACGTACATACACATGCACATACACACACACATATATATTATATCACACACAAGCACACCTCGGTGTTGTCCCACAATAGGTGGGCAGTAGTTCAAAGCAGATGGGAAATTAATCGTCGGTTCCAGATTAAAGGATTGGCGAGGAAGACAGGGATAAGAGTGAGGGAGGGAAGGCCATCCTATTGGCATTGGAGGAGGAGCTGAATGAAGAGGAAAAGGAATCAGTAAACACACTAGTCTCAAAAGAAATGCACATACCTCCTAAGCTGATCAGAGACAGAACAAGCTTGAGAGTACATAACACCATAGACGTTAATTTAAATACTCACACACAAACTCCATGTATATACATTGATGCTACCTAATTGACATTATACCATTTTGATGGCAATTTTAATCCATCCAACACATCAATTCAACCCAATTATCACCCAACTAATACCATCTTTAAACATCTTATGTATTCAGTCTAGGCAGTTGATGAAGACATATGTGCTGCTCTTCAAATGTCTAACTGCCTGTGCTACTTGCTATAAGGCTGCTAATTTGCAAATTCACAGCATACAGCATGCACACTCCATACCATGTTGCATATTCCATGTGGGCTGTCCCCTGACAAGTGGGGCAGTGGATGCAATAGTGGTAGTGGGCATGTACTCCTGTCTCCTTCCAATATCTGACACATCTGTATACAGAGAAGGGAGGCAGTGATGGAGATTTAAGAAGTATAAGTTGAAATAAGTGGAAATGAAATCTAAAAAAGCAGTTTCTCCATCAGCTGTCCTTGCAAACAAGGCATAATACTAAACTTCATCATAGCAATCTGCACCAGTCTTCACCTCTGTAAACAATCATGGCATTACTAGCAAACAGCTTACAGTGATAAGGGCTGTTCTGCATGTGATTTGCGTAGGCCAGGTACCCATGCACATACCAGGCAGAGAGGTGAGCTCTGAAATAGATACTTCAGAACTCTGAACAAAGTGTTCATCTTTCAGTTGCTCTGCTAACTGTCTGTGCCCACTCATGACCAGTGCCTCTAATACAGAGCTCCAAGTCCTCTCTTTGTTGCCTGTACCAGGTTCAGACCTCAGCCACCTGTTGAGGACTCCTCGACATGCCTCCACATACTGATCAGGGTTATCCCCTCTCACTGTGTCTATTACACTGGACTCCACCCCAAGGTGAAGTGCTACCTGTTCCCAGTCACTGACAATCAGACCTGTTATGAGCTTGTCCAGCTCATTGAGTGTAGGCTTGGAGCTGGTGTCAAGGAGAGTGTGAGCACCTGAGGAAGGACAAGTTGAGGAGGCATGCAAAATAAAGTGGTAAAGTTAGTAAAAGTACAGTTAGTATTCACTTGCCATTATCATTAGGTACAACCTGAATGAACCAAACTGTGACCACAGTGCTTGAGAAGTGAGATGCAAGTGTTTTGGATGCTATTATGCATGAATTATACACTTCAGAATCTGTCATCTTTACACATAATTGAAGGTAAACACGTCATTTTATGCTGTATCCTAACTGCATCACTTAATGGATCCCGTTTCCATAGTAATGTGCATTTAAATGATATGATTCTAATACCATAGAAGCCTTCCAAGTGCTTGGCACATGATTCTAAATCCTGCATACACGCATTATGTGGGCAGAGTGCATGTGACAATAAATCCCGGGCCATACACGTATGCTGTGTGCACATGTAGTGTATATGACATCATCATGCACACAGCCTTTTCATCTCACTGTAATACGCACTGGTAGTGTATAAGTCGTTACATTCAAGTCATGCACATAGCTACCCTACAAAATAGGGTTGACTGAAACACCGCGTTAGAGTGTAGGCTATCCTGGGTTCAATGCTGGCTGGTAGCAAATCTTCCTTCCCTGTTTGTCTTTCTTTCGAGCCATCATTTTCATTAGATTGTCTTTAACATAACCAACTCACCAATCTTACATACCAAGACATAGGAGACTATACTAGGTTGTTGAAGTGGCTGCAGTCAGCAACCTGCCAGTCAGGTTGGAACCTTAACAGTGTTCCATTGTAAGTGGTTTCTAAGTAGCATCAGTGAATTGCTCATATGCAAGGTTAGTGGTACCATTCCATCATTCTAAACTAGCCAATATATGGCGAGGGAGAGTGAATTGTCACCGCTGGATCAGTCAGTTTGGGCAGCTGAAACTCAGTGTGTTAGAGTGTCGGATAATTGTTCCGGTTTTGGCACCAACAGGTAGCAAACTTTCTCTTCCTTATATACTTCCCTACTACTTCATAGAATGCTTCAAAGGATACACAGAAAATCAACAGCAGGACATCTGCCTGATGTACGGCATGTTCTGCGGGACGGTTCACACATATGCATTGTAACTAGTATGTTTAAGCACATTGTGATGACACTGGTCACACCCCATAGTGGGAGGGGAGAGGGAGATACAGTATTAACTTTCAATGCTTTCAACAGACTCATGTTAATATGCTCAGTACGGTCTAGTCACCTTAGACTGATTCACTGTTACTGAATTAGCTGCTTAGCTGTCATCTATAGGCATACAGTACCACATGCCCACAATTGACATACTTCAATTAGTAGCTAGGACCCATCTTCTGCTATTCTCACCTCTATGTGAGAGTATGCCAATAGCACATATAAAAGATGACAAACACAGTCCTCACCCCTGTCATCCTCAGCAGCTCCAAAACTCAATGTCACAAAGCACTAACTAACAGCTGGTCTGGACTCCAGCCAACATTACAGTCAAGCAAGCAGCACAAACAGTGACTGCTAACGTGACCTGTACTAGTGCTGCGCAATAAGTGCCTCATGACTTGTGTAAACTGTCCATTAGCAGTAACCGAATCTCCATACATATCTCACATCAGTAACTAGCAGCTACTCCTGCCCAAGATTATAGTCAAACAAGCAGCACAACCAGTGAGTGCTGACATGACCTGTACTAGGACACAATAAGTGCTTTGTGAGCTGTGTAAACTGTCCATTTAACAACAACTACCTACCTCTCTCCATGGGACCAGGATTAGTTTCAATGTCACCACTCAGGAATAGGAGGATCATTATGACAACAAGAAGTGAAGTCCATTTGGTGCACTCTAACAGCTCCAGCAAAGGGCTTAACCGACTCCTGTCTGTGCTGTCTCTGCACTTGCTGTTTTGTGTAAGATCACACAAGCCACTGTACAAGTCATCAGCTGTGGTAACCTGATTGCTCAAAGAGTCTTCTTTGTGCTTCTTTCTCCCTTTCCTCTTTAGCATGGACTTCTTTTCCCCACTGTGTGATTGACCTGACGGAGAAGATGCACCTTCCTGACTGGACTGTGCTCGCTTCACTCCTCTCCTGATGACGAGTGTCCGCTGGATGTGGGCAACCCACAGTCCTACAGCCACACGCCACTGCTCATTTGAAATAGGCATGACACCTGCACAGAAAGAAAAGTGATCAACTGGATACCCATAGTTACCCATTCAATACATTACACACAACCTTAGTCAACCTGATCAACATCCACATGGGCCAAGTCTATTTCTATTAGCTGTTCATTTGTGCACCATCCCTTAACTGGCAGCAATTAACCAGCCCTTACGTACAGGGCACAGACAGTAAGAGTGGGAACAGTACACCAGTGTGGGATCTACTGGTAGCAAGTATTGACTGGACTGAAGTCTAGCTGAGACACTTGACACAATCGTGACAGGGCTCAGGTAGTCCAGGGTGATTGCAGGCTTTATTGCTTGGGATAGAGTATGAACTCCATCACTTAGTAATAGCAATCAATCTCTGGCAACCTTTTAGAAGGTATTTGTCATAGTGCATCTCTCATTATACACAAATAGTTAGCTTGCTGAAAGGGTTGGTTCTCTAATACCAGCTTCACAACAGGGTTGAAAACCTTGCCGACGTTTCGACCAGATGCTCTGGTCTTCTTCAGGGTGAAGATCTATGGTACTACGTACGTTTTTCTTCGCCCTGAAGAAGACCAGAGCATGTGGTCGAAACGTCGGCAAGGTTTTCAACCCTGTTGTGAAGCTGGTATTAGAGAACCAACCCTTTCTGATGCCTGAGCCAGCTGAGAAGCCCTCACTTCAGTTAGCTTGCTAGTTCCCCTTTCATGCCAGCTATCAATGGAACACAATAAGGGTGTGACTACAGCGGCAAAGGTAGCAAAATGCAATACCTACCTACATGGCAATAGACATGAAGCAAAGAGAAGCAACATTGATTAAGATAGTGACGTCACATCATTTGCCTTTTGAAAGCCATCTGAAATACGTACGTAGTGCCATAGATCCTCCATTACAGGGTTTAGCAACTCACTGGGGGATCTATGACTGCACATCACACACCATTCTGCTCAGTCTTTACTGAATTCAGTCGATTAAAGCCATCTAGCTAACTGGCTAACTAGCTAGCTATATTAGGTAGCTAGTACTGCTGTCTCGTACACTGCAAACACACTGGCGACGGGCAGGTAATGAAGAAGGTGAGGAATCACACAATTCAACCATGATTGGCAGGGATGTCACCAGAGTGGAGTGGGACTAGAGCCGGTACTCTTCAATAACGGGCAGTTCACTCTAGGGTTGAAGGGTTGATTAACCTGGCTAGCTAGCTAGCTATGTACGGTATTAACGAAATACTCACCTCAGGGATCGTGATCTGTGCACAGTTGGCAATTCTAAGAAGGACTTAAATTGGGATTTCTTGCCGTCTCTTAACGTGGCTACACAGATTTCACTCAGTACCTGAAACTCTCCAACTCGTGATAGGAAGGGGATATCCCAAGATGGCGGCTATGACGTCATGCACCAGTTGCAACAAGTGTACGTGCACGTATTTTGGCATGTGTACAATACTACATACAGGCCACACAGCTGATGCCAGCATGGATATTCGCCGACTTTAGGTAGTCTTATTTCCCGTTGCTAGATGGTTGCTAGGTTCATTATGCGCTCATAAATGTTCTAAACCACTTCTAGCTAGCTAGAGGTGTGAGGATGTAGACATAGCTGTTGGTAGTTAGTCATCAGTTTGAAAAGTCAAAATTCAATCTAGCAACTGGTAACATAAATCAATTCTAACGTACACCTACAGGAGATGTTATAGCTAACTAATACTTTAGGTAGCTATAGTTATGTCATCTTGCTTTCCATGCAGGGTTTCGTACACAATATGTCACCCTCAATTACAACCAGCTACATGCCCCCTGCAGGTGATGTATGCATGGCCAAGCTAGAACACGTATGAACAGGGATGTGTAATGATTTGCACATGTCCCTCCAACAGTTTGACCATGACGTGAAAGACCAGATTGGTAATAATTACAGTGGAACCCCACCTTGTTTTACCATATGGGCATATAAGCCATACCTCTGAAATGCAGACACCCCTATAATCAGGACACTTCTTTTGTTCTGAAGGGTGTCCGCATTATAGGGGTTCCGCTGTATCAGCTGCTTGGAGGGATGCAATAAGGAAACAACAATAGTACGCACTAGCAATACACATTTATTAGTCACTATAACTCAACGCATGAGCGCATTTTTTAAATATGTGAGTGGATTTGAGAAAACGACCCACTTCGCGTAGTTTATCGATTTTGAGTTAGTGACACCGTGTTAAAGCAGAGTGGTTTAGCTCTCTATTGCCCTTTGTTGTGCTTCAATAGCTGCTTCAGCTCCCGAGATACGCTTGCTTCAAATACGAAATAACGTTAGGTGCTTGGCCGAAAAATGTGTTAAAAACATGGACTTCCGGTCACGGCACAAATGGTGACAAGTTGAGTTGGTCGTCGTGGGATGCATATCTGCCTCGTCCTCGGCAAGGGAAGGTCTTCACGCTTGGCGGGAATGCTGGATTAGTGTACGTAGGTCGATTTCGAGCAAGGCCTGGTTGCCTTAATAACGTGCATAGTTTTTTACGCGTACGTGACTTGTTGGTATAGGTATAGTTCGTATAGGTTGCGCCCGACATATGGTTCAACATTTTAGGACAGCAGAAAAACTGATGTATATCCTCCTGTAGACTGCCATATGGATACCGACGGCCACCGTGTATATTCGCAGTCTTCGTTTGAGCTTCAGAGAAGGAATATAGCCTTCAAACTTGGCCACAAGATAGAGACTGTACCAAAGATATGAATGATGAAGTGAGGGCTTCTCAGCTGGCTCAGGCATCAGAAAGGGTTGGTCCTCTAATACCAGCTTCACAACAGGGTTGAAAACCTTGCAAGGTTTTCAACCCTGTTGTGAAGCTGGTATTAGAGAACCCACCAACCCTTTCTGATATGAATGATGCCATACTCCGTTTTTCGGTGAAATAACACCGCATGTCTGTTTTGTCCCATAGCTCTTGTTTACATTTTGTTTACATTTTGCGCAAAACCGCTCACATATAGTTAGAGATCACTAGCTAATTCTACTCCATGCAGGATCCTTCATGAAATAAGCTTAAGTATACAGTTATAACAGCATCAATCTATTCTGCGCAGCTGTCTGGCATAGCCAGCTCTTCTCAGATGTATAATTCTGTACAATATACCTCCGGTCCATATATACTGCACAGCTGTGCACACAACAGCAGAAATGGAGCTCAAGGAAAGTATGTGTTGCATGGGACATTAGCTAGCTATATTTATTATAAAGACTTAGTCTATATTATCTGTATTATAGAGGTACTATATGTGATATGGTACCAGGTATATTAATTGTGCTATGACATTGTGTTATATAATTGGCTGAGACATTACATGACAGCTCCACACCTCAAACCAGCAGTTCCACTCTCATGGCCTCCAATAAGGTACTTCATTGCTTACACAAACATATCCACAGAAATTATGATTTGACATTAAATTTACAGACTAGTACAAGTACTCAAAATGGGATATCTCCAAGTGAGCCCAATGACTGGAAGGATTTAAGGACCCTCTGGGTCATCCACATGGAAGCACATCATGCAGATTTGACTGAACACAACTTGCATGCACAGGCATGGAGTAGGCTAAAGCAATCATATATATTTGTTGCAAAGATCAAGGTGTATGGACTGCCAGTTGCCATGGCAGCACACTACTGTGCTGCAGAATAGTATGGAGCCACACCAGAGGTTGGTGGGGCTGGCCGAGTCCGTTGTGGTGGGATTGAGGAGATATATAGCTGATGCTGTGGAGGGTGCACGTGTGTACTGTGGTGTGGTCCCATGGTGCCACATATGTGTGGCTCCATATTATTCTGCAGCACAGTAGTGCATGCACACAATATGGCCTTTTAATTCCATTGCAAATAGTGATATGCTATACACATTATGAGTACCTGCATGTAATCAGAGTTTTCCATTTCATTCCATAATTACATGACTGCTCCACAGTCAGTAGACCAGTCAGTACACACCTCCTCCTCCTCCTCCTCTTCCAGATCTTCTTTGAGCAGTGTGACCTGCTCCTCCACAGACTAAAGAGGGCAGTGACCTGGTTGGAACTGAACAGAAGGCACATAGTCTGTGTGTAGCAAAGTGCTTTATGACTCACTTCACCTTTTGTCCTAATCAGTTCTTATTTTATCTCAACCGATGCTTGAAACACTGTGGCCTCCGATAAGGTACTTCATTGCTTACACAAATATATCCACAAGAATACAATGATTGTGGCAAATAAAATTTACTGTCCCAAATTATAGACAATAGAGCAAAGTGTGTACTGGTGGGACACAGTGTTTCAAGCATCGGTTGAGATAAAATAAGAACTGATTAGGACAAAAGGTGAAGTGAGTCATAAAGCACTTTGCTACACACAGACTATGTGCCTTCTGTTCAGTTCCAACCAGGTCACTGCCCTCTTTAGTCTGTGGAGGAGCAGGTCACACTGCTCAAAGAAGATCTGGAAGAGGAGGAGGAGGAGGAGGTGTGTACTGACTGGTCTACTGACTGGGATCCAGAGCTCCAGGCCTCACAGCTTTAGGGACTCATTTGGAACACATGACATGCAAATGAAATGCAAAATGTTTGGAGGAAGCAGTTCACATGAGGAGGAGGCAAAGGATGAGATGCTCCTCCTGTAATGCTAGAGAGAAGAGTGTGATCAACCCTCCTGGAAGCCGTGTGCACCTCCTTGGATACATGCAGGGATGGTACTGTGTCATCATTGGTGGTACAGCTTAGGCCTCTCACCTGGCTATGTGGGCAGGGCAGTGGCTGGGCAGGGGATGAAGCAGAAGATGGGACAGGGGGTGGGGCAGGGGGTGTAGTAGGGGGTGGGGGAGGAGTAGTGATCCTGAAAGACATGGTCCCAGGAGCAGTTGCAGATAAATGGAAGTGTATCACTGTGAAAGGAGAAGGAAGATGACATAAAAATCTACAGATTAGTACGAGTACTCAAAAAGGGATGTCTGAAAATGAGTCCAATGAAGCTGTATGCTTGTGAGAGGAGCTCGAGAGGGATAGCTGTTTGCAGAGCTGGTAATACATGACTGTACAGTACACATGTTAGCATAATCATACAGTTTACTATAGCATGAGGAGGTCATTTTGTTGAGGTGCATTCAGTTGGCAATGTGTCAAGAAGCTAAGAGGAAAGATACCAGTTCACTTGGGCAGAGCCATGCATGTCCAATTTGTCACACTCATACATAAAGTAACTGTGGCAGCAAATTGTACTCAACATTTGGTATAGCATGCTACAATGCACTGGGGTGAACTGGAAGGGAGGAGAGGGTGGGGGTGAGCCCCTTCTATAGCAGGGTGGTTGGATGGACCTTGCTCTCATTGAACTACCTCCTTGGCTGCCCATGCAGTGGTGCTGCCTTTCAAATGGTACATGGACTACTTCACTACTTGCCCCGCCCTGGCCCCACCCACCTGGAGGTGCCTGTGGCAACTGCCATGTTATAGGACCATCAGGGTGGGCTGCATCATGATGAAGTAGTTCATCATAGCTATATAGTGTGCAAGGTCACATGGAGAGAGGGTGCACACAGAGGTCAGTGGAGGGACTCACTGCATCCATCATGTAGACATGACATCACACAGGGGATAAACAAGACAACACACATGGCACTGAATATGTACAACTCACTGCATGCCCGAGGTAGTATGAACAGCACAAGGAATAGCTCAAGGAATTAAACTAAGAGAGTTGGAGGACTGAGACACCTGACACTGCCAGACATTGCAATAGAGGGAGGAGAGGGGGAAGAGCAAAGGAAGGAGAGGGAGGGATAGGGGAAGAACACGCATACATACAGTATAGGTTGCATGGGTTGAAAGGTGAAATGGAACAATCAACGAATGAATTAAAAGATTGCACCAACAATATGGTATTCATGTACAATAGCATAGCAACAAATTACATTGACATACAAAAAGTAGGTTTCCCTGCCTTGGCTCATAAAGTATTGCAGTTAGTGACAGACTCCATCTGGGCAGGTTGCACTGTATCTGTGCACTGTGTAACAACATGTCAATGAGCACCATTCTACCCTGGGTTGGTCTAGCGGGATATCCTGCTAGATGGAGCACAAGTAATGGAGCATGCAGTGGGTGAGGTGTGCACACTCTGCAGTGGACTACCTGACTGATGCTCGGGCAGTGGTCCAGGGAAGAGGAGGTGGGGGCAGAGGTAGAAGGGGAATCCATATTGTACTGGGAGGAGTACTGCAGGCAATGGTGTGTGTGTGTGTGCCTACACCTCCTGGTGATTGGGAGTGGGAGAGAGAGAGGGGGAGAGTGTCCAATACTAGCATTAATGAATGAGTTGAGTGGATGCCACAAGGAGACAAGAGGGCAGTCTAGAAGATGGTCTGGTCATAATCAGACTTGGTACAAAGTGTGGACTACAGACTCACATGAGGTGTGTGTGTGTGTACATGTGCATGTTGGAAGGGTACAATGACATTGGTATTAGTAATCCACTGAGGTGTGGCCTCCTATTTCATGAGTGTCCTTCAGACATGTAGTTGGTGTGAGGAGTGGGTAGGTACTGTGGTCAGGACAGTGGAGACATGATGCTGGCAGTCACTCAACCAGACACACAGCAGGAGAGTGTGGTTGTAGGGGATACAATAGGGAGTGACCTGTACAACAAACACTAGAGTGCATGATGAATGCAAACACAACCCGTTGCTATAGCAACACACATACCTGTTAGCTTCTGCTGTTGACTCTGTTGAGGGGTGGAGTTACAATTGCATGTGGGTGGGGCTACATTGGATGTGGGTTGGGCTACAGTGGATGTGGGTGGGGCTACATCAGTGGTGGGTGGGTCTACATTGGATGTGGGTTGGGCTACAGTGGATGTAGTCTCGCGTAGCCCAGACCCTTTCCTTTCCGGTTATTGTGCAATAACCGGGTGGAAAGGGTCTGGGAGTTTTCTCAAGTGTAACTGTTCAATGTCCGTGGGAACCCGGACAAGGTGTAAATCTAACACCTCTTTGATGTGGTACCACAAGTCGTCATAAGCGAGTCAGCGAAAGTGACGGCGAGTGTTTGTGCGAGCGAAGACGAACTGAAACGAGACCGTATTACCGCGATAGTACGTGTGGCAGTAGCCGAAGCAGGGTTCCAAGATCTAAAGCCAGAACAGATGCAAGCCATCTTAGAATTCATCGACGGTCGTGATATTTTCGTGTCGCTTCCTACTGGCTACGGTAAATCTCTTATTTACGGATTGCTGCCCTTGTCATCGAGCGAGACCCGAAAATACATCTGCCGCCGTTTGCAGTAGCTTACAGAAGTAGCAGTTCGCCATCTCAGTCTTCTACGCATTATAATTATACAGACGTGCACGCGCATCTCCGGTGTAACACCTAATCAACACCTCTGAATTATCGTCCCACAATGGTGTTAAGTAAACAGTGGCTGTGCGTGGGTGGAACAGCTTGTGCTTAGGAAAACTCCCAGACCCTTTCCTCCCTATTACGCAACAGCGGAAATGGAGGAAAGGGTCTGGGCTACGCGAGACTACAGTGGATGTGGGTGGCGCTACATGAGTGGTGGGTGGGGCTACATTGGATGTGGGTTGGGCTACAGTGGATGTGGGTGGGGCTACATGAGTGGTGGGAAAGGCTGCTGAGGGAAGGTGCACATTGGGGAGTGGTCCTGTGGTGTCTGAAGTGCTGGGAGAATTGGAGACAGGACAGTACATGGACATGTGTGTGTGTACATGTGTTTAGTGTGCACGTGTGTGCGTGCGTGTAGTGTGTGTGTGTGTGTGTGTGTGCATGTGTGTGTGCATGTGTGTGTGCGTGTGTGTGTGCGTGCGTGAGTGTGTGTGTGCGTGTTCACTCAAGCAGGAGCAGCATACCTATATGTGTGTGTGCGTCCATTTACAAATGGTCAGATTTGGAGTTGTCTCTCCCCTTCTTTGCAAAAAAGGAGCATCTTCTGTAGCACTTCGTTTGCCTTTTCTGCTGCCTGCATGCAGGGGAGGAACATACAGCAAACATGGCACATGACACAATGGTGGCAGGCCGGGGGGCAGGTCCTGGATGACAGAGCCTCCCACCACTCTCTTGTGCATAGAAGATGGCACTCCCCTTTGGTTGTGAATTCAAAGGCAATTAAGTTAGTGAGCCACTAACAGAATTTGAACTACTCCACACATACACACACACACACACACACACACACACACACACACACACACACACACACACACACACACACACACACACACACACACACACACACACACACACACACACACACACACGCACACTATTGCGGGCTATCCATAACATTTAGCACACTTAGTATATAATTCATAATAACCTTGCCGTGTGCTGTCTCCCTTGCTTTCCTTTGACGATGGAGGTCCACCAACTGAGGGACCTGATCCATCAGGGTCTGCAGACAGTGCAAATATAAACAGAGCAAAACTGCACATAATTCACAAACAATTAAAACCATTACAGCACACAGCACCCAGGTCAGGAAAGCTGTAGCTGTCACCTGCACTACTCGTAGCCAGCTAATCTCAACATGGCAGACATATCTGAACACAGCTAAGTTAGGTGTGTTTACCATTGTTAGGTACCATTTCACTTGGAGTATTATGCAGTACCCTGGTACCATTACCAAAAATTAGAGGTCTACACAAAATTATATCCAATAATGTGAAAATTACGAACAATTCAAAGTAAGACTGCAGAAAGTTCGCACTAATTAGATTTTCAAAGTGTTAGAAGATTTATGATATGTCTCACGTGTGCCATGGAAGAGAAGTGGGATTTACAAGAAAATGCAGTCAGTTCTTTGTCAAGTATATGTATAATTCCCAACAGGTCTGCATGAGTTGCACCACACAGTCTATCGCACAATAGACCTAACACCCCAAGGCAGGCATAACGTAATAGGAGCAAGGATCTAACACAACAGACTAGCATTGCATGACCAGCTTTCTTGTACCACAGGCAAGTTTTGACACATGAATAATTATGTTGTTTAATATTACGCAGATATTCACCATTATCTGACAGTTATCATGAAGTGAAGAATCTGTTGTCAATGTGTTCAGTTTAGCCTCAATTCTCTCTTTCTCTTCAGGTCCAATCACCGTTTCAACTGCTTCTAGAACAGAATGCCACGTACGAGGTTGATCACCTGTTCCAGGAGCTCTACGTAACCACAGAGCTAGAAGCTACATTGCACATCTTTCTGCTCTCCGCTCATTGTACTCAACAGTGCTCAAGACCTCAGGCTGCACTGCCAAGGCATACCCCACCATCTTCCACTGTGCCGCAACGGTTGGGACAACGTGTCTTAAAAGATCAGTCAGAGATGGCTCAGCACCTACAGAGCAACCAGGTACAAACACATGCATTGGAATAGGATATGGTGTGGCGGCAAATACACGTACATGAAACAACACCCAACACAGCATACAGTACATACTCAATACAGATATATTCTTGTACACAACATACAGGTGCACAGTACTGATACAATAATCAATCAATCAATCAATCAATCAACCAGTCAATCAATGGACAGTTTCTCCTATGCAAGAGGTTGTCCTTAATACCATAGTACTGTTATATTCCTTAATTTAACAATACACCAGTCATGCAGTGTATTCATGGACTAATAAGTCAAAGGATAAATACGAACAAAATACTAATGAATGAATGCAGTTACTGTGAGCTGCACAGCAGAGATGACAGGGATATACTGGATACCTCTTGCATGCTGTAATTGAGTGAACAGTTGTTAGTATGCTGTGCAACTTAGAGGAAAACTGTTTATGCTAGGAGGAAGACTGGGTCAGTCCGCAAGTGAGCACACAACACATATATACAAGTGGAGGCAGTATGGGGTACTGGTCCACATCAGACTGGAAACATACAGGAATTTATCACTAGGGATAATAACACACCACAATAAACCATATGAATTTCCATAGCAATAGCAAACTAGATACATAACTGGGGTGCCACATTAACTGTACGGCACATTTAATACATCCCTTCATATTCACCTGTCTCAACTGGTCCAGGGTTGAGCTCCACGTCCCCACTCTGAATGAGGAGGAGTCGGGGAAGCATTGCACAGGCTAACATGAGCAGGTAAAGAAGTGGAAGGAGCCCTCTCTTCACCGCATGCGCGTTGGACCTGGAGGACGAGGGAGCAGCTGTCATCTTCGCTCCTCCTCCTTTCAACAGCCACCTCATTCGACTGCAGTTGAACAGCCCAACAGACACGCACCACGGCTGGGCAGAGATGGGCATACTGCCCCTGAACTGGAGGATCTATGACAGATTGAGGGAAGGCAGATCATAATTATACACTACACATACATAGTAAAAATATACTATTTTGCTATTGACTTGCAATGATATTAACACCATTAATCACACGCGTACAAAAACCCTCGTCAATAGTTAAACGTCAGATGAAGGAAACAGACATGGACTCACACTCTGACTAGCTCAAAGAAATGGGAAGCAGTCGAGAAATCAACAAGGCCAACGTTTGCTGAAGTGGATTTGGATATTGTCTACACAACGGCAAACGCACTGGTGACGCAGGTCACGAAATAAGTGAGAAATCACACAATTCAACCATGAATGGTAGGGATGTCACTAGAGTAGAGTGGGACTAGAGTCGGTACTCTTCAATAACGGGCAGTTCACTCTAGGATTGAAGGGTCGATTTACCTGGCTAGCTAGCTATCTATGTACGGTATTAACGAAATACTCACCTCAGTGATCGTGATCTGTGAACAGTTGTCAATTCCTAGTAGGACTTGATTTGGTCTTCTTGTAATTGCCGTTTCACAACGTGGCTAGCACAGATTTCGCTCAGTGCCTGAAACCAACGTAAGGGGATCTCCCAAGATGGCGGCTATATGACGTCATGCACCGTTTTTTCTGCACATAATTATAAATACCTTGCACATACTCTCATTTATTGCTATACAACTGGTGCCAGCATATATAGATTATATACATTCGCCGACTTTATGCAGTCTTAATAAGATAGTTAGTACCACAATAGCTACGTCGCTATAATAGCTAAAAGGCATGTAGCTAGCTATAGCTGTTATTTCATGGGTCTTTCCATGGTTCATCATGGTGTTGAGTTACTGTTGCTTGTTTCTATGCTTTTTCTGCTGCCATTTCTAAAACCCTTTTGATTCTTAAGGAATTCTTACACACTTGTTATGTTGTGCTATGACATTGCGTATGTATGACTTGTGTTATTGGCCGAGTGAGACATTGCATGACAGTTCCACACCTCAAACCAGCAGTACCACTAACATTGCCTCTGATAAGGTACTTTCATTTCTTCACAGCCATACATATCCACAATAATACAATATAAATTGAGGCAAATGAATTAATTTTAATGTCCTAAACTGCAGGCACTGCATGACTTTGTGTGGAGCGATGGGAGATAGTGTTTCAAGCATCAGTTGAGATAAAATAAGAACTGATTAGGACAAAAGGTGACGCGAGTCATAAAGCACTTCCCTATACACAGACTTTGTGCCTTTCATTCAGTCCCTTCAGGACACTGCCCTCTTCAGTCTGTGGAGGAGTAGTTTACACTGCTCAAAGGAGATCTGGAGGACGAGGAGGAGGAGGTGTATACTGACTGGTCTACTGACTGGGGTCCAGAGCTCCAGGCCTCACAGCTATAGGGACTCACTTGGAACACATGACATGCAAATGTTTGGAGGGGGCAGTTCACATGAGGAGGAGGCAAAGGATGAGATGCTCCTCCTGTAATGCTAGAGAGAAGAGTGTGAACAACCCTCCTGGAAGCCGTGTGCACCTCCTTGGATACATGCAGGGATGGTACTGTGTCGTCACTGGTGTTACAGCTTAGGCCTCTCACCTGGCTATGTGGGCGGGGCAGTAGCTGAGCAGGGGTGAAGTAGAAGGTGGACAGGGGGTGGGGCAGGGGGTGTAGTAGGGGGTGGAGGAGAAGTAGTGATCCCAGAGGACATGGAGCAGTCACAGAGAAATGAAAGTGTATCACTGTGAAAAGAGAGGTAAGATGACATAAATTCACAGGCTATTTTGAATACTCAAAAAGGGGTGTTGGAAGGGATGAGCCCAATGAAGCTGTATGCTTGCGAGAGGAGCTGAAGAGGGATGAGGGATGGTTTGCAGAACTGGTAATACACATGTCAGCATAATTACACAGTAAACTATAGCACAAGGTGGGTATTTTGTCATGGTGTATTCAGTTGGCAATGTGTCATGAAGAAGGGGAAAGGTATCAGTTCACTTGGGCAGAGCCATGCATGTGAAAATGTGCCTGGTTCATACATAAAGTAAGTGTGGCAGCGAATTGCACTCAACATTTGGTATAGCATGCTATAATTGCACTGGGTTGGATAGGAGGAGAGGGTGGGGGTGAGCCCTTCTATAGGAAGATGGTTGGATGGACCCTTGTACTCATTGAACTACCTCCTTGGCTGCACATGCAATGATGCTGCCCTTCAAATAGTGCATGGACTACTTCACCACCTGCCCCGCCCTGGCCCCACCCACCTGGAGGTGCCTGTGGCCACTGCCATGGTAGGACCATCAGGGTGGGCTGCATCATGATGAGGTAGTTCATCATAGCTGTATAGTACTGAATAAGTAGGTCGTAGCCCGAGGTAGTTGGTAGTATCACAAACACTTACATGACTATGATATACTATTTCATGAGCCACAGACTAGTACACACAGCACATGGTCAGTCCATAGGGAGTTAGCAATTCCCTATGGACTAGCCACATCATCCACTGTTGTCCACTGTAGAGTGCTATGAACAGCACAAGGAATAGCTCAAGGAATTAAACTATAAGAGAGTTCCCACTGTCCCATCAGTGCTATGTGGTTGGTCATAGTCAATGTGTGTGCAAGCACAGACCACCATGTTACTGACACTCGGCAAGTCAGCATTATGTAATTAAGCTGTCCACAAACTGCCATATACCTTGTGTGTCTTGGAGGTGGAGTGTAGGGTAGCTCTACAGAGTGGGGCTCACTCCTTGGTTGGGTCCACTACTGGAGGACTGAGACACCTGACACTGCCAGACATTGCAATAGAGGGAGGAGAGGGAGGGATAGGGGAGGAACACGCATACATACAGTATAGGTTGCAGGGGTTGAAATGTGAAATGGAGTATCAACAAATGAATTAAAATACTGCACCAACAATATGGCATTTACTTACAAAAGCATAGCAACAAAGTACACTGATGTACAAAAAGTAGGCTTCACTGCCTTGGGTCATTAAGTATTGCAGTGAGTGACAGACTCCATCTGGGCAGGTTGCACTGTCAATGAGCACCATTCTACCCTGGGTTGGTCTAGCGGGATAGCCTGCTAGATGGAGCACAAGTAATGGAGCATGCAGTGGGTGAGGTGTGCACACTCTGCAGTAGACTAACTGACTGCTGCTGGGGGGAGTGGTCCGGGGAAGAGGGACATGGGGGCAGAGATAGAAGGGGAATCCATATTGTACTGGGAGGAGTACTGCAGGCAATGGTGTGTGTGTGTGTGCTTGCACCTCCTGGTGATTGGTAGAGGGAGAGGGAGAGGAAGAGAGGGTGTCCAATACTAGCATGAATGAAATAGTTGAGTGGATGCCACAATGAGACAAAGAGGGTTGTCTAGAATGTGGTCTGGCCATAATCAGACTTGGAACAAAGTGTGGACTACACTCACTGAGTGTGTGTGTGTGTGTGTGTGTGTGTGTGTGTGTGTGTGTGTGTGTGTACATGTGCATGTTGGAAGGGTACAATGACATTGGTATTAGTAGTCCACTGAGGTGTGGCCTCCTATTTCATGAGTGTCCTTCAGACATGTAGTTGGTGTGAGGAGTGGGTAGGTACTGTGGTCAGGACAGTGGAGACATGATGCTGGCAGTCACTCAACCAGACACACAGCAGGAGAGTGTGGTTGTAAGGGATACAATAGGGAGTGACCTGTACAACAAACACTAGAGTGCATGATGAATGCAAATACAACCAGTTGCCATAACAACACACACACCTGTTAGCTTCTGCTGTTGACTCTGTCGAGGGGTGGAGTTACAATAGATGTGGGTGGGGCTATATTGTATGTGGGTGGGGATATATTGGATGTGAGTGGGGCTACATTGAATGTGGGTTGGGCTACAATGGATGTGGGTGAGGCTACATGAGTGGTGTGAAAGGCTGCTGAGGGAAGGTGCACATTGGGGAGTGGTCCTGTGGCGTGCTGAGAGAATCAAAGACAGTACAGTACATGGACATGTGTGTGTGTACATGTGTGTAGTGTGCACGTGTGTGCGCGCGTGTGTGTAGTGTGTGCATGTGTGTGTGTGTGTGTGTGTGTGTGTGTGTGTGTGTGTGTGTGTGTGTATGTGTGTGTGTGCGTGTGTGTGCATGCGTGTGTGTGCACGTGCGTGTTCACTCAAGCAGGAGCAGCATACCTGTATATGTGTGTGCGTCCATTTACAAATGGTCAGATTAGAAGTTGTCTCTCCCCTTCTTTGCCAAAAAAGGAGCACCTTCTGTAGCACTCCGTTTGCCCTTTCTGCTGCCTGCATGCAGTGGAGGAACATACAGCAAACATGGCACATGACACAATGGTGGCAGGCCGGGGGGCAGGTCCTGGATGACAGAGCCTCCCACTACTCTCTTGTGCATAGAAGATGGCACTCCCTTTGGGTTGTGAATCCAAAGGCAATTAAGTCAGTGAGCCACTATCAGAATTTGAACTACTCCACACACACACACACACACACACACACACACACACACACACACACACACACACACACACACACACACACACACACACACACACACACACTATTGCGGGCTATCCATAACATTTAGCACACTCAGTATATAATTCATAATAACCTTGCCGTGTGTTGTCTCCCTTGCTTTCCTTTGATGATGGAGGTCCACCAACAGAGGGACCTGATCCATCAGGGTCTGCAGACAGTGCCAATATAAATAATGCAAAACTGCACATAATTCACAAACATTTAAAACCGTTACAGCACACAGCACTCTACACATGTAGAGCATTATACTAAAACATTCTGAATGTTACCATTAAATGTAGCTATTGTCCACTGACAGCATATGAAACTTAACACAGTAGATTACTATTTACAGAACATTTTGTTTAACAAATTATGTGAATTTTCTGGAAACTGAGTATCACCACGGCAGACCATGCATTGATGAGGAAATATGTCAATCACATCCAAGTACAGAGGGCTCATGGTTAGACAAACTGTTCCACTACTGCCTGTCCAGTCTACAGTAGTTGTACCCATGCAGTTCACTATATCAACACAACATGTGCCACAACAGTGGGAACACCTGTTGGTCAGTTTGGAGAAGCTCATACTGTAAACACATCATTTCTAGTAAATTTTCTAGTAATTTTCTTGCTATACAAATGACTGTCTTGTAGTGTTGTATGTGTAACTGGTTGGTGTGTTAGTGACAGTGTCACTGTCACTGAAGCAGTGTCAACAAAGACATGCACTTCACTTCAGTGGTGCCCCTCAGTAGTTCAAAGCCTCAACACATATGCCCAACCACTGCACTGCACCTTGTAAGGGAGGGTCCACTGCAGACAATTGGCTCCTCTCTGACTGGCAGGGGGTCTGTCTCACAGAGGAGTCCTGTAATGACGTGAGGTGGGGAGGTGTCTGGTGCACCATTGCCTGCTGCACCACACCCACCTCAGGAGTGGTGGGCTGCTGTGCCGTCTGCTCCATCTGCCTCAACTGCTGCACCTGAGTGCCCTGCAGTACAGTCTGGCAGGCCTGGTACCGCTCTTGGGTCATCTCAGGGAAAGGGTGAAGACCCCTCAGAGCTAACTGTATTGCAGTATACCATTGATGAATTACTGCCATATGCTGCTGCTGCTGAGGTAGGCTGGTAGATAGTACCCTATTAGAGGAGCCCACTGCCACACACTGTGGTATGCCAGTCACTGAGCCATTATTCCAGTAATAGGTGTTGTAGGGAATGGGATTGGAGGAGGAGGAGCCAGTAGGCCCAGCCTCACTGGTAGACATTTGCTGCTGCTGTTGATACTGTGTGGCTGCTAACTGCTGCATTTGATGCTGTCCCCACACCACCTCGGGGTGTTGGTGCATGCTGTGGTGTCCTAGTCTGCCTTGACTGTGCATCTCAGGAGCAACAGTAGCGTGAGCCGTGGCGTAAACAGTTGGCAGTGCTTGAATGGTCATCGCCATGGAGACAGGTTGGGATAGGAGTGAGTGTTGGGCAAACAAGATGGCTGGAAATGTTGTCGACAACTGCCCAGTGCTTAGGTGGGCAGTAGTGGGAGTGGTTGGGACTAGACTGGTCACCTGTTTAGTAGGAGACAGTAAAAAGAGGTACATGAAGCTGTGCACGTCCATTTAGCTCACCCGACACTATTAATTTTATGAATAAGCAGGAGCTGACACAAACAACCTAATCACACTATGTAAATGAATTAATGAATGAGGAAATGAAGTACTAATAACAAGTGAAGAGTGTGGAATGATGTTGGAGATACAACTAAACCAGCCATGCACTCTGACCCAATCTGACACATGGCAGCTGTTGAATGTGTGCTACCTCACAAGGACAACTACTGCGCTAGCATTAATTAAGGGTCACCAAGAGAAGCTAATGCCAACTCCAGCTCCCTCTCTCACTTCACCACCTGCCCAGACCAACCTTCTCTTCTGGACTAATGGTGGCTCTCTTCAAGTACTTGGCATTCAGTGGGTGAATGTAGCTGAGGTTGGTGCGGGCTGAGCACTCTCCACAGTCAGGTGACCCAACCACTTGAGTGAACTCCAGTGGTGTGGGCGGCATAGCGTACTCATCCTCATCCTGTGAGTAATAGTGGCTGGAGCTCATCTGTGAGTCATCACTCAGGTCAATGACTACTGTTGCAGAGGAGGTGATAGAAGCACCAATGCTCGGGGATGCTTGTGAGGTGGGGTCTCCCAATTGACCAGTTTTGCCATCCTGTGCCAAACAGGAAGTGGTACAGTGTGAATTGACAGTATTGACAGTACCATGCAGGCACCTCTCCACACCCACCTCCTCCTGGCCCTGCACCAGCTTTCTACTCTTCTTTACAGGTGGAGAGGTCCCTTCCTCCTTCTTGTCCTCCTCTTCCTCCTCTGGGGTCCTGCCTGCTAGGACAGTCTGAGGGTGCTAGAGAGGGGTAGGTAGATAGCGGGCATTTGTGCATGTGTGTGCATGTACGTACATACACATGCATTGCATTATAGCTAACCATACAATATAGGTATCAGCACACAGTCTATATATCACATCCGGCACTGAAATCGGCACCACAATACAGTGACAAGCTACCGAACGAACTAGACTGTAATTACTACAGAAACCGGAGAACACGCTCTTCTTGACGAAGTAAGGTGAAGGACTAAGCGTAGTGAGGGTAAAGGCTGTCAGCGGCCTCTCCTTCTGAATAAGGCGACGGCGGTGTTTGAGTCGGTGCTATGGCAGATGATTTGAAGACCTGCTAACGGCGTATGAACTCAGAGCTTCCCTGCAGAATGCAGACTGCATGGGATTGAAAGGTCTGTAGAGCTTGGATGGAGAGTGGAGGGACCTTCTTACACATTAAAATTCCATTCAGAAAACTCTAAAGATATAGCATGCACAATTCCGAGTCTCTGCCATCAAACATGCATGTGCAGTGCTGTGCTAGGCATAAATGTTTGGGGATGACCATATTCTAAAGGTGTCATGCACTCATCATTGAGGAGCCAAAGTTCATGTGAACGTTCACAAGGTGTTGAATATCAATGGGATTTTGCTAAAACAGCAGACAAAACGTTTACATAAGGCTAGAAAATGGTTGGATATGTCAATAAGAGCCCTTTCAAAGCAGTGCATTATAAAACAATGCGTTATACACTTACAAATAAGGCAACTGTGCGTTATCTAGTGCATTTGCCAAAATAACACACAGTTGTTTCCTTTGATGTATGGCTTCATCATGTAACAAAGACAACTAGTACCTAAAATACACACTGTACACTCCACATACAGCTGTGTACTGTGACTGGGGTCACTGCAGTATTCACACAGCAGTCATTATAGTGATAGTCACATGTCATACACAGTCACCTGAGGGGAGGTCTGTACTGCAGGGACTCATTCCGTGGTGACCTGATTGTGCTCTGCCCTGTTGTTCTTGCCGAATACCTTGAAATACTGCATTGAACAGGACAAAGTGAAGTACATACCGTATTTGTTCGAATAGAGGCCCGGGCCTCTATTTCTTTCCCGGGAGTTTTGACCCGGCCTCTATTTCTTTCCCGGGAGTTTTGACCCGGCCTCTATTCGAACCCGGCTTCTATTCGAGCCCAGCTTCTATTAAAATATTTGTCTTAATACTTGGCCTTGTTTCCAATATAAAGTCAGTGGTGTATAGTATTGTGTCTCCGCGCATGGGGAGAATGACTGCAAGTCAAGATTCACACGCGATTGGTTTCTGAACAAGATGGGGTTTCCGAAAACTGCGCCGTGCTCTGTCTGCATTCAAAGGAACAGATTCTCGTTGTGTCAGTTTATACATTGACTCTTGTGCTAACTGCATACAGAAACGGAAGCTGTTATACTGAGTACAGGCGAAACGCGGCGCCCTGTTAGGAAACCCCGTCTTGTTCGGAAACCTCCTCCCTTACCTTACAACTTTCTCTTAGACATCGCTCTTGCAACTCTGATGATCCTTGGCAACTGTGAAGTGTGACAAGCGACTTGCAGTTGCTAAGGAGCACAAAAGCGTCGGTCGAGAGGCATTCTGCGTCGATTGTGGCGAAGTCGGCCAATATTCGGGACCAGGCCACTATTCAGACCCGGCCTCTATTAATGAACTGGCCTCCTGACCCCCGGCCTCTATACGGACAAATACGGTAGGTGAAGAGGAAACTCATACTCTTGTAGTTGTGTACTATGCAGGAATATGAAGTGTTTACACATGCATGAATGGCATGGATTGTACAGAATGGCTAGCTAAGAGCTTCTGGCAGATACAATGTACACACACACACACACACACACACACACACACACACACACACACACACACACACACACACACACACACACACACACACACACACACACACACACACACACACACACACACACACACACACACACACACACACACACATGCAAGCACTAACATACTGAGCAACGACAATAAGCATTAGTTCATGCACACTAAAATAGCCAATGATCAATGTTAAAGCCATTGATGCACACACTGTTACAGTAACCCTATTAAGTGAGGTACAGATCTGGGCTGGATTAACTTTGGAACTGGCTTGAGGCAGAAGTGTATTCAAACTAGTTGTGACTTAGAAAATAATGGCAAGGACTGCATCAACCTGTAAATTGATCAGAAGACATTGCAGGCCATAAATGAACACAGCTACACATACTCTTTTCTACTTCAAACAAGGGATAGAATTGCCACAAGTATTGTGGTGTGCTATGAGCTATGCATGCCATATTCTTGCATGCATGGCCAAGCCCTTTCCACACTTTGCTTCCACTCTTACCAAACACCTCATACAAAGCATTGCACAATTGCAGAAGAAGAGGAAGCCACACAACTACGGCATACAGTACATGTACAAAATGTTGTGCAGCTTCTGTTCCTTGTCAGGGCAGCTGCTGTTGGTGAATGTGTAATTGTGTTTGAAGTGAACAGTCTGTACCAGTCAAGATGGATGAGCTAGCACAATGGACAACTCTTACTACATCATAAGGACAGTCCAACTGTTACAAGTACTAGTTATAACATGGCCGTGTTATAACTGACTTGTTACAATTCAAACAGCAGTGATTAGCGTTTGAATTCGTTCGCTGTCAAATAAAATTTACCGAACGAACCTGACTGAAGTTACTATAGAAACCAGAGAACATGATCTTCTCAGAGCACAAGGCAAAAGGCGAGAAGCGTCGCAAGAAAAAGGCTGCCAGCGGCCTCTCGTACTGAAAAAAGCGTCGGCGCCGCTTGAGTCGGCACTAGGGCAGATGATTAGAAGTCCTACAAGCAGCAAATGAAGGAAGAACTTTCCTTTAAGAGAGTGTACTAGGATTTAAACGAATGGAGAACTTGGGAGTGGCGAGACCTATCTTTGCTTAAACAGTGGCGTTATGCAAAATTAGCACACTGCAGCTTGCTTTGATGTATGGCTTCCTCATGTAACGATGTATTTTGACCAATTCACAATGCTCTGGGCTGTCTAGTGTGGGAATGTCCTTTTGCCTCAACCCAGTAACTGAAATATAGCTAAGGATTTGCGTGCAGGTCACTATATATTATTGGGTGTGTGTGGGCATATAGGAAGAGCATCACCAGTGAATTCCAACAAAAAGTGACCTCTTATGTCATGAGTGTCCTTCATACAAGAAAATTGAAGTTAGCACACACAGTGGGGAGACTCACACACGTGCACACATGCATGCATGCACACTTAATCCCTCCCACCAACCAACCTATTCCTGCCAAGTCATCCTTCACTTTCCTCCCCAGCTCTTGCATTCCTGGATAACCTTGTGCAGCTAAGGCCCATTCACACCATTCCTGCAGAGTCTCTAACGTGCCATATGTCATCAAGTGGTCATACAAAATCTCCTTGGCCACGTCGTCATTGCTGGCAGCATTTAAGACAGTTACAGTATCTTGTGAAATCACTCCTTTACGTTTCAGTTTGAGCACATTGTACTTGGCATTCGCAGTGTGGAAGAATTCATCCTCATATTTCTTGAGAATGCCACAAACTGTGAGCAGTGGGACTGAATTGAAAAAAGGAGAAACGGGAGCACCCCAGAGGGCACTCCATACATGGTGTTACTGAATACTACAATAACAGGAATTACAAGACAACCCTCCAACTCCTCAACAGTGCACTTCACTTACCTACTGCCACTTCCATTACTTCAGTATCAGGTACTGTCCCAGCACCACGTGTCTCCCCCACCTCAAGAAGCAGAGGTGAAGGGTCATTTGAGGAGCAGTGGGACTGTATTGATGAGGAAGTGGGGAGACGTGAAGGAGTAATAATTGATTCTTCCATTATAAGCAAATTAGCAATCATGTGTGATTGCCCCATCTCTCCTGTAATCTATCAGCCACATGTCACAAACAGCTTCTGTGAAGCAGCGAAAGTGGTGACAAGAAGCGGGTTAGCAGTACACACCTGGACACTTTGGCTTGCATGTCCTCCACCTGAGTCCATGGACAGAGAAGTGGGACCAGCACAAGTGTCAGCTGTGAGGTAGTGTGGATGGAGAGGGAGGAAACGGCAAGACATGGAGTAATACGTACTAGTTATCACATGGCCGCGAGGGCGTTCGCTAATTTATCACACGAGGGTGCAAAGCGCCCGAGCGCAATAAATTAGCGAAACGCCCGAGGGGCCATGTAATAACCGGCTTGTTACAGTTCGAACAGAAACAATTTGCGCTTGAAGTCCCTTGCCATTGAATCATTTTACCGAACGAACTAGACTGTAATTACTACAGAAACCGGAGAACACGCTCTTCTTGACGAAGTAAGGTGAAGGACTAAGCGTAGTGAGGGTAAAGGCTGTCAGCGGCCTCTCCTTCTGAATAAGGCGACGGCGGTGTTTGAGTCGGTGCTATGGCAGATGATTTGAAGACCTGCTAACGGCGTATGAACTCAGAGCTTCCCTGCAGAATGCAGACTGCATGGGATTGAAAGGTCTGTAGAGCTTGGATGGAGAGTGGAGGGACCTTCTTACACATTAAAATTCCATTCAGAAAACTCTAAAGATATAGCATGCACAATTCCGAGTCTCTGCCATCAAACATGCATGTGCAGTGCTGTGCTAGGCATAAATGTTTGGGGATGACCATATTCTAAAGGTGTCATGCACTCATCATTGAGGAGCCAAAGTTCATGTGAACGTTCACAAGGTGTTGAATATCAATGGGATTTTGCTAAAACAGCAGACAAAACGTTTACATAAGGCTAGAAAATGGTTGGATATGTCAATAAGAGCCCTTTCAAAGCAGTGCATTATAAAACAATGCGTTATACACTTACAAATAAGGCAACTGTGCGTTATCTAGTGCATTTGCCAAAATAACACACAGTTGTTTCCTTTGATGTATGGCTTCATCATGTAACAAAGACAACTAGTACCTAAAATACACACTGTACACTCCACATACAGCTGTGTACTGTGACTGGGGTCACTGCAGTATTCACACAGCAGTCATTATAGTGATAGTCACATGTCATACACAGTCACCTGAGGGGAGGTCTGTACTGCAGGGACTCATTCCGTGGTGACCTGATTGTGCTCTGCCCTGTTGTTCTTGCCGAATACCTTGAAATACTGCATTGAACAGGACAAAGTGAAGTACATACCGTATTTGTTCGAATAGAGGCCCGGGCCTCTATTTCTTTCCCGGGAGTTTTGACCCGGCCTCTATTTCTTTCCCGGGAGTTTTGATCCAGCGTCTATTTGAACCCGGCTTCTATTCGAGCCCGGCTTCTATTAAAATATTTGTCTTAATACTTGGCCTTGTTTCCAATATAAAGTCAGTGGTGTATAGTATTGTGTCTCCGCGCATGGGGAGAATGACTGCAAGTCAGGATTCGCACGCGACTAGTTCTGTCATGAAAGAGAGCGTTCTTAGAGGCCACCACATGTATAAGGTGGTAGCGGCTTCCTTGACCGTCTTCTCTGCGCACTCAACGGCTTTCAACTTGAAGGAGATATCGTCAGGTACAGTAGGGGGTTTCCAAACAAGATGGAGTTTCTGAACACTGCGCCGCGCTCTGTCTGCATTCAAAGGAACAGATTCTTGTTGTGTCAGTTTATACATTGACTCTTGTGCTAACTGCATACAGAAACGGAAGCTGCTATACTGAGTACAGGTGAAACGCGGCGCCCTGTTAGGAAACCCCGTCTTGTTCGGAAACCTCCTCCCCTACCTTACGACTTTCTCTTAGACATTGCTCTTGCAACTTTGATGATCCTTGGCAACTGTGAAGTGTGACAAGCGACTTGCAGTTGCTAAGGAGCACAAAAGCGTCGGTCGAGAGGCATTCTGCGTCGATTGTGGCGAAGCCGGCCAATATTCGGGACCAGGCCACTATTCAGACCCGGCCTCTATTAATGAACTGGCCTCCTGACCCCCGGCCTCTATACGGACAAATACGGTAGGTGAAGAGGAAACTCATACTCTTGTAGTTGTGTACTATGCAGAAATATGAAGTGTTTACACATGCATGAATGGCATGGATTGTACAAAATGGCTAGCTAAGAGCTACTAGCACATACAATGCACACACATGCACACACACACACGTATGCACTAACATGCTGAGCAACGACAATAAGCATTAGTTCACGCTAAAATAGCCAATGATCAATGTTAAAGCTATTGATGCACACACTGTTACGGTAACCCTATTAAGTGTAGGAACAGTACAACTGTAGCACATTGTCTCCATCACCTCCAAACACACAGAATCCAATAACTGTAGACATTAGTTAGAATGTACCACATACACAGTAGCACAAACATGTGCATGTACTCACCACTGCATGCCGTCACCACCTTGAGCAGGAAACAGTCTAAGTCATGTTGGTTTGAATCACGTAGGCATTCCATATCCTTTTCAGCAATACGCAGCTTTGCCAGGTGCGGATAAGACTTACTGATTTTACAAGTGCATTCGGTGGCCACTGTGATTTCATGTGATTCCGTCTTGAGAAACATTTGGTCACATGCCTCTGCCATAGCTGTGTGCAGTTCATTCCAAATAATGTGATAATAGTCGTGTGGACAAGTCTTGCTTGGATTGCGAGGAGATATGAAAACTGAAACAGATTCTAGTTTGCAGGTGGCTACTCTAAGACAGTAATCATATCTGATCTGCTGTAAGCTGTCACTGGAACACCTTAGGAGGTCGACAGAATCACTGTAACAATGCTGCTCTCCATAACATTGCTTCTGACGCCGGTATTTGCCACCTAGTTGTAGCAGATTTACAACAAAGTGTGTGAATGCTCCATTAGGAATGTAGTAAGTACGTGCTCCTGCATCATAGATTGTTAGTGAAATGCATAGGGCATTATGATTCAAAGCAGGGTCATAGGTGGAGCTATCTTCCCTTTGATGGAAAGGTCGTAAAACACTAGGAACAAAGTACACTGGATCATTGGTAGCACCATCTGCACCACTGCCTTGTGAAATGGAGGCAGGCAACTTGGCAGCAAGACCCCAGGTACTCAACTGGTCTAAAATGTATTCATGGAAGTTTAATTCAGGAATGGCATCCAGTTTGTCTGGTATACCAAGTCGATGCATTATGGTAGGAGTGAGCTCTCCATAGTCTTTCAATTGACTGAAAAGCTTGGTGTCCTCCCCTGTTCCTGGACCACCAGGGAACTCTTGTTCAAAGGCAATCTCTAAGATCTTTGTCAATTCTTCATACAAAAAATCTGGATTGGTGAAGACTGGCTTGTCATCTGGCTTTCAACCCTCTTCCTCTTCTTGGTCAAGGGCAGGAAAGAAGAACAGGCCCAGAACATGGAAAGCACGAATCATTGCTAGCAAATCCTTCTCATCGGAGACAAGTTTGTGTTCTTTACACAGATCTAAAAGCTTTGAAAACTTCAGAACTCCAAATTGTGGATACATTTTCTCCCCAGACACTTTCCTTTCCTCCTTTGCATGCCAGAACAGAAGGTGGCAGTGAAACCACTTAATGCTCATGCGCAGCTTCAGGCCGAAGTCATTAGAAGTTAATTTCTCACGCACTTCCCGCACTCCTTGACAGTCTTTATTCAGGCTATCCACGGGAAACAAACACCTCACTTCATTGCTTCTCTTGCATTTCTGTACATTTTCCCATGCTGAGCAAACAGATTTGCAAGCTCTTTCAAGGTCACTGTGTGCTGTAGAAAGCTTTACCTCCCAGTCAGTAACTGCAGTTGCTGCACCTTCTCTTACAGGTACTTCTACACCAAATCGTGTACCAACCACCAGTATGTATGAACCCTTGGGTTGGACTGAAGGAGCATGTAGCTGGGAATCATCCAAAACCTTCCTTTCCATCAAACAGAATTTTTCTTTTAGGTTACTTATAGTTTGAAGAGAAGCTTGGAGGAGATCAAGATTGCGGTAATGATCATTGGGTATAGCAGGGGGTTGGTACTTATTCTTACCACAGCCCCTCTTCCGATATGTATACTGTGGCTTAGCATCCAGACCCTCTTGCATATTGTATACAAGAAGGTATGTTGCTCTAGATGTGGCAACTACAGGGTGAGCATCAAAGAATGCAGGCTGTCCACCATTATCAATCAGGTGTACGTAACGCACCTGGAGAGTTTGTTCTTCATCGTACACTGGACACTGGTCATTAACATCCCTCAATAACTTGGCAAAGTCAGCCTTAATATTGTCTGAGGGTTTAGGAATGTCTTTAGAATCAAAATCCATTGAGTGTTCTTCACTAGCTTGGCATGGCTTTGGTATGGAATGGCTACCAGAACCAACAATCTGTCTAGGGTACTCTTCAGGTTGCACATTTAAGATTTTCCCTGAGTCAGATGGAGGGACCTCACTCACCTGGCTTGGCCCAGTAGGAAAAGCTCTTTCAAGCAACACTTCAGGCTCATTCTCATGTGAAGATTGAGCTTCTTCCTCCACAGCTTCCTCATTGGCAGACCTGAACAAACACTGCTGAAACACATCCTTGGTAAGGAGTTCCCAACATATTGAATCATTTTTCATTACATATCGTGTGACAGCCAATTTTGCCTTAGTAGAAAACGGTGTGCTATATTTTACAGGATGGTAATCTCCAAGCAAAGCTGACACAAGTTGTGTCTTTCCTGCTTCTGGAGGCCCCAGGAGGACAACCTTAAACACTGTAATTTCAACTTTGGCATCCTTGGCTTGTGCAACTGCTGCCTCAAAATCTACAATTAAATGAAGTACAGATTACAACAAATCTTAAAAGCATACACAAGAGCACACCCTTTAGTGTGAAAACAACATTAATAACAAAACAAAATTATTGAGACAATACAGCAGTACAGCAGCATGTTAAATAGTTATGTAATAGAAAACAAGTATTTTGAGTTAAAAAGTCGCGGGGCACCAGGGCGCCCCTGAACTCGAACAACTTCCCTGTGTACAGTATGTTCAATATATATTTCTGATAGTTGGGGATGCAGCATTGCTGATAGCCTGAAGATACATCATAATGCCATAGACTGTCCCCAGACCAGCAAGTTATCCAGTGAAAACACCCCTATCAAACTGTCAAAATGCTTTGCTGATGCTTCATGATCTACATAACATTCTGAATGAGGATGTACATGTTACGTACTTTGTGCCTGGAGGAGTGGGCTGGCTAAAACGGCTATCCTAAGTGGCAATACCGTGATTCAATTGTCTCTCATAAGCCGAGTCATTCGACCTCTTTTTATTTGGGGCTGTACCTCACAGGAGAATAGTTAGGTAAGCTTTCTACTACAACAACATTACTTAAAGGTGTTCTAGAAAGACTTTGCATTCTTGGGATACATGGTAAAATAGGAAGAAAGATGATTTTGAGCCGAACAAACAGAGAGCGTCGAATGCGGCCATTTTACAATGACCATCCATGATAGTTGGAGTTGTATCTAGCAGAAGAATCTTTCGTTAAGCTTTTTATGAGTATCACTCTACTAGGGCACACATTACAATGCAACCAGCCTCGCTTGAATGTATAATTATAGCTAGCTATTTCAGTAAAGTACAGTTCATGAGCATAACTCGGCCAGGGCACATACATTTTGGGCAGTAGAATTGTAATCTGCTTTCACTGGCTGTCAGAAAGAAGGGATAGCAAGCCAGACCAAGCACTGGATGGCAGCAGGGCAATCGACACCTACATATTTGGAGCTGCGCAAGGAAGCCAGTCCCTGCTGAGCTAACACAGTGCGCGTTGTGCGCTTCACCCAAGAAAACAGTGGAAGTGTTCCCGGCCACGTGGGGCAAATGACGTCAGCCAATTGCCAATTAACATGCGTGTATCCCTTGCTGGAGCAATGGGCGACGTTAACAACAATCTGAATGCAGCATGCAGGGATGAAGTGGAGTGTTGAGCAGTTTTGTGGCTATAGCTGTGGCCAAATAGAGCGTTTTGTTGTTGTGAGTGCCTGCAGAGAACACTGAGCAATTGCACAATCTAGGTGTCTCGGGCTGACTGGGACATATATACATAAAATATTATACATACATACATATATACATACGGGGGACAACAACACATCACAATTACTTGCTTCACCTTTCGGCTCGGCAATTAACACATGCTTATGAACACATTTCATTCGATTGAGAGACAGCAAAACGCCTAAAAGATGATTTTAAGCTTTGTAAAGAAAGACCTTTGGCAATGACAGAAATATACCTACATGATTACGAACATGAAGCCATACAAATACCTAAATCTGATAACAATATACCTTCAGCACCCCCAACAAATCAGCAATCATTAAACATTTGAATGTTGGTCTCTAATATGCAATTAGATGATTGCCACCTCAGTACCCTCAGTACCCTCCACTGCCACCTAATCAGCAGGCAGGCAAAGCAACATTAATGCCAGAAAGCAATGCAATTATTTCAAAATGGTTCTTGTCACAAACATCAATCAACACAGCATTTGCATGAAAATTAACCACAGGTAGCGAATAGTATAACCATAGCAGCTGAAGAGTTAACCCAGTAGGGCCCAAGTCTAAAATTTGCACCATACACCCAATGCCCAAGTTTAGCTAAATTGCTGTGCATACGAAGAAATTGGTGAACTATGCTTTTACACTTTCAGGCCATTCCTTCATCTTAACGATGATGTACAAGGAACCCAGTGTAGTGTGATGTACTCCATGACATTTGACCATCTATTTGTACCCATTCCGGACTCTTTGGATGAGCGAGTGCTTCCACTGAGCTAGACATCACATGTATAGTAGTTACTTTCCAAGCCTTTTTACAGCCCTGAAATGTGATGTAGATGAACTATTTGGTGCAATATCACAGGAGGAGTAGAGTTGTCCTTCACCAATTCACTACACTGCGCATGTTCTTAGGAATGAATACATGCCATAATTTTGCTCAAACCTACGCAGATGCTTGCATGAAGCTACCACGACCAGTAGGCAAGGTAGTCTCACTGAGAGAAGGTTATGTACATGTCCTGCAAGACAGTTGTTTGCGCCATAGACTTGTAGCCAGGGAAAGGCAATGGTAGATGACACAGTAAGTTGTTAGTATGCATTGGATTTAAACAGTTTTGTGATGTCCTTCTTGGGGATGATTAGAAAGACTCCTGAGCAATTGCTCTATAGCTACCATTGTTCTCATGCATACTCCTATAAATATAATGTATTGTTGCCGACTACATAAAAGTATTCTGGTTGGTTCTGAAGAGCTGGGCCGCATACACATAAAAGAACTTCTGTTATGAAACCACCACTGTTTTACAGTGTGGCATACTTTTATAATAGCACAGGCATCATATTTAGCATAAATGATAGAGAGATGTGCTAGTACAAGAGCAGCGCAGTGTGTGTGTGTGTGTGTGTGTGTGTGTGTGTGTGTGTGTGTGTGTGTGTGTGTGTGTGTGGTGTGTGTGTGTTGCGCGCCTCAAAATGGCGGCCGTCAGAAGGTCAGTCCAAGACAGCAGGTCAGTCTGTTAGCATGTTGTTGCCAGTTCTTTCCCGAATCGCTGGGAGGGAGTCCGGTCAGTGCGCTGACGGAGCGGGTTGTGGATCTCGGTCCACACGAGACGACTGATGAGCGAGATGGCGGAAGTCGCTTCGAGTACGAGGGGCGTATCTCGTCTGCCAACGTCTCGATTGCAGACACACGTAGGGGGAGACGCGTCCTCGACCAGGGGAGCCCACCACCACACCACATGGGTCTGTCAGGCGACCCTAAGGCCTGACTCGGAGCTGGCAGGACCCCGACAGGCGGAAGAGGGACGCGTCTCCCCAACGGCTGATGGGCGGAAGAGGGAAGTATCGTCCCCAACGGCCTCCTGCAGACCACAGACGAGGAAGTGTGTGAAGACGAGAACAGGGCGACGTTCGATGTCGCCACTCGGTTCATCCCTCGTGTGTTCACCCGCGGAGAACTTGCAGGTCTCCCGGGCGAGACTTCATTCTGCACGTAGAGGAGTGAGACGAAGACGGCCATTTTGGCACTTTGGTACGTGGAACGTACGATCGTTACTGGACAGCGAGGGCTCTGTGGAGACTGCACGCCAGGGTCTGGACTGTCGCCAGGTAACTGAGGACCGACGAATCGATCTAGTGGTTAGAGAACTAAACAGGTACAAGATACCAGTTGCTGCACTTCAAGAAACGAAATGGTTTGGGCAAGCTGTGTACTGTGTGGGGAAGAGTGTAGTAATAACAGCTGGTAGACCCACCCCACAGCCAGGTCAGAGCAAGCAGAGAGGAGAAGGTGTTGCAGTTGTATTGAGTGGCCCAGCTATAGCCACATGGAAGAAGGGAGGAGAGCAGTGGAAGACCTGGGGATCAAGGCTAATCAAGGTCACCCTTGCTACTGGAAAGAAAAGTTCCGATCGCTTACATGTGCTTTCATGTTATGCACCAACATTTGCAGCAAGTAGAGATGTAAAGGAAGCCTTTTTTGATGACCTCCAGAATGCTTTGGATGAGATACCACCAGAAGAGTCATACGTCATGCTGGGAGACTTTAATGCCCGTGTCGGATCTAGGAGCGGGGACAGAGATTTGTGGGGCGATGTGAGGGGCCCATTTGGGCTTGGTGAAATGAATGAGGCAGGGAAAGAATTCCTAAACTTTTTGCTACTCAATGAAGCAACCATATGCAACACCCAGTTTGCAAAGAAGCACATACACATGCAGACATGGCAGCATCCAAAATCCAAAAGATGGCACTGCATAGACTTTGCAGTGATGAGGCAGAAGGACAGGAGGAGGTGCTTGGATGCAGCAGTCAGGAGAGGAGCAGAATGCCACACGGACCATCAACTGTTGCGCATCAAGGTGGCGATGACCAGCAAGTGGTTTCACACAGGGAAGAGGAAGCAGAGACCTGTAAAGTATGATGTGGCAAAGTTACAAAGTGGTGGCAGTGAGAGCACGGTGAGAGTGTTGTTTCGGCAAACAGTGAGTGTAAAGGCAAAAGAGACATGGAACGTGAATAGCTCAATTGAGGAAAAGTGGTGTACATTACGATCAGCATTGACAGAGGCAGCCAAAGAGGTTCTTGGAAAGGAGCGGCGCAGACATCCTGATTGGTTCAGAGAGAACATTGAAACCTTGGAACCCCTATTCCATAAGAGGAACCAGCTTTATGCCAAGTACTTGAGCAGCAGAAGTGAAACAGGCGAAGTTTTGCTGAAGCACGCAGACTTGCTCGCAAGGCAACAAGAACAGCAAAGAATGCTTGGTTTCAGAGCAAGGCTGAGGAGGCGCAAAAGGAGCGTTTTGGCGGAAAGAAGGTCTGGCAGTGTATCAGAGACATGCAAAGAGGACGGCGTGGGCTTGTTCCTACCAGGTCAGCAACTATTAGGGATGAGAATGGCAATCCATGCACTACAACTGACACACAACATCAACGGTGGAGAAGGCACTTCTCAAATGTACTTAATATCCCAAGTCAGTTCAATGAGGTAGAACTAGCAAGGATTAGACAAAGGCCAATCAAATCACAAATGGCAGACCTACCAACAATGGAAGAGTTGATCAAGGCAGTTGGCAAGTTGAAGACTGGAAAGGCTGGAGGTAGTTCTGGCATCCTACCAGAAATGGTGAAGGCTGCCTGTAGTGACAGTGACTTCCTTGAACTACTTCTCAGCTTAGTACATCAAGCATGGAAGGAGAGACAAGTACCCAAGGAGTGGACAGATGCCATCCTCGTGCCCATCCCCAAGAAAGGAGACATCACCAAATGCGACAACTGGCGGGGCATTGCTTTGCTAGATGTTGTGGGAAAGGTGGTTGCAAGAGTGGTACAGGGTAGGCTACAAGATCTTGCTGAAGAGGTGCTACCTGAGTCGCAGTGTGGTTTCCGAAGTGGACGTGGTTGCTCGGACATGATCTTCACAGTTAGACAGGTGGTGGAGAAGTCCTGGGAGCACAAGGCCAAGGCTTTTCTTGTCTTCATTGATCTCAGGAAGGCATATGACTCTGTGCCACGGGAAGCACTGTGGGTGGCTTTGAGGAAGCTAGGAGTCCCAGACCAACTTATTGACATCATTAGGTCCTTCCATCAAGACATGAAAGCCCAGATTCGCTTAGATGACACACTGCTAGAGGAGATTGAAGTAGACAATGGATTAAGGCAGGGTTGTTGCATGGCACCTGCACTGTTCAATTTGTACTCATGTGCAGTGGTGGAAAGATGGACAGCGAGACTGGAGGACACAGATGGTGTTGGGGTTTATCTCAGACACAAAGATGATGGGAAGCTGTTCAGAAGGTACACCCGAAATGCAAGTCAGACAACGGCTACAGAGTGCCAGTTTGCTGATGATGCTGTGCTCCTGGCCACCACCAGAGCTGGAGCTGAAAGATCGCTACTGGAGTACGTACAGGTGGCCAGTGACTTTGGACTCACTGTCAGTATCCCCAAGACGAAAGTCATGGTGACTGGCAGTGACGTTACAGATGCAGACAGAGCCCCCTTGTACATTGATGATTCCAACATAGTAGACTCAGTATGTGAGTTCCCCTACCTTGGTTCAGTGGTTGAGGCATCTGGTAGAATGGGCAGAGACATTGACAGAAGAATCGCACAGGCTTCCAAAGCTTTTGGAACTCTACACAAACCTGTCTTTTCTGATAAGGACTTACTGGTGCAAACCAAACGGAAGATCTATCAAGCATGTGTCTTGTCCATACTACTGTATGGATCCGAATGCTGGACCCTCCTATGCAATCAAAGGCGAAAACTGGAATCTTTCCATCACAGATGCCTGAAAGCCATCCTAGGCATATCTAACAGCCAGCAATGGGAACAGCGCATTACATCACTAGAGATCAGACAACGCTGGGGAGACACAGCTTCAGTCACTCAGAAGGTGACAGCGCGCCGTTTAGAGTGGCTAGGTCATCTTGCACGAATGCAAGAGCACCGGCTGCCAAAGAAATGTCTCTTTGGTTGGCTACCCGAACCTCGCCCAAGAGGAGGTCCAAGAAAGAGGTGGAGAGACGTCATCAAAGCTGATCTGCAGGAGATCAATGTCCCAGAGGCTAAATGGTACACACTAGCCAGGACATCCAGAGAGGGTTGGCGTGCCACGTACATGTCAGCCTTGGAGGAGAGAAGGGCTAGACAGGAAGGAGAGCAGCTAAGCACATCATCCCATGTTGTATGTCAAGAATGCAATAGAAGTTTTAGACGAGAAGGGGACAAGAAAAGGCACAAATGCAAATCAGAGAGATTGAAACCTGTGAGTGAACAGCTTGGAGCAGTGCAGTGTCAGACATGCCACAAATGGTATCGAAGCAAAGGTGGACTTGCTGTCCACAGATGCAGACAAGATATCAACTGAGTACCAGAATGTTCAATGAAATTTTGACAATAACTTGCTCCCCCCCATTACTGGGGGTCGCGTAACCGCATCAGCGGCAGTTGGAAAGAAGGAAGGAAGGTGTGTGTGTGTGTGTGTGTGCGCAACAGGAGGAAAATTCGCTGCGACCATTGGAGCTCAAACTCTGGACTTATGTTCTATCGCTGTGTTGCAGTCATGCGAGCCACCGATCCCGGCCAAGGTAATTCGCCCCCAATCACCTTAAGCAACAGCTATGAAACCCATGTCTCAAGGCTGTACTGTATGCTGGTAAGCTCAGTAGATGACTAGCATGCTGCAAAGGGTTCGTGAATCTGAGATAGATGGCAGTATAGGATAGTACTTCGCAATGCATGTTAGTAAGTGTTTGCAAGCTGGCTGTATGATGTGGTGAAGATATCCAACTTTACCTCTCATAGGAAAGACGCATGGCGACAGGAGGAAATTAGAAAGAGCGATAGAGCGTAAGTCTTGAGTTTGAGCTCAGGGGTCGTAGCTAATTTTGCTCCTGTCCCCTCTTTTCCTATGAGCTGTGAAGTTTGATGTCATTTACCAGAGTCAATTTGGTGTAAACTCCTACAGTGTCTGTCTCTGTACATGTGCATAAAGTCATCAAGATGGCAGATGGGAGGCCATGAGGTCACTAGAGTGCAATGGATATCAAGATCAAGCAATGTGCACTGCAGTGGTGCAGTTGATGCTGATGAATGGAACCTCCAATGCACAAGGCAAGTTTAGAGTCGGTGTTGCTGTTCCTCGTCAGCATAAGTGCCATTCATTGCGAATACCTGTTTGGGGCTAACACAAACTGTGCAACACATGACCTTTCACAACAACTACATAACTACTGTCGCCCATGGGCTCCTGTTTTGGGCTAGCTGTCGGATGAGTAACTATCAATAACCATTAAAGGTCACGGTGCCCTAATGGTAGAATATGACCAGTGACAGCCTTGAATATCCACAGAGCCCAGCAGCTATATATATACTGCCAGGGATATGTCGAGTACGGATCTAACCAACTCACCTCTACTCTGTACATCCTCAAAGGACAAGGAGAACAGGAGAAGTGTGCATGTTAAACATACTAGCATTCAGTCTAAACAATGGTACATGGCAATGTAGCCACAACGGGACATTTTCAGTAAAGCCAGTCAGTCTGACAAACTATCAACATATAATTATTTACATACCTGGCTGAGGAGCAGTGGGGTTGTGGTCTTCACCATAGTCCATGCTATCAGTAGTAGCATCACCTTTGTTGGCTTCCTCATCATCAGCATTGTCAGCTGCTATCAACAGAGAGATTACAAAGAGGCCAGGAGAGAGAGAAGGGTGGTACCATAATTATTGTACAGTACAATTACACATATCTAGTAATATTAGAAATAGCTATTTAACAATTAGGTTAGCTAGTGTATCAGAGTTGAAAGGAAGTCCTTCCTTCCTACTACTCTGCATCTGTTCTTGCCTACAGCCTGTTCATATTTCTACTGTGTTCATGTAAAAAGTGATTAAAAATGGCCGCTACATGATCATTGCACTGGGTATCCTGCCGTTATTGGCAACCTGCCGAAATGATGGCGCCAGCTAAATAGCCAAGATCAGCTGTAGATTACCTTAGAATAGGAGTATAGAACATGAGATTGATGAGATGCAAGGAGGAGGAGCTAGCAGAAGAAATGAAGGAGTATCGATTAGACATCTTAGGTGTTAGCAAAATGCACTGTGGTGAGAAGCAGGTCGGCGAGACAGAGACAGTGTTTTGCGGTGTATTGGAAGGCGGTGTGGCAGTAATAATTTTGTAGAAGTTGATGGACTGTGTGAAAGAGTGGAAGTGCAAAAGTGAAAGGTTGATGAAGGTGAGGTTGCAAATTGATGGTAGATGGGTTACATTGGCACAGGTGTATGCACCCACGGATGATAGTAAGGATGAGATAAAGGACAGTTTCAATGAGAGTCTAGAGGAGATGTTAGTTTGTGTAGCAAAACACGACCACCTAGTGTTAATGGGTGACTTCAATGCGAGAGTAGGGAGAGATGTAACAAGTTGGGGAGAGGTGATTGATGGGCATGGGGAGGCGGCAATGAATGGAAATGGCCAAAAGTTGCTGAGGTTATGTGCCATGAATGAGTTGGTAGTTCTGAACACCTTCTACCAACATAGGGATATCCACAAGTTCACTTGGGAGAGTAAAGGGAGAGACTTCAGGTCTGTCATAGACTATTTCATTACAAGGAAGGTTTTGAGGCCAGGGGTGGCTGATGCGAAAGTGATAAGAGGAGCTGAGGCAGGAAGTGACCATTACCTTGTGCTGATGAAGGTGAACTTGAAGGTAAGAAAGCCAACACATCATGAAGAAGTTTCAGTCAGAGCTAAGGGCCAGATTCAAACAAAAGGAGATGTAAGGTAGAACAGGGGGTCAAAGAGGCATGGCTGTGTTTTAGAGATAATGTGAAAGAGGCAGCACATAAGGTGGCATGTAGAAGCAGGAAGAAATAGCAGAAGAAGGTGACAAGGTGGTGGAGTGATAAGGTGAAGGAGGTCAACAAGGAAGAAAAAAGGGTGGTGAAAGAGGCAAATAAGGAGGAGCTGGTAAGATGTGGGAAGAAGCTGCAGAAGTCTTCCTAGGTAATAGAATAAAATTCTGGAAGAAGGTGAAAGGAAAGGAAGTAGTGCACATAATAGGTTTGGGAATTGAAAGTGAAGATGGTGTCCTGCTGACGGAACAGGAAGAAATCAGGAAAGATGGAAGAACTACTTCAGAGGACTGTTGGAGGGTGAAGTGAGTGGGGTAGATATGAGGAGAGTATCAGTGGAGACGAGAGAAGTGTAGCAGACAAGATTGCAGAAGATGAAATTAGGAGGGAAATAACTATGGAAGTTAAGGCATGGAAAAGCTAGTGGTGTGTGTAGCCTCCAGGGTGAGGTCTTAAAGGCTTGCGGAGAGATAATGGTGAATTGATTACATGAGATCTGCAATATGGTATGGAGGACAGGTGTGGCCCAAATGGACTGACAGAGAGCCATCATTGTACCTATACATAAGAAAGGCAGCAGGAAAGAGTGCAAAACCTACAGGGGAAATAGCTTGCTGAGTATCCCGGGAAAGGTTTTTTTTTGCAAAGGTACTCAACAACCGAGTCCGAAGAGTGACAGATGGGCAAGTGATGGAGGAGCAGGCAGGGTTCAGAAATGGTAGAGGATGCGAGGAGCAGATATTTGTGATGAGACAGTAGGCAGAGAAGATGATTAAGAAGGACAGGAAGATGTATGCAGTTTTTGTGGATCTGGTGAAGGCCTATGATAAGGTATGTAGGGAGGAGCTGTGGGAATGCTTGCAGAGATATGGTGTGTCAAGTCATCTACTGACAGCCATAAAGGCAATGTATCAGGCAAGTGTGGCGTGTGTGAGGGTAGATGGTGTGATGTCAGAATGGATTGAGGTGAAGCAGGGAGGGAGACGGGTCTGCCCCATATCCCCATGGCTTTTTAACATATTCCTAGACATGGTAGTAAGAGTATAGAAGTATTGACAACTTTTAAACCCTGTTTCTAGTATCACCAGTGTTTGCTGTTGTTAGAATGGCCCCAAACCCAGACCTGGGGACAAATGTTCATGACAACCATGTAAAATAGTGTAGAAGCCACTGGGCACAATACACACTCCTTAATATACAGTGAAAGCACAATAAAACCCATGCAACCCCACACTGTAAATTTAAAGGGTTATTCACGTCTCAACACACATGTCCACCCCACTGCACTGTACCTTGTGTAGGAGGGTCCACTGCTCCCCCATCACCTCCCATTGCAGCCGCTCCAGTGGGGAAGGCTCCCACTTGGCTCCTCACCGACTGGCAGGGGGTCTGTCTCACAGAGGAGTCCTGTAGTGATGTGAGGTGGGGAGGGAGGCAACACTGCATGCTCACTGAGGCTATAGGTGTATCCACCCTTCAGCACACAACATCAACACAAACTTGTTGTCTGCAGATGTCACTGCAGTACCTTATCACTCAACACCACTGCTAATACAATGCAGTACGTGGCACATGTTGACAAGAACCACACAACGCTCCTATTTGCTTTGACTAGCGACTTGTGCAGCGGTTCAGTAGTAATACATCAAACCTGTTGCACTACACAGCAATGATAAGTCCAGTAGGGCCAATGTGACCACTAAACACACACATGGACTGCCACAAATGGGATATGACTGTGGACATACATCTGCTTAAGTGCATCCCTATGTACAGAAGGTGTGCGGGAGGAAGGGGTGAATGTACAACTACGTATGAATAATAGTATTTCAATGCTGACCATGTGACCTCTAGCCAATGGGATCCTTTATAATGGGTCACATGATATAATGGACATGACTGAAGGTTAAATTGCTCAATGCACACTTGCATTAAGTTGCTAATGCACACTGTTAAATGGACGTTTCAGGCCTAGATGTACGCAGCTTGTGAGCCAAAAACTATCTGTGTGACTCAGTTCTGACTGAATTACGCTCTTTTAAATAGCGAGCCAGTCAGCACTAGTTTTCCACATCTGTATCAAGGAGCAAAGCCGACCACCAGCTTTTTCGCATCCACTCCAAACAGAAGAAGTCCACCATGTTGGAGATGGGCTCATGGAGAGAATGGCAGGAAGGCAACACTGCATGCTCATTGCTCACTGAGGCTATAGGTGTATCCACCCTTCAGCACACAACATCAACACAAACATGCTGTCTGCAGATGTCACTACAGCACCTTATCACTCAACACCACTGCTAATACAATGGAGTGGCACACATTGACAAGACCACACAACACTCCTATTTGCCTTGACTAGTGGCCAGTGCAGACTACACCAGCAGGCAGGTAGTTTAGCAGTGAAAGGGACTGTGTTAAAAGTGGTACAGCACAGCAGCACGTCAGAGATGAAAGAGGTACTGCAGCACAATGTGAAGGTAATGCAGGAGGCACTGATCAGACGGGACCTAAGAGTGAATTGGAAGGCATCAAAGGTGCTGAGAGTATTGAGAAAGAGTACTAAAATGACTGTCAACACTTGTCAAAGAGCACCTGACCTAGAAGAAGGATCCAGTAGAGTCCATGCATAGAGTACCACATGTCTTAGTAATGTCTAGACAGACAGAGACAGGACTACAGGTGGACGTGCTTGTGAGGGGACACACAGAGGATGTCCACATCCAATGGAGACAAACAGTATGTAGAGCTGTGAACTCAGTGGACCATAACTGGTAACTGGTACTGTAATAACTGGCAGTACTATATAACAACAAGTGAAGAGTGTGGAATGATGTTGGAGACATATACAACTAAACCAGCCATGCACTCTGACCCAATCTGACACATGGCAGCTGTTGAATGTGTGCCACCTTACAAGGAGGACTACTGTGCTAGCATTAAGGGTCACCAAGAGAAGCTAATGCCAATTCCAGCTCCTTCTCTCACTTCACCACCTGCCCAGACCAACCTTCTCCTCTGGACTAATGGTTGCTCTCTTCAAGTACTTGGCATTCAGTGGGTGAATGTAGCTGAGGTTGGTGCGGGCTGAGCACTCTCCCCAGTCAGGTGACCCGCCCACTCGAGTGAACTCCAGTGGTGTGGGCGGCATAACGTACTCATCCTCATCCTGTGAGTAACTGTGGCTAGAGCTCATCTGTGAGTCATCACTCAGGTCAATGAATACTGTTGCAGAGGAGGTGACAGAAGCACCATCGTTTGGCGACGCTTGTGAGGTGGGGTCTTCTAATTGACCAGTCCTGCCATGCTGTACCAAACAAAAAGTAGTAGAGTGTGAATTGACAGTCCCATGCAGGCACCTCTCCACACCCACCTCCTCCTGGCCCTGCACCAGCTTTCTACTCTTCTTTACAGGTGGAGAGGCCCCCTCCTCCTCCTTGTCCTCCTCTTCCTCCTCTCGGGTCCTGTCTGCCAGGACAGTCTGAGGGTGCTAGAGAAGGGTAGTTAGATAGCGGGCATTTGTGTGTGTGTGTATGTACATACACATGCATTGCATTATACCTAACCATTTATGGGCATCAGTAAGCACACAGTCTATATCAGGTACTGAAATCAGCACCACTGCTATCACAATACAGTGACATACAGACAAGAACAGACACAACACCACATCAGTCTATGGCATACAGTGAATGTGAGCAGAATTGACCTGCTACAAGATGTTGAGGTACTACGGCCAACGGTACCAGTGCACAAAGACAAGGTTCTCCTGTTCTTAGATGACACTGGTAAACAGTTCAAACAGAGCACATACATACAATGTCTATCCTACGTTTGCCTGAGCATGTTGTTTGTGTGGACTGGTGGGGGAAACTGTGTGATTTATGACAGGGAGGACATGCACCTATTCAGTACTGGAACTAAGCCATTGTTAAGTATGATGCTTACAAGATACAACAATGGTCACACAATTGGCATTAGCGCAAGAGGGAAAGTGTCCGGTTCAAGAATATACTAGGAGATGTTCTGACAACACCCATCATCATACTTTACAGCAATATACTGTAGGGGAATGGTCCAGTATAGCCCATGCAATGTGGAGCCACATGTCTACAGTGAGTGATGACAGAGAACTGACCCAAGGTGTTTAAGACAGCTTCCACTGTAACAAGACCTCTCACCAATAAAAAGACTCAGTAAATCCAGTACACACGAGACCACGAGTATGAGTACTGTGCGTATAGCTTAGTTTCTGTGATAGTAAATTTGGTTCTGCAGACACTCCAGGTCTGTGGACTTAGTAGGCATAGTTCAGAGGATTTCCCACATCCAAGGAGGAAAACAAGACACCAACAGACAGGGTGTGTGAGCTAGAGATGTCTTGAAGAACACACAGAACACATTAGATGGTGTACAGGCAAACAGTATGCTACTTGAGGAATGGTAGTCTAGATAGGATTCTTGGTGGGCCTAGGTTAACTTAGTGAAGAAAGGGGTTCGGTACACTAACAGTAGGACACATGCAACACAATGTCACTTCAAGTCAGGGTGCATCCTACTATAATTCACGGGATCTAGAATATTTATGTATGTTTGTTCAGCCATAAAATTGGCACCTTCCCGGGAATTGGCTCGAGACGCTCCGTGCCAGTTGAGGGACTGGGGTGCTATGTTCTTAGTGGGGTGCCGTTCGCCTAGCTGCCTTGCGGCCAAAGAGCGAGATGTCCTTCGTCAATTCTTTGCAGACCGATACGCCATTTTTAACATTATCGACCGGCCCTTCCACTACCAGTCATTGGTGTACTTGATACAAGCAATGCCAGTTAAGGGAGTGGGTGGACATGAGCTTAGAGGGGTGCCGTTCACCTAGCTGCCCTGCAGCCGTATAGAGTACGCTTCCTTTTTCCCGCGGGCCGAGACGCCATTCTTCATTATTTTTGTCTCTAGGACTTCTGGCTGAATCTTACGATCTTATTCGTTGTCGGCAAACGTTTGAATTAAACTCTACCGTCGTTATAGCAGCCAGCCTCCATTGCTACCTGTGCAGATAGTTCAAAACTGGCAATGTACCGACTCACTGGCTTGCGATAAGCTGAGAACCTGCCCGAAGGCTGGGCATTCAGCTAGTAATGATTAATTCATGCAAAATGAAAGCTCATGAGTGGAAAATATTACTGTTCTTCCTATAACAGAAACAGGCAACAGCCTAATGTATGCCCACTGTCATTTCGATGCCTACCAAAAAGACAGTGTGGGACAACAGTAGCTAATGCAACCCATATAGTAAGGGAGGAAGGTCAGCTTGACATCTAGTGATTGCTGTCAGTTAGCAATAACAGTCACATTGCAGACACCATGCAGGACAGGACAAGGAGGGCAAAGGACAGGGCAGGCTCTAATGGACAACTGTGATATTGTGTTGGAAATGGTACAATGTAGACTGCTCTCTGAAATGTCACTGACCTCAGTCCTGTCCAGGTCCATCACTGTGTCCTCATTAGTTGGCTGGGAACCTGTTGAGTGAGGAGCATCACCTGATGAGGTGTCACCTGTGTGTGAGTGAAACAGACAAGGACAGAGAAAGTGGACATCTCACTACATGAGGCTCACTCTACAGGAGGTGACCAAACACCACAGCATGTGATCAGACAGACACACAGGGCAAGAGGGGAAGGTGGTGTGCTTGAGTGACTGGGATGAATAAGGAGATCTCCTTGCACACAATGGGAATGTATTCCAAAGTCTAACCACACACAGTAATGTACTTACATACCTTACACACACGAGGGATAAATCTCTTATTTGGATCCATAAACTAGTGCTCAAGTGTTAGGACAATACCACCATATTTAGCAGATATCTAGTAGCATATCTGCACTCTACTACACCTCAACTGACTGCACTACAGCATTCAGGCAGCAATGTAGGTCCTAATACATGTACATTGGGTGCTACACATGCCCACTCATGTAGTAATGACAGCACTGCAGTTCAAGGCAGTCAAGCAAGAAGCTCACTTCACCACCTACAGGTGAACAGGGTTCACACACAAGAGAGAGCTAGCCCCACCCAACCCAGCACAGCCAGCTGGGGAATGAGGTGCTGCTTCTCTGATACAACTGACTGAGGACTTGACAGACACAGCACAGACACTGCATGAGGAGACTGACTATGCACCACTCACCAACTGGACAGAGCTCAATGGAGGGGCGTCCATAGTTGTCTTGTCCAACTTTGAACTTCCTCCTCTCATCTGCTGTGAGTTGTGCTAGTATACCATCCACTACCTGTTGGCCTTCTTGGTTCTTTATCCAAGGCTCCAGTTGGAACTCTGTAATGTTCTTGTTCCTGACAACTCCTCTCACAGCTGCCACTCCAAACTTGTGTATGAGTGTTTGTGGTACTGATGACCACTGCAGGAGTGAACAGTAAACAACTGCAGTACAGAACACAACAACTTATTGTGCTATAACAATAATAATGTGCATATGTGAGCGGATTTGAGAAAAGGGACCATTTCGCGCTATAAATCAATTTTGAGTTAGTGGTACTGAGTCACAGCACAGTTGATGGACTCTCTGTTGCACTTTGTTGCGCTTCAATACCTGCTCCCGTTACCGAGTTACGCTCGCTCAAAGTACGAAAATGCGCTCGGTGCAATTTTCGAGAAAACGGCCCGTAACCCTCCGTTTTTATATCCGTAAACATGGCGACGGCGTAACTAGTCTTCCTGGTTTGAAGCGTTGGAAAGGACTAGGCGTTTCAAACTTGGCCAGGATGTTGGGACTATACCACAGGTGCGTATGATGCAGTAGTCCGACTTTACTGGAAACACGACTCGTTTGCGTGTCTTCGCCCGTACTGACACTTTATACATAGCGCGAAATGGTCCCTTTTCTCAAATCCGCTCACATATACACAAAGTAAAAAGTTCAGAATGAAGAGTTTTAGATCCGCGTTATGTGACGAATCGTGACGTCACAACGTTTACGGTACAAAATGGCAATTTACATACGCTGGAATGCCTCTTCATGCGTACTAAACGCTGAAATTTCACCATGTACGTTGCGGTTTAGGTTTATCACATGACTCATTAATGAAGTATTGTGATGTCAACGTTCAGTTCTCTAATGTGTGTTAGTTGTCACTGTCACTGCACAGACAAATGAGCCATGTTGTAGCAACAACTTAGTGGGACAGCCACAGAGTGACAGAATATCAAGCATATTACTTCCCACCACACATGGCCCATTAGCAGTAACAACAACACAATGTCATACTGCAATGAAGTCACATTGCATGAGTGGACTTTGAAACAAGACTGTTCCATCTTCTGTCTGACAGCAATGAGTGTGCACACATTACTGTGCATGGTCTACTCAGGTTGAAATCACTACAAAATGAATAACACATGATGGCTTCCATTTGGAGCTACGTCAACTACTCTACATTAAATGCAACTAAACTGAGAGCCACCTGTGAGACAATACCATGCAAGCAGATGAGCACACATGCCAAGTCCACACCATGTCTAGAGCTGAACTTGTTGGAATGAAATGTAATGTGGTCAGACACAGCCAGAGGACTACACTGATACACAGCTCATCAAATCCTGTCAGAGTCACATCACTATAGTGCACACAGAGTGCTTTAGGTCATCTCCAATAATACACTTGACCACCTCCATCAATGCGGTGTAGAATGTGATGGTTAACTGGTGCATGATGTACACATGCAGTCACTACCTGACAATAGTCTGTTGGAGACAGTATACCTGAACTATAAGAACTGCATGTGCATGTGTCTGTGTAGTCTCATTCCTAGCTCCACTTCCTCTACCATGGCTAACACAGGGGTGGGGACAAAGTTATAGTACTGCAAATACAAAGGACCAATCAGATTGTTCAGAAGTCATGTGACATTGTTCAGATGTGCATATTTCATAGTAATAGTGTTTGTTCATCATAGAGCAAAACTGGTAAACATGCCATTGTTGTTGTTGTTACTGTCCATTTAGTGAAGCAGTGATATTTCTACTCCGTGAATCCATCTGCCAAAACTGATGTTAAGAACCCACAAACAATACATTCATCTGCCATTGCAAATGTAGCCATGATCAGCCACTGAGTTGTCAGCTGTCATGTACCTATCACATGGCATTCACCACACAGTATCAAAGTTAGGGACCAGACCCACTGCTGGGTAGTTTCAAGAGTGGCAACTGGAAGTGCATGGGATGGGCTCAAGACTAGTATCTGTGTGCCTCATACAACCAGCTAACCAATAACTGGTGGCATAAGTAACAAGCCATACAACTACATGGGCAAGAGGGGAAGAGCAGTGCACAGACATAACACTGCCAGTGTTATGTCTTATGCTCTCCTCAATAGAACACATAACACAACCAGTGCACCAGACAGTGCATACAAGACAGACATTTCAGGGAAGCAGCTACAACAAAGTGCACCTCTTGACAAGCAACTGAGGCCCACTAGTCCAATACTGGTACAATGTTGGCTACAGTACCCTTGTGGGACCAGAGTGATTTGGAGTCAATATGCAGTGTACAACTGATGATTGATTAAACTTACTAATACTGCTTACTAAGTTAAATCTCAACTTCTTCAACCTGCCATGTCCAGCCAGCTTTCCTTCAAGCTCCTCCAGCTTAAGGCCATCCTCTGCTAGTCCACTCTAAAGAATGACATGATTAGATCTAGTAAGCATCCCACACACTCTCTGCAGTCTGCACAGTGTATGTAAGGTAACAGGACAAGTAGAAACCTATCCACTATCCAAACTGAGTCACAGCCAATGAAAGACACAAAAGAAGTGGAAGGGCCATTTTGGCTAATACCAAATGACTGAGGAATGATGAACATTGTATAAACCATGACCACACTGAACAACAAAACATTACATGAAGTCATCTGTTGTCAACTGTGGGTCTGAGGTAGGAGTGGCTCATGCAACCTTCAATATACAGGCTCTTTGGCATCATTCCTGACATGATAGTGGGAGAAGATTTAGGGCATGCTATGAGGGAGGAGTTAGACTAGATAGCTGCCTGGTGCAGGTGGTAATGGCACACTCAGTGCTGATCACACAGGCAGAAGAACACTTGAGCTGGAATGTGGCAAGGTTATGAAGTAGTGATGAAGCACAGGTTAACTGGTATAAAGTGAGTGAAGATAAATATGTGGTGATTGGCAGAGAGCCTACCAAGTGTACTGTGGAAATGGGAGATGTAAAGAACAAGTGAGGGAGATGGTCTACCTGCAGGAGTTTAAGTGAGGCTGAATTAATGGAGAGACAGAAACAGCCATTCAATGACAACAGTTGATGCAGTGAAGAACTGTTGGGAGACAGAGTGTCCATGCAAAAGAGATGATGTTATAATGCAATGGTAGTGTCACCCTATAAGATATGGCTGTGCATGGGAGTTGGGTGATTATAGAAGGATTACTGGTGAGGGTAGTGTAGCAATGCCGATGAGGCATTGCTACACGTGTCATACACACGTGAACGCCAGGCCACTGTGTGCACCAGGCAGACACGTGAACACGTGTCTGCCTGGTGCACACAGACACAACTCAAGGGAATGCATACATTCCCCAGTTGTTATAGTCAATTAGTGAGGAATCAAGGTCAAACAATGTATGAGCCATTGCAGCTCAGCTGAATGATCCACAGCAGCAGTTGTTTGTTACCTGTATCAGTAGCTACTGTAAGCTGTTTACTCTGCAAATGCATTGTACACACGATGTAAAACAAATAATAGACGTACGTGCTGTGGGGCACTGATGCTCCAACACTTGAGCTCTTCCACATGCTCAAAGAAATCCACAACACCACACACCAAATCAAGTGGGACATTCCATAAGGTGACCCTTTCCACACTCCTCTGCACCACATTGCCTACAGAGAGAAAGGTTTGTAAATGAGCTGCTACAAGTGTGAGTGTGGTCCATTATAAGGTTTACACACCATTGACAATTAAGCCTTCCACAACACAGTTAGAATTGCATGGGTTGTGCCATGGTTGGCAGTCAAGTACAATAACCTACTACCATTACTATTACATCAACAACAAGTGAGTGAATCTCTACTTGCATTAATCCCATGTATGTAAGTATCCTAGTGAAATGACAGGTGTGTGAGTGATTAGTACATCAAACCACAAGTGGACAATATCAAGCTGTCACTAACAACTAGAAAGCTACAACAATATGAAACACTAGGGCCCAGGTAGCATACAGTGCAGGTTGTATGGAGAGCAGCTTTGAGACCCTTCAAGTCAGTATCTGCACTGGTCATTATCATTACCAGCATTAGTTGCAGAGAGCCTGGACCACTAAAGGCAATGTATGACAAGCTGTACACATTACAGTTTACAGACAATGATCACAGCTTACAAGGTCAGTGTGACAGATCAAACACTGTCATTCAACTTACCATCACAAGGCCAGTCCCAGCACTGTGGTAGTAGACGCAGTGACAAATCTGTCAATGTAGTGTTGTTACTGAGGCCCAACAGGAGGTGGTGGGTGAATAGCTTGACATCTTCATTAGATCTTAAGCCACCACCCCACAATTCCAGCTTTGTCATTGTCTTGTTCTGAGCTAGTGATGTAGCCATCTTGTCCAGAAGGTCACGGCTCAGGCTCTGCAGTGAGCAAGGAGGTGAAGTACACATGAGCATATGAATTATCTAGAATATGTAGTCTGTGAGAGCAGGAGGTGGTGAAAGGAGGGATGGCTTACAATGAGACAGAGAAGGAGTGAAAGCTAAGCAGCTATGCTAATAGGTCACCCCATTGCAGTGAAGTGGACTGGTGAAGACTTGAGATTGGGGAACAAACAAGGTATAAGCAGAAGAAATACGTAGACTGAGTGTAGGTAGCAGGGTGTGCAAATGAATTAGAACAGTACAGGTCTAGAAGGTGCAGCTTGAGCAACACACCAGCTGTCACACAAGAAGGAAGATATGGACAATTCTGCACAGAACATGAGTACATCAGAAGACCTAAAGCTGTGTCCTCTCTCAGCTTGTTCTAGTTAAAAGGCATACACACAACCACAGACAGCTGTCTGAAACAATGAGCAACACATTAAAAGGCTAAGGCTCAGGGTCGGCAAAGAAGAGTCAAACAATGGGCAATGCACATCAGTTGTGCAATAGTTTAACAGTAGCAGGTAGAAGACTTGTATTTGTTCTTGTAATACCACAGTCAAGACGTAGCTACTTAGACCCCGTGACGTGATGTGACTACGCGAACCCCATGGTAAGCCAACAGGTTGCAACAAGACCGCTGGCACCATTGGCTGCAGAGACACTAGCCTTATCATCCTAGTCACATAGCTTCCTCGGTGCAGTAGAGGTACTCATCTATGGGCTTGCAAGACCCATGAGATGAGGGAGGTGGGGTACGGCCTTGAGTGACGACATCAGAGTATCTGTTCTAGGCTCCTGGCCGTCCCCACCTACCCTTTTGAGATCTGGATTCTGTGATCTGGACACGAACACATGCACGCACACACACACACACACACACACACACACACACACACACACACACACACACACACACACACACACACACACAGTAACTGATAGAATAATATGACAGAGAGATGCAATGCCACTTAGCAGTAAAATATGTAGCTGCAATGGCTAAATTACAGTACTGTTATTCCAATACATTACCTCAAATATTATGTCATGTGACTTAGTAACTATTACTAGTACATCTCCATATTTGGAGATTAAGATTTTGAGAACTGGTCAATTGAAGGAACCTAAGATGCAGTTTCAACCAAATCAGTGATAGCAAATTTGAACAAGAACTTTGGCAGGAATATCAAACTACATTTCAACAATGACAGGGAAGAATGATTCTGGTATTGTACATTCAAAACCAGTCTATGTACCTGAAGGCAAGGCATGACTCAAGATGAGCATTGCATACACCACAACTGTATACAGTGAAATATTGACACTATTAGCACATTGCATCAAGTCAACAGTCATCAGCTGCCAAGGTTGGTAGGAGTGACCCAGCTAGTGTCCCAAAGAACACTTACTGTTAACACATTACTGACATGATAGATGGAGATCCCTGCAGAACACCCCACAATACAATTCTAATGGGCAGATACAGTATCACCCACAGAGACAGCTTTGGTGCAGGAATGCAAGATTGGATCCAATTCACAGCTTGTGGATTGACATGCATGGTGCTTAGCCCTTTAATGATTAGACAGTGGTCAGCAGTGTCAGAAGTGTTAGCCACATCTAAATAATATAGTACACCAACAAGTAAACCTCAGTCAAACGTTAGGTACCAGTTGTCGGCATTGTGAAGCAGTTAAATGTCAGTGGAGTGGTGAGGCCAGAATCTCAATTGGAATGGATAGAGTAGTTGGGCCATACTGAGATGGGAATCAACCAGACACTGACAGCAGTGGGTGTGGTGGGGAATCATTTTAAAACTAGAAAGCAGTTATTTATTATTGAAGGCCTACAGAGTTGAAAGCTGTTAGTGCTTGAAAGTGACTAGCTTGGACTGTGTGAGGAATGAAAACAGGCAAGAGATGGAAGTAGGCACTGGCAGTAGGAGTGATAAGGAAGAGGCTTGAGAGAAAGAACAATTGTGAGAAAAGCCATGGAGTGATGAGAGGGCAAACAGAAGGAAGGAGGTCCAGAGGGAGGACAAGATAGGTAGCGATGGAGTGGGAATTAAAACTTACCACACACTGCCTTTAATGCCCTGTATCACTGGTTCTCTGAATGCTGATTATGCATGCAGTGAGGTTAGCTGTTGGGTTCTTCTTCGGTAGTCCTTGCACAATTATAGGGTGTAGGGCAGTAATTCAACCAATTGAAAGGTGTCAGTGCGACGCAGTCCAACAAAAGATTGAGGTGGTTAGCCTCAAGCAGGCCTTCCCTGGGCCAGAGGTGTGGCAAGTCCTGTTTACAATCCTCACAGGCCCAGGAAATATGCTGTAGGATGGTTGATGGCAGCAGGGGGAAACGACACGCTGCAACAGAGGGCGATCCAACTTCATTCGCTGCGAACTTCCGTAAGTCACCGTGAGAAGTGGCACTGACTGATGACAAGAAACCAAAACGCTGTCGATGCCTCTACATTGTGGTATATTTCAATGACAGACAACGTACGAGCTCTGAGTGGCACTATTTCTCTTGTCCCTTGCGACCGCGCGTGGCCTCCCGCCATTTTAATGACGTCATAAACAGTGGCTAACATACTCGTCACAAGGCCATAAAAGGGCATGTCAAAAACACGCTACATTCACGTAGCAGACACAAAACACCATAACATGCTGCATACATCGAAGGGAAAGTTACAAGATGCATGTGTTGGACATGACTAGATTGAAGGATGTGGACAAGGTGACTGAGTGATAACCTCTGGAGCTATCATGTCCTATACCTCTGGATTCAGAGGCACTACTGAAGTCTCAACTTCAACAACAACTTCTAAATGCAGAAAAATTAACTGTTATCTTCAGCAAGATCATATATAGAGGAGACAACTACAGATAATCAGACATATGAAAATGCACTCATTAGAGGGTGGAGAGAAAGGACATAACAGAATTGCATGACTACTTTCTGCCAAAGTTAATAGACTCTTACTTAGTGAAGTGCTAGGGTCGCAGTGCTAGCGTCACACCTAACAGTCTTGGTGCCCAAGGACTGTGCTGATCTGAGGAGCCTGAGTCAGTACAGATTTTCCAAAGTGCTGCTGTTATTCGATTACAAAAGACCTAGGCCAGATCATGGTAATGAACTTGGCTGGTGAAGCCATTCCATGCACTGTTTCTCTGTTGTGTCCACTGTTACATACTACAGCCTTACATCGTCACAAGCCAAGTGCTAGTGGATGATTTAAGTGCAGAATGGAGATGCAGCAGCAAGCTAAGCAGGTTTAGAGGAAGAAGTCAGCTTACATCCTAAAGTTGGCAAAGTTCTAGCCAATTTGCCCGCCTTATTTTGAACTACCATATTACAGCTTTTCAACTGTTAATTATACACTTCGCAGATATTGTTCTTTATCATTCCGACTTAGCAGCTGATTTAAGTAATCCGATAAAGCTAGATATTTAGGTGGTATAAGTGAGCAAAACACTTAGCAGCTGACTTAAATGTATACATAAACAGTTTAGTCTTATCCATCCATTTTAATAGTGCATGTTCCAACACCTATGCTAACAATTGACTGTACTACCAGTAGACCAATACATTGCTGCTCCTAACTTTCAAAGGACTCAGAAAGTCACATGAATGTACACTCAAAACAGAAGCCATCTTAATTCTGCAACAAGGCAGGCGAAATTGAAATGACTGGCAGTAGAGGTCCATGCTGTTTCCAGGGAGCACATTCCAAATGAGAGTCTTGAGAGTTGTACTAGACACTGCAAATATTGCTTGCTGTGAAGATTAGTGCAGGCCCATTATATAATTACACACCAGCTGCCACCATGGGTAAATCAGTCTGTAGGCCACAAGTGCACACATGGCTTCAGTATGTCCACTGTGTGTTGGTTGGAGTGGAGTATGCTGTTCACATTCTAAATAGAGTGCTGGACTGAACACAGCAAGGTAGTCTATGCACAAGTGGTCAAATGTGTACTGTGAATGTTTAGCAAAAGGTGCACACATGAATCCACTCAATCAGAAGCCAAAAAGTGGCCATGTACAAGTAATGCTTCCTTCATTGCCTTCATGTGCCATGTCTTCTGAACATGTTAGAGTGGGATACCAGACATACCAAATACACACAACAAGCCAACAATTCTTCGTCATCTTCCAAGCATGCTAGATGCATTGATTACCTGAAATCTGTCCACATTCATACACATTACACTTTACAATACGTTATGTCTGAGATGCATACCAATGTGCAGAACAACCTATGCAGCCATGTACATACATACAGTTACTGTAAATAACACAAGATAGACACTGCAGTAGTGTGTCATGGTAAGCACACTATATTGCACTCATGTGTCACTGACAACTAGTGCTTCCCCCTACTTGGTGCACCATTGCTATAGCTAATGTAATTAACACCATTACAAACAGTTCTTATATATACTTCACAATATCACACATCTACATCCAAACTTTCTGTACAAAACCCATCATTATCAGACACTGCATTCATTTCAGCCAAAAGTATACATGTAACTAGAGCTGACTGCAACACACCAATAAAAATACGGAATACCCTTCACACCAATCAGTGCTCGCACCTATTTGTTTAGTGTGACGTTTACACTGACATCAGTATTCACACTGCTGTTCACATCATTTCTGATCAATTAGGAGAACTTCATCCACACAAGGATAAGAGCAAAGTCCACAGCTCTCCTGGACACAGCATAGCCTAACGGCATGTTGTGTACAGTGGGAGGATCTCCTCCAACTAAAACAAATTTAATGTACCACCCATGCATGCACAAACAATCCCACCAGGTGGTATGTTGTGTACTACATACGTACATGCAAATCCTCAAAGTAGAGTACCAAATTTGCAGTAAAATGTACTGTAAGATGCTTAGTCTCTTACAAACCATTATAACGGGTATGTGTGGCAACTATATACGGTCTCTTGCACTGCATGGTTGGAGTGAACATCACACTGACAACAGATGTGCTCACAGTGGCAACCAACATGCACTACATGAAGGGCCATCAACTCCTAGGCTGCAAATAACTAACTGCTTTGGCACAAAGAGTGGATCACACCCACCTGACTACTAGTGCCTGGCTTTGAACAATTACATGTAGTAGTAGCAAAAGAGCAAGAACATTGCACCATGCTAACTTCTAAACAGTAGTGCTTTTGCCACTTGACCAATATACAATGTGTTTGGGCTACTTACATTTTATACATAAAATGGGTGTATCATATATATTGTATATAATAGACAGTACTTGGATAGCTGCATCACTGATCATCAAAATGAAGACATGACAAGAGAAGCCATACCTCCTGTGACAAGATATGCTCTTATACAATTGGCTACATTTAGTGGAAGAAAGACTTTGACAAGTTTGGTATTTGAATCCAGAGTTGGATATATGGTTCTCGCTTACTTCAGTAGGTCTAGGCTTAGGTGTGACAAGGATGCAGAAGAGAGAGTGCACATAGAGATGCATACAGTTGACATACCTCCAATGGATTGGTGATGCCCGTACACTGAAGCTCTTTCACATGTTCAAAGATCCTCACTACATCACACACAACATCAAGTGGGACAGGATCCAAAAAGATACTCTCCCGGAATTCCTGTGCACTATCACCTACAGAAGAAATGGATATGACACAAATTAGGAAATTAACAGCATACAACCACATGCATGACTGGCAACAAACTGTACAGCTCAGTTCAATGCAGCTTGTTAATACCAGTAATTCTGAGTGGACAACATAACAGTATTTTCAGTGCACCAGTATCAATTAGCACATTTCAACCTATTCACGTCTATCAGTTGTCCAAAGTTGCAGCTAAAACAATGCCACACTACAGCAGTATTACAGCACATGGCCATGTTACAAGACATAGTGTTAACTAACATATGGTCCATGCAAGGTCCTTCAAGGACTAATGAAGAGTGTACACAATTGCAATTAGGAAATCCTTAGCAATGTACTGTGGTCTTCCTCAGCAACGTGAGACCAGGAGATGCAAGAACCAGAATAGACTACAGAATGACGCTAAACACTACTGTTCCTATCACAGTCCAACCATATGCCATCTCCTGAAACATCTCAAGCAGAAACAACAGTAAATGAATGGAACCATGTGGTCACATGTACACAATGTCCTCAGTAACTGCAGTTGAGCGCAGTTCAATACACATTACAGAGGCTACAACTGAAGACATCAACAGTGGAGTACAGGAGGACAGCTGTTAAGGACTGTAAAAGGCATGCAACATTCTTACACTGCGCCACTGCGCGGAGTTGTCACAGACAAAAAATGGGCTATTCTCAACATCTAGGTGCTTGGGCTACTTGTAAGCACTGCGAATTGGTTGGAAGTCGCGGAATACTGGCTCCAGCTCCCTTCAAAACAAATCACATGCTACGATTGGTGCTTGCCGCAATTCATTCTCTAAGAGGCAACCTTGGAAGACTTTGTGGTCGGCCATTTTCAGTAAATATATCATTTGGATGTCGTTGGATAATGAACGTTAGCCATACGTACCTACCTTGCTGCATGTGTAGCTACCTAGCAAAGCATTTTCTGGATGTATGGTAGTCACTTAATTATGTGTTTACTATATATATACCAAGGTACCAACTATACGGTATGTCTGACCCATAACAAAATCTCACACTCTACACATACTGTGTGCATTACTGTTCCCTCCATTACACTTTTACCTCTCTATAATATAGTCCAGGCACAGAGCAACCAGTGCACTTCCGTTGTTCCAAAGCTAAACCTAGCAACCTAAAATAATTCAATTACAACATAAAGTGTGAGTTCACATGTTTCTGTCCGATTTTGTATTAGTTATAACACTCCCAGGAGGGATATGGCTTATCAATCAGCCATATCCTGAATGGAGGTGTTATAACTAATACGAAGTCATACAGAAAATTTGAACTCATACCACATGTACAGGATTGTCGCCATATTGTATAAAAATTAATTACGGTTATGTAATGCTGAACATGCTACGTATGTGTAGGACATGTCAGAAGAACCAAACACTAGTCAACACTGTATGCAGCTGTACTGAAGGAGCCACACAACATACAAGTAATAGTTAAATGCTGACCAAGAGGTGTCTCTGAGATTTAAAGCACGAGGCACGAGGGCGCGAAGCACCCGAGTGCCAAGTGGTCTAAATCTTCAGAGACACCGATTGGTCAGCATTTAAGTGTTGTAGGTCCCAAATGATTGGGTAAGGAGCCGGCAGTGAATCAGTTATACTTACTCATCCTTGCGTCATCACGTGTCTACCGGAAGTAGTTAGCTACTCCTGACAATGGCGGAGAAAATGTCGTGTGATTCGGGTCTCAAGTTGAATTTTTCATCTCGCAGCAGGCGTTTGCTACAGGTCGGCAGTGGATGCAGCGCGTCAGCTAAGCCTAAGCTTACTCACTATCAGCCATGTCAGCCACAGCGTTTCCCGAGATGTGTACGTAGCTACCAAAACCTGTTCCCCTCGTAGCTTGTAACCAGCTGCAGTTCCAATTTCTTGGCTCTGGTTCGTAGCCGGATTGTTGCTGTACCTTGTTCATCGACGAAACAAGTAAGCCTGTACATCGTATCATATGTTATGGCGCCACAATTGTTATCACAGCTGCAGTTCTGTTCAGCTGCAGGGATCTACGGGATTTAGACACCCGGTATCTAAATGATAGAGATCCCGCGCGAAATACAAGAGAAAGTCTATGAGATTTAGAAACATCGCTTAGAATACCCGTTACCATGGTAACAGAATCTATTACATAATGGAGACACAGCTAGCTATTGCAAGACATTAATGTACAGATGCACTCAATCCTGTGATTTACATAAAAAGGGCAGATCAATCCTGTCAGGAAAGGGTGCTGTTCAATTGCACAATGTACCAAAGGCACATTTAGACACTGACACATGTTCACTATTCTAATTCATGATGACTTTGGGTGCAGAACACTATGGAAAAACCTCACTCTGTGCAGCAACAGCACATTGTCATTAGGAGAACAACAGCACCTGCCAACTGGCAAAGTATTAATTTTACTAAAATAAAAGAGAGCCCAACACTGCTGCAATAGTAACTCACACATGATGTGGCCTGACAGCCATGGAGGAAACTCTAGATACACTCTCTCCAGGGTGGTGTTCAGGGAGACACCCAGCATGAGATGTTCAATAAACTCCTTCATAACTTTAGATTGAGTCAGGCGTCCTTTAGCCTGACTCAGTAAATCATCATCCCGCTGAGCACTAGTCAGACTTAACACTTTCAATGTCTTGTTCTGAGCCAATGCAGCAGCCATCTTGCTCAGAAGTTCAGGGTTAAGTGTCTACAATGATGGGAGAAACTGTGAAATTGAAAGATAAGTAGGTACTTGATTAATGTGTAAGAGCACATGGTTGAGACAGAGACTTAGGAAGAACCGTAAAGTGGGAAATAATGGCGGGGATCTTAACAGTACACAACACGTCATAGTCTTGACAGTTTGGTGGATTTGTAAATCCATCACATATAATTCCTTGCCCACATTTCCATCTGTTTACATGCAGTTATTGTCATGTAGGCGACTCCTTTAAATGTCGTCAGTGCGTACATATGCAGTCAATATGGACACATAGGAAGTAGTTGAACACAACTGCAGTGCTCTCTCAAAAAGGAGGCATAGTAAATGAACAAACGTACATACTCATTGCCAGAGCAAGCTCCTGTAGTTCATTGGGATGAGAATGTAGGCCAGAAAGAAGTGCAGTGCGACTTGCAGCACCTATACATTGGCTATACCACCAAAGGGAGAGAGCCCTGAATAGACTAAGATCAAAGGTGTGCTGCTGAGATGACATGAAGCTAGAGCCAATGGTATTCCTTTGCCAGTATTTTCTGCGACATCATCAGTATTTTGGATGCTTAATAAAGCTTAAACCCTCCATTAGCCTTTTGCAGCAAGTGACCAAATTTTGTGCCCGCCAATAGTTCCCGCTACAAGGTATTATGGTCAGGTGTGAGTGGGTTTCTGGTGCCCCACTAATAATGAATTGACAAATAGAAGCATAATTATTCTATTTCATGCCATTCACATCACTTATACTTCACATCAACCATCACCATCTGTCTGCCTTACACATTTATACAGAAGTGCTTGTATCTTTGTCATTTGTGATGAAGGAAGGTAAATGAGAAAGAAACGTCTTACAGATCGGTTTCTTGCTGGCTAAGTTGAACAATCATACCATATACATAAATGGGTTTACTGACAGAGAGATGAGAAGGCCATTACAAGGTGGTGCACTGTGTAAATATGCCACATCATTCTAACAACAATACCAATCATAAGCACACAATGCTGTTGTGTGTGTCAACTGTGTTCTAACACCATGATCAATATTTGCAATGCACATTGCACACACACTGTGTTGATTGGCACCATCTCACTTGTGTAGGGTCTGAAATATGACAGTTCACTTCAGCCCTGTTGCAGTACATCAGTTCCACAGCTACTAGATCAAGTGGGACAACATCATTCAAGGACAAAGTGAAAATGCTTTGTTCAGCTGTTGGGGACACAGAATGAAGCACCACATAATGCACAACATAGCAAGACTTTGTGAGCAAAACTATGTACAATATAGATAGATGCAGCTCTACATTGTATCCTAAAATCCTAGTTACGGTACGAATCACGTGTGAAAAAATGGCGGAAAGTCCGAAAGTCGTTGTTGTTGTCGCTCTGCTTGTTCTTGCTGCGCGGGTCGCATCCTGTCTCCAGGATTTCAGGCAAAGCCAAGTGCATCCTGATCCCTACAATCCTGTCTTGCTCGCCCCTGAACTTGAGGTACCGTTGTCAGTAGCTCTCGCGCTCTCTTCCAGTACTCAGTCTTTGCCGCGGCGGGTGGATATTCGCTGCTCTCCTGAGCGTAGGAGGTGCTCCCTTCCAGCGAACTTACCTGGCAGTCCCTGGTTCCTCTTGCTAGTGCTGTGCGGCGATGTTGAGACAAATCCCGGTCCTGTTTGTGGATGCCAGCATCCTTCTAGGAGGTGTGACAAAGTACCATCCTTCACATTTACTCATCTGAATGTTCGCAGCCTCTTTCGGCACCTCGACCAAGTTACTGAGTTTGCCGAAACTGTCTCCCCTGACATCTTAGCCTTGTCCGAAACCTGGTTAGACTCCAGTGTTGATGACTCCATGCTGTCCATTCCAGGGTTCACTATCCACAGAGCTGATCGACATCGCCATGGTGGTGGTGTCTGCATTTATGTACGCAACTCTCTTACTTGCAGGAAGGTCTCCATCAGCAATAACTCCTCAACATCTTCAGTTGAGTCAATCTGGCTTGAGGTTCACTCCCGTTCAGTTCCATCTAAGATCCTAGTTGGTTGCATTTACCGTCCTCCCAGCCTTGGTGTGAACAGTGTTCAGTTCCTCCTAGATATGATCGATCATGCTCTCACTCTGCGGGACCATGTTGTAGTCTGTGGAGATCTGAACATCAACCTTCTGGACTCAGACCATCCTCAATCTATCCTCTTATCTGAATTCATCAAATCTCGTAACCTGCTTCAGCCCATTGCTTCACCCACTAGGATTACCTGCAATAGCGCCACCCTCCTTGATATCTTCCTTGTTTCATCCGAAAGAATTGTCAGATCTTCACATGTTGTCGACATTGCTATCAGTGATCACTCTGCCATCAGTCTAGGCCTTTGTTGGAGCAAGCCCAAACCAAGATCAAGTACGGTACTACGCAGATCCTTCAAGAGATTTGACCCAGACAAGTTTAAGGCAGATCTTTCCGAGGCTCCCTGGTCAGTTATGGACACCTTTGACTGTGTGGACGACAAAACTGACTTCTTCAATCGACTATTCCTTCAAGTTCTCAATGATCATGCCCCATTGCGTAGGATTAGGGTGAAGAAGAATGGTTGCCCTTGGGTAACCAAGGACATCCGAGATCAGATGGACACCAGGGTCAAGCTGCTTCGTTGTGTTAGAGTCACCAGATGCGTTGAAGACTGGGAAGCCTATAGAAAGCAGCGTAACAGGGTTACAGCCCTGCTACGTGTGTCAAAGAAAGAACACTTTTCCAGCCTAATTACCAACAAAGCCCGGCCAGCTACCATTTGGAGGGCCCTCAAATCTGTGCTACCACACAGCGTGTCCAGCTGGTCGTCTTTCAATGTTGATGCCAAGACTCTAGCTACTATGTTCAATGATCATTTCATCTCGGTGTCATCTTCAGCTCCCAATTCCATTCCACCTGAGCTGCATTGTGCAAATCCAACCCGCACATGTCAACTTCCACCCTTGAGTCTTCAACCCATCCAACCTGAAGAGTGTGAAATCAAATTATCAAAGCTCCAACCTCGTAAGAGCACTGGCCTTGATGGCATACCTGCTTCCATGTTGAAGATTGCAAGTCCTGTCATTGCCCTTCCTGTTTGTTCCATTATCAATACTTCAATATCCACATGTTCACTCCCATCTATCTGGAAAAAGGCCCTGGTGAAGCCCTTGCACAAAGGTGGCTCAAGAGATGCACTCTCCAACTACAGGCCTATCTCCCTTCTCCCTGTGACCAGTAAAGTCCTGGAGTCAGTGATCAGGGACCAGGTGATGTCTCATCTTCTGGACCACAACCTTCTGTCCCCATGGCAGTCAGGATTTCGTCCAGGCCACTCCACAACAACCACGCTATTGCATGTTACCAGTGAATGGTACTCTGCTCTTGACCGAGGCTTCATTGTTGGTGCTGTCTTTCTGGATATTGCGAAAGCCTTTGACACAGTCAACCATACTTTGCTCCTCTCTCGTCTTGCCAACCTTGGATTTGACCATGCTACCTGTGAGTGGTTCAGTTGCTACCTTAGAGATCGTCACCAGTGCACTGCTATTGATGGCAATTTCTCTGATGAAGCTGTAGTCCCATCTGGAGTCCCGCAGGGCTCTGTTCTTGGACCCCTCCTCTTCACACTGTTTGTGAACAGTCTGCCAAGCCACCTTGAAGGGGTGTCAACAGTCATGTTTGCAGACGACACCACACTGTATGTCATTGGCAAATCTGCAGCTGACATTTCAGCCATGCTGTCGTATGCCTTAGACTCAGCACACAAATGGCTTCTGGAAAGCGGATTGCGACTGAATGCGGCAAAGACAAAGTGTATGCTCATCCACTCTTCTCGTCGGAGATCCCTGTCACCCCTTGATGTTCAACTCAATGGTACCCACATTCAGCAGGTACAGAACTACAAATACCTTGGTGTGGTAATCAGTGACACTCTCTCATGGAGTCAGCATATTGACCTTGTTCGAAGCAAAGCTGCCAAGGGGATTGGCCTCCTCCGCCAACTGTCTTGGTTCTTACCTAGGCAAGCCCTCTGCACCATGTACAATGCGTACATACTCCCTCACCTCACCTATGCAGATGCAGTCTGGGGCACTTGCACACAAGGGCAAAGCAGAAGTCTGGAACACCTCCAGAATTATGCTGCCCGTATCATCCTCCGCAGACGTGTGGGTGCCTCAGCTACTGACATGCGGCGGGAGCTGAACTGGCCCACACTGACTTCCAGAAGGGCAGTGAGCGAAGCTGTGGCAGCTTACCAAAGTGTCTCTGGTCGTGGCCCTGCCTATCTGTCTGCATTATTCCAGCAATGTGCAAGAACCCATCAACATGCCACCAGGTCCGCCTCCTGCAGAGGCATCCGTGTCCCTCAAGTGAGGACCGAACTTGGGAAGAAGGCGTTTGCCTTCAGAGGAGCGCTAAGGTGGAATGGACTTCCAGTGAGTATCAGAACTAGCAAGAGTAACGACATCTCAAGCTCCATCAAATCTCACTTGCTGACTTACTTCATTTAACGCCACCTGACATTCACATATATATGCATGTACTCTGCTGTATCACATTACTTGTGTATGCCTGCATGACAATTCTTCACTCTTTATTTCAAATGCTTAAATTTAATTCTATTGTTATTAATGCATGGCCTTTTTATTCTTTATATTCATTTATTCCCCCTCACCCCACCCCACCCCTCTTTATTTATTCTACTGTGCTTGTGTCTGTACTGTTCTGGGTGCCTTGTAAAGTAGCCTCATGGCTAAAGGCTTCCCCAGGTGAAATAAGATATCCATACCATACCATACCATACCATACCATACCATACCTAAAATCTCAAGCTAGCTCATAATTGCACCCTCCCACTTATACAGTTACTTAAACACATATGATACATAGTTACATAATTTACTAGTGCTAGAGCACAGCCTATGAAAGTAGTAAATTCACTTATTCTCTATTCATATCCCAAAACTAAGACCCCCAGAGCCACACATGTGCAAATAAGTAAGTTATAAGACAAGATTCACTTGTGGCATCCTGTTTATCTCCATGCATTGTGAGATTCTCGGCAGCTTCTCTCCAATCTGAACAGATCGTGGAGGAGGAAAATGACCCAACAATGGCATACAAAACATATGAAGATTTCAATATATTGAATAACTGCTTTCAATATATCAAAATAGCATGCAGGAAAAGATTACTTAACAATATACTCAAGTTAAATTACAAGAATGACAAGTCATTGAGCATGCACATGCAATCAGTTAATCCCAGAAGGGATCCTGATCCCTGTCTTTCTCAGCAGTCCCGAGCACTGCTGCCGCATTCCCCCGTTGGATAGCAATTGACAGCTTCTGCAGGAGGTATTCCTTGCTTCTAGCTTCTCCAGTCACCTGATGGAGACGTTGTCCTAGGTCGCTCACAAAGTCTAGTGCTGCTTGGCCCAGCACACCTGATGTCTCCACTGCAATTGGCACGAAAAGGTGGCTCGATTCAAGGTGAGCATACTTTGAAATCTTCAAGTGCTCGGCTTGTGCAGCCACTGCACCTGCTCCTTTGGCTGCAGCGGAGATGTGGGAGGGCGCGTAAGTGTCCGGACATGTGGCATCCCATACTAATACCTTCCCTGCCTTCCATGGCAGGATGGTGCAACCATCAGGGCGCTTCCCATCAGACCTGTACAGTCCCGATGGTTCCAACCTGGAAGGTACCCTGGCTGAAGTCAAAGCCTTCTGAATAATGCAGTTGACAGCTGCATGGCGGGGATGTCGGCCTTCACTGAAACGGCAGCTGAGGCCGTGGGTGGCCAGGTCATCCACCATGGTTCCACAATTACTGCATTCATGTGGACGGCAGAGAGGTGTGCCGAGTCTGAGGCCCACAGCCACACGCGTTGTCTCGTCATCCAAGCGTAGCCCCAGGGTTGATACCGGGAGGGCATTCAGCACATTCAATATCGTCATTTTAAGCAACTGTTTACATTTTACATAAACATAATTGTCTATAATTACAGGACACAAACATAATTTTCTAATTTGTTCCAATACAGATTCACTGACATTCATACAATTAAACAAATATACTCAAATGTCAGTAGTACTTACCTATATTGCACTTTACACAATTCAAGATCGTAAAGAGTAAATGATTCTTACGATGAGGCTTGCAACTAAACAATACACTGTTTGCCGTGGCAAAGGGACAAACTAATACACCTTTCGGTAAATACTGGGCTGGGAGAACGCTGAAGGCTCACTATGGCTTGAACCTCTGACAAATTAATGCTGAAGGGGACAAATGGTCACCACAGAGAAACCTGATGACTCCAAAATTACTTCTGCTATTGGCTTAGGTTCTGTAATCACCACCTTACGAGCTTTCTCCACCATTTCCAGAAAAGAGCTGCATCATGCAACTTCCTGAGATCACTATTCTCAAAACAGACACTACAGTGGCGCCTGCATAATCCGACGACTGTATAATCCGGAATTCTCCAGAAACCGATGCAAAAGTAGTTCACGGACAGTTTTTGCATACAAAATGCACTGAATAATCCGGAACCTGCGTAATCCGTAAATCGACGGGCTGGTGAGTACACATTCTGTAGATATGACCTTCGCAAATCGACAAGCAGGCTTCTCGCTTCGAATGATTACCACTGACGCATGTTTATGATGTATGGATTGTCGGGATGTTTATGACGTGACTTCCTAATCGCTTCATGTATACGCAAGTGTTAAAAATGGCCGCGAAGTGAGGATACACGGAGATCACATTGGAGAAGAAAGTGGAACTGATTAAAGCAAGCGAACGAACTCCCAAGCCGAAACAGGAAGAGCTTAGTAAATGTTTTGGAATTGGAAGAAGCACAGTTAGTGACATTCTAAGAAAACGTAGCCAATACTTGGACGCATGGGAATCTAATTGTACCATTTGCGATGGAAAACTGGGTGAATCTACATTAATGGGCACAATGCAGCACAATGTTACAGTAAGAGCAACTTCAGCAAACTCGTTTGAAGGAATCACAAAAGGACTCCAACATCACTGCAATGACTTTGGAAGTATGGATAGAGTGCATGTGCATGGTGAAGAAGTAGTCATCTATACAGTATATTCATGAAAATGGCAATGCATGTATCAGGAGGCAGGCGTCAGGTGTCGCATGACCCTTCCGCATGCGGAAGAGGTTAAGTCTAAAACAGTGACTTTTACACACCAAAACAATAGCTGTATGCTCAATCAGATTGTAGGAAAGGTGTGTAATATTCACGTACTCATATCCACAATTGGCAGCAGACCAAAGAGTGTTCTACACTGCGACAGAAGCCATCCAGTAACTAGGCAATTGTGCTTGGTAATTCTGCTATGAAGCTAGTGCAACTTCAGGTCATGTTGGCATTGTTTCTGGCAAAGATGCTTTTGTAGTTCTGCCAACTGGCTTTGGCAAGAGCCTCTGTTATGCATGCTTTCCAACAGTATTCAACCTACAGTGCTCCAATCCTAAAGGTTCCATATTTGCATTTAAGAAAAAAGAGGTAATGTGCCTCTGTGATGACTAGTAACAATTTGTGGTAAACATTTCTGGGTCAAGATAGACCACATTTTTCTTGTGTGGGCAGGAAGACAGGTCATGTAACACATGCTATGAATAAATTATGCTTAATTGAATTATGGTTTTAGATAATATTTCTAGCGGGAAGTATAGTTAAGATCCAAAACTTTTAAGGAAACATCTTTGGTACATCTTGGTTCCAATCAGACACCTTCATAAAGCTTTAGAAGCAAAGTTATTTGCTAAAGAGTGTTTTTAGTGCCTAAAGTGTTTAGATTGGATCTTACCAGCTAATATGAGTTAAGCTCCCATAGTCTCTTAGCGGATGCCTGGATAGTTGTACTACAACATGCCACATGTACATCAGGTCTCTATACTATATGGTGTGCCTAATGCACCAATGATTATGCAATGGACATTAGAAATTTTCACGGAATTTAAGGCTGACATTCTAAAGTACGTTTTTTTCTGGAAATGCTCAATTTCACAAACTATTTTGGGTTTTAATTGCACAGTAAAGGAAGATCCTTTCATTAGGAAGGTTGTTTATGTAAGAATTTCAAAATTTTCATCGCGTAGTAATAGCTATGCTATCTCATTGTGGAACCCTTAGGATTGGAGCACTGTGATCAGTGTTGCTGATCGAAGAACCATTGATTGTCCCTGTCTCTGAATCAGCCGTTCGATGCAATAAGTGTTGATAGCTGCAAGCCTTTGTGGGTTTGCAGCCAAAACCTATGCATAATGTTACTCAGTAATTACATTCCAAAGTGCATAATTGCATTCTGCATGGACAAATTAATGTAATAGACATAACCTGATCCATCATGTGCTGAGGGATCACGTGACGCCTGACTAATGCATTAGCACCTCCATCTATTGACTACTTCGGTAATCTCACACTTTCGGTTAATTGTGCTTCTTCACCTAAATACTAGTTGACTGTACCTCACGCATTCGGCTACATTTTGTTCTCAGTATCAGTTGTTCAATTACATTCTTCAAGATTTGTTTCAGTACTTCAAAAACTAAAATCTACCAGCAACAAGGACCTCATCACTGCATAATTTGCATGCTATATAACAAAAGGTAATGCAAATATTTCTCTATGAGCTCTAGGGGAAGCTACTACATTTACATATATCAGCAATACATAGACTCTGAAATGGCATGCAGGAAGTGATCAAGTCGAGTGCAATTATCAAGACAAGGTGGATGCGTGAGCATTTGCTGCATGCATCAAGGTTCACCTTTAGGGTGACATTTACTGAGCGTCAGATGCAAGCCAGAAGCTGACTGGAGTACAGGGGAGAGAAGATTACTGATGTGAATGCGAATGTCTTTACGGCAGACAACAGTGAGTTGCTTCATGCTCTTGTGGTGTTGCAGACAGTAACCGTAAGCCACAGCACTGTATGGGGTCCTTGGCTTTACTTCTGGGTGGTCATTGAAAGCATTCTTCATTGCAGCACTAGTCATATCACTATTTTGTGACTCATAAAGAGACTGCAATAAGAAGTTCTGGTCTTTTACCTTTGAGGTGAGGTGGAGTGCATCAAAGTTTTCTAGTTTAGTTAACCCACAAAAGAATTTCCACACTTGAGCCATGTGGGGCTGTCCAAGGTACTTGTCCCAGATCTTCCGTTGAACTGAAACATCCTGCCTGGAAACGTGGATGGCACTGAGGAACTCTTGAACGGTCAGATGAAGAAAGTAGAAGCTGTCCACTGCTGCTACTGTACACCTCAACTTGCCCACAGGGCGTGCCGTTAAAAGACCACACCCACTTTCACGACTTGAGTACCTTGATGAAAGACCCTTGAGTTCTGATGATGTAAATATTACCTTTTGTTCAACAACACAGTTGTAAGCAATGCTGCAGAGTTCATAAAAATCATGATCATCAGAAAGGTGTAAGACAGAGTCAGCTTGAGTGTCTGAAGACCTTGAATTGAGCAATAACTTCTCACAGATAAAAGCATCATACACCTCAGTCAGAGTACGGGGGAGGTTTTCCTGGGATAGGTACACAACACAAATTATAGACAGGACTACTGGGTTAGAGTGGAGGCCCTTCATTTGGGGAAACTGCTCCAACTTATCCAGAAATGAGTCTAGCAGGTCAGGTCGGCCTTGCTCCTCAAAGTATTGCCGAGCATAATTCTTTATTTCAACCTTTCCAAATCCAAGCACCTCAACATTCACAAAATGTCTGATAGCCTTAGACTTATCAATATGCTGATATATTTCGCTGGTGACTATTGACCTGGATGTTAGTACAATGTCACAGCTGGAAAGGGGAGACTGAAGGGAGTGTGTCAGAAGATGATGGAAAAATGGACACTGGCGCAGTGGGCCAGACAATTCGTCATAGCCGTCTAGGATGAGGAGCACTCCTTCACCAAGGTCCTTTTCAATTGCCCTAGCCACCACCTCTGGTGTGCATCCTTCACACATTAGGCCACTGAAGTGCTCCAGCAAGTGTTTGGTTTGAAACTCCTCAGGTCTACCAACATAACCAATAAGGTTGCGCAGCTCCAACAGAAGCACCAATTGATAGTCATGTTGCTTATTCTTCTTAGATATATCTTGACACAATTTCCGTGCTAGAGTGCTCTTTCCAACACCAGGAGCACCACTTAGGACTAGGAGCTTAAACTGTTTCATCATGTCAGGAAGATCATCATACTTCACTTTGCCTTTGACAAGTGTTAACACCTTGTCCACACCTTCTGGGTCGCATACTGCTTCAACAAATCTCTGCTGCTGTTTCTCATAGCCCAATTTGAACGGAGCCATTGCAAGCTTTACAAACTTCATTGTGTGATCCCTGCAGAAATTGTCTTGTACAATTTGCATTTGGTCATTGTAGGCTTCTACCTTCCTGAAGAACAGCAGCACCATCTATATACAGAAGACAATACAAACATATGGTACTAAGAGTAAACCATAACAAGGCATACAATGTTGTGTGTTGCATGACACAAGATCAGTCACATGTTCACACTTATACCATCAGATCTACAGTTGATTCAAACACATCAGCGGTAAACATTAGGTCAATGAGTCAATTTGTCGTTAAAATTACATTGGGTAGTCTTGCAAGCTCACAGTCTACCAGTAGTACATGTCTATAGTGTACCAAAGGCAAGACATGAGTTAGATTAATTATAAGGATCAAATGTTGATCACTTTTACAGTTTATTTACACATGTCAATCACATCTGGGTTCACTTTGCTTGTCACTAGCTGGGATATACAGGGAATTTGTACTATTTGTAAAGAACACTTTCTGACATAGAGAAATAAGTATATACATCAACAATAATTGAGCGGCAACGATTCAATGCACATCTGCTCAACTAATTATTAAACTTTTGTTGGCCACTTTGCTTAAGCAATCCACAGTGAGTGCTTCATAAGAATCAATGGGTAAATACTGAACTTTATGATGACCAGCCTCTACACAAGTATTGGTGTCTCAGGAGGCAGGGTTTGGATCTTTATTGATGGCAACCAGTGATCACCTTCCCCAGTTAGTCATTCTACAAAGATACAAGGGTTGTTTCGCCCTGATAAGGGCTAATCAGTGTGGTGTACTGATGGATGGTAGGATAACTAGTTACTCATTTAAACACTTGTGGTTTCAACAAGAGCAGATAAGGGGGGGAGGATATAAGTTATAAGCGTGATTTCATTGGCATGAGCTACTGTAGGTCAGTGTATTACAAAGGGCTATGGGTAACGGACAGGCCAGGCTAGGTTGAAGAAAGAGACAATCACTGGATTTTACACCAACCAGCCCTCTACACCAGTGTTGCCATTGATAGGGTCTCAGGCCCTTCAGCCTTCCAAGACTCTAATACTGGTGTATATAGAAGGCTGTTTGGCGTAAATCCAGTAATTACCTCTATTTTCAACCTAGCCTGGCCTGTACGTTATGGCAGCCAACTACAATGATCTGACCTTTCATCATAAGAAGAGTATGACTCTTCATTGACATTAAAAGATCAGGTCGAATAAAATGAGAATGGAATATTGAATAGCAGTATCCCATATGGATAATAGATAATCCACAGTTTCAACAGTTCCAACAACTATGACCATGCAACTACTAACATGTTTTATGTGTTATCCATGTTACATTTTCCAAAATGATATTCCATTAAATCGTGCTATTTGGTGGTTCTGTCAAACTAATCAATCAAACACTTACACTTAGGCTAGCCTTCATCATCCAGCATGTAAGTTGGCTAGCCTTCATCATCCGGCATGTATGTGTTGACGTTGATGAAGAAGTGTGAGGAGGAGAAAATGGCTGATTCAGTGTCATGTGATTGTTCAACCAGTCCGATCATCATCTGAAGCCGCAATGCTACATGCTGCCGATGTACCAGTAGTGGGCATTGCACTAACTGCCGCTGCCACATGACAGGAAGATGCTGCTCAGGCTGCCTTCCGAAGCACACGAATCAGTGCCAAAACCTCATGAACAATGAATATGTTGACACATCACCTAGCAGATCCATGCCACCCTCGCCACCCCCATTTTCCCTTGATCCTGACCCAGGAAAAGAGCGGAATGATCCTACCTCCCCCCAGAACAGGACAGCTGAAGTTCTTGTTGAGGAAGACACCCCCCCATACGCCCCTTCGACCTCCCTCTGTTCACTGACCTCCCCCATCCCAGCTTCATGTGGGGCGACTAAAATGGCAGTGCATTTTCCGTGAGAATTGCTGAGGCATATAAAGAAGTTGTTCACTGGAAGTGCAATTTGTTCGAAGTCCCAAGAAGAAAGGCAGGAGTGAGTTTTGTTGACGAATTGTCCCGTCTCCTTGAAGCATTCAGTGATGCTACAGCCATGGAGAGTGTTGCCCTGAAGGCTGCAATGGTCTTTCCAGCCCTGGTTACCTGCCTATAAGGGCTACATCCATCCTCATCCCCAACATGGGCAATTATCGCAGGAAGAATTGTGAGCAAACCCAAGGTGTAACTGTATTTAACTGTATTTAATGCTCTGCTATTTAACTGTAGTTAATGCTCTGATGAGTATTTCTTTCGCATGCCTGCACTTTTGCTCTGCAGGTTTTTCTCTTCTTCTTCCTTCTTTTTATCTTTCCTCCCTGGCCTACATCTCCGTAAGTACTATATTGGTATGCTGCTAGTGATGCACAGTTGCACACAGGTATGTGTAGCTAAATACATAACACAAAATTTTGTTATCAACTGGGGGTATACCCCTGAAGGGATATAGACTGGTCCCCCAGGAGTGACCAAATAGGGTAAGGTCTACAGTTACTGAGGTGGGTCCAGTGCCCTTAACACTAAGCCAGTGCTCCACCTTACAGTCAGCTCCCTGGTGCCCACATACTGTAGGTACGTATGTGGGCACCAGGGGTGTCTAGCAAATAGCATAGGTGGGTATCTAGCAAATAGCATAGACCCTGTAGTCAGGTAGAGGGTAGCAAGGAGTATTATTGTAGTCCATGAAGAGGAGACGGCAGACATTAATTGAAGTTTAGCGGCTTTAAACGAGGTTACTGACATCATCGAAAATGGTGGCACAGGCATACCAGCAAATGCGATCATCTATAATAACAAGGTCAAAGCATGGAAAGTGGAAGCCATGATCTGCTATGCACTCATGGCATGGGACATCTACACACGCACAATTCAGTACTCATGGCAGGCAGGCAAGAGTTGGTTGCAGGTGTTGATGGAATGGCTATGTATTTTTCCCTTTCCTTTTCTCTTTGCAATTGTCTACCTCAGAAAGCATGAAAGGGTTGCCTGTACTCAAGTGAGGCCAAATAGGATACCATAGCATAAGTTAGAGGTTAAAGGTCAAATGTCTCCTAGGTGGGTAAAGTGCCCTTAGCACCAAGCCAGGGCTCTGACTGACCCACATATTGTAGGTATAGAGTTAGGGGTGTGTCTAGTAAGTAGCATAGACCATGTTAGCCAGGTAGAGCATAGCACTAGGTAAGTGTAGAGATAAGATGATAGCAACGAGGATTAATATAGTCCATGAATGGGAGATGCCAGACATTTAGCGGTATTAGTGGCACAGTGCCCATGTGTCTTCTGCTCTAAATCTCCTCAAACATTGATTGGGAAGCATTTAAGTGTTATACTGTAGATCCAACTGAGTGAATAGGAAATGGAGTTAGCTGCTCTTCCTAGTCACATCTACATCCTTAGTATACAGTGAGTCAGTCCACAAGGAAGAGGGAGACACAACTGATTTGACTGATACATTTCAACACTTGTTATTACGCAGACACATACTTCAACATACAGTAAATAATTGGCATTCTATAATGTAACATGATATCATAGGGATCAACCAGTTCTTAGACCCCCCCACACACACACTCTGCCCACGGAGGCTATAAGCTTTACACTCCTGTGCATAATCTCAAAATTTAGCATCAGCAAATATAAGTGAGCTGCCACGGCAGTGATATGTACAGAATGAAGACCACAGATAGAGATCCAACTTCATTATGGCTATAGAATCATCCATTCTAAACTTAGCAAATAAAAAGATTAAACGCAATATTTCTTAGTAACTTGAATACAACAGCAAAATATTTAGTAAATTCCTCCAGCTATGATGTTGACAGGCACATAACCCACACACACATACAGAGACACAACAAGCAATCGTTATGGTTCAGCTGAGCTAACCTCCATTTCTCTATTGGATGGCATAGAAGACACTCCATCTGGCTGCCCTATTCCTCCTCCTTTGTCATCTGCAGAGTATGGTTAGAAAGACAAAAAAGCAATTGCATTTAATTCAGCTGATGACTTCTGACTGTACATCATTACATGGAGGCAGACAATAAGCAGGGCATTTCTAAAACGGGATCTGAAAGACCCATGAGCCAATGTAATCAATAGCAATGCATGTCTTTGAAGACTCCCAACTACGTACGTATGTGCCTTGGTAGACTCATAATTCTCTAGTTATGACACATTAATTAACCCTTTTACCATAATTTACGCAGTGGTTATTTCTTGCAGAGTTAGAGACAGAGAGTTACCGTATCATCACTGACATCATTCATTCACGGCATTATCTCCTCTGCATGACGTTACAGCTTAATGACTTAGCTATTCATAGCCTTGCAAGAGTCTTCTACCATAAAAATAGTTCCTTTATAGAATTAACCCTTTAGGCACGAATGCCGAGTTTACTCATCATAAATATGTATACACGTACGTGGAATGAAGAGTATACTCATCATAGAAATCGGCACAGTTTAAGAGCTGTTTTTGTTTGCTACAAACTTTCTAGTGGACTGCCTTTCTTAGTGGACCTATAGCAGTGGTTGGACCTTACCTGGCTTGCTTTTCCTGTCTCCTTGTAGCGCCTGACGCCCACAATCAACTGTTAAAGTTCTGCACGTATTCGCTCACTTTCTCCCTAATACCAATCTGTACTAGTCCATGGAAAAGAAGCACTTTGGACAAGAGTCTATAGACTCTCGTCCGAATTGCTACTGAGGTAGAGGCAAATAATTAATCTCTAAGCTTTACAGCATACAGAAACTTGATATTCTCATCATCTTCCTTCATTTTCATGCTCATCGTCCATGCATACACGCTTGCATATGTTGTTGAACTGGCAAACAGTAGCCCTTGGTATTCTTGGAGAAAGTGTCAAACTATCCTCACATCATCTTCACCTTTTGGCAGTGACAATGCCACAAAGCATGCACACGTGGCTCAAGTCATTTAGTCTCCATGTGCCGCCATTTTAACTATACATACAAGTGCATGTTGCAATGTTTAGGTTCGAGCCTATAAGGTTAACTCAGCCTGGTCTAGTTTCTGTAATTCCTTTCATTTTACTAATGCACTGAGAACACAAAACAGTCGGTACTATCCCAACCTAACCGGCTGTGATAGAACAGTCGTTGCAGGGAGCGTACACTTACGAATCATCGCAAATGCAAACTCAAATCACCACCAACACAAGGGCAATATACACACAGCAGCTGCAAGCCAACACATGGTCGCTAGCCTATCGCCTAACATTACATCATACATTACAACATAAGCACATGAACACTATTCTAGACCGCGGTTCCGAGTATAAAACCATGCTAGAACATAGCACCATTATAACACAAACTACACAAAGGGATACAACCACAAGGATACAACAAAGGCCTAAATAGTTACTAACAAGGGGGTTCATGGCAGTCCGTCACACCAACAGATGTATAAAATGTGTACATACACAGCTACATGAATACTGAACACATGCACAGGGCACTGATACACAGATATCTCAAACCAACCTCCTTGTGGTAGCTCTGACATGATCTTTTCTGCCAGTTTCTGCATGTTAGGATAGCCATTTCCTTTATAGGCTACCTTACAATACTCCCTCAGAGCTTCCACACTGCTGTGATGCTTGAGGTGATCAAACAAGATCTCTCTGCCATCAGCATCATTGCTGGCTGTGATACGTCTTTCATTGTCTTGTGTAATCACACCTTTGCGCACCAATTTAAGCAGATTGCATTTGGCTTCAATAACTTCACAAAATTCATCTTCATATTTCTGGAGAACTACTGACACTAAGGAAGGTAGGGATGCATCTATGGTGAATGAAGAGTCCAAATGAGCATATGTGTTATGACAGCTCAAAGTACACAGCATGAGATACGCATGTGGGTTATGTCTTAAGTAAACAATATGGCTTCCACACAAAGCTTAACTTTATATATCCACTTCTCTATCCTGCACATTACATGGGCTCATATGGACTATCATACATGAACAGATCAATCTCTGCACTCTTGTACTTTTAGTGTTCACTTGAATTAATTAAGAAATAATAAAAATTTTCTACAAAAATAGTAAGGATGTAGGGATGGCATAAAAAGGACAGAAACAAGCAAAGGCTGTTACACAGTGGAACATTAACAATGGTCCCTACATGCAAGAATGTCACATAGTCCTACACCCTTGAATGTAGGGACAATGGTTAATACTCCACTGTGTAACAGCCATTACTTGTTTCTGTCCTTTTTATGCCAACCCTACATCCTTACTATTTTTGTAGAAAATTTTTATTATTCTAGTTCCTGCACTTTTTAGGGGCTGCCGCAGGCAGCCCCTATATTGTTTTCGTTTTGACATTGTGTTGTATGGCTTCGTGTCCCACTTCCGGTGGTATATATGTCGGTATGTTCATATAATACGTTAACTGCGGCAGTATAATTGTGCTTACATTTATGTAAAAATGTATCAACGGATGTATTGAAGATAGAGAATTTATATTGTCGGCCTTTTGCTTTGCCTCTCTCGCGCCGGAAAGACCGAGGGAAGGACTTTGAAACTGGCTTCCAAACGTCGCTCCGTGCGGAGCATAGGTGTCTTCTGCATCCGAAAGATGTAGAACAGGCAACCACACCACCTCTGGTCTGAAGACATACAGAAAGCAGTGGGATAACACCCAACAGTTTGGCGACTTGCTTCCCACAACGCTTTCAATCATGGCCGCCCCGTTGAAGGACTTCGTTCCCTGTCTTAGAAAAGTGACATGAGCGACGTAGAACTTGGTGAGCCCCACGAATTCTGTACGCAAATGTTTGCTAACCGTCTATGGCGTTTAAAGCTTAAGCACGAACAGGTTACCCTTCGAAATTTCCTCCAGATGGTGTGCGTAGTGCGGTCGAGCAAACTGCCTTCTGCCACAACAGAACCCTAGCTGCTGCAATGACTACGGGTGTGCTGTATAGTACTTGCAGGTATCTGTGTTCCCTCCATCAATGTCCGTCTCCTCTCATCCATGTTTTTACAGAGCAGAATGCTATAGAACTATATAGTACTATAGAACTATATGCACGCATGCAACACTGCTATTCTATAGCAGCGTTGCGTGCGTGTAATTGATTGCAACTCTGAGAATGTGCAAAGTGTGTATCAAGTATGTACGTCAATGTAATGTGCCGTTGTGTTAATGTGTGTCAAAATATTTTTGACTCTATTCATGTCCACTTCAATCATTTGTGTTCATTCTTGCCTATGAAGTGCGTTCATAAGTGTGCTGATGAATTACACAAAATTAGTTGCAATAGCTACTGTATATTGATAACACAGCAGCGACCGGAGGGAGCAAGTATTTCGAGTTGGGGCAGCAGCCCCACGAGTTTTTTAACTCGAAATACTTGTTATAGAGCACGAGCTAAGAGGCACAATAATATTATTGCTATTTAGCTTCATTGTGTAACTCCTAATAGAATTAGCTGCAATTTGCATTTGAAAAATTGTATTGACATTGTAAATAATTTATTCCACAAGCCTAATGCCACGCTAAGTCATAGAGCAAGGCAAAAAATTCCACAGTGGTACAAAACACAACGGAAGTAGGAGTCTCCGGAAGTTGTACGCAGCTGCTCGCAATGGCACCAGCCACGCCGGTTTCATCCGGTCTAATTACATACTTTGAAAATGGCGTCCGCCCCCTCGGCCAAGCAACACCAGGGGTAGTCTCATACCCAGACCACTTCCGGCCACCATTTTGAAATGGGCCGAAAGATGGTCTGGGAGCTATGTGCAGATTCCTTGGCGAAATTCGCGGATCTGTGGACACCAATCAGATTGCAGATACGTGGTCATGTGAGCAAGTACATCATAGCTAATAGTGCAGCGATGAATGTTCCTTTACTTGGAATCTCGGTGGACCCCTGCGCTTTCGAAGAGTGCTTGAGGATGTTGTCAAGGCACAGCGTTCCTCTTCCATAGTGTGAACAACCACTAGCGCTGTTAATGCAAACTACGGCGGTTATGCAATTACAAGGCTAGTGGTTATGCAATCAATGCCAAGGAATCTGCACATAGCCCCCAGACCATCTTTCGGCCCATTTCAAAATGGCGGCCGGAAGTGGTCTGGGTACGAGACTACACCAGGGGGGACAAACAAGATCACGTGCTGCTGACTCAGCACCTTCGTAATAATGTATTACGGGTATACAGGAACTGTCACAGTGGGATAGCAGTTTTCTAGTGTTCAGTCGCGCTGAGAGCAAAACATGAAGCAACATTATTCAGAAAATTGAGTGATCCAGAGCAATCTCTGTCATTTAGGTAGCTTTTGCAAGCATTTTACAACGTCGGCCTACGAGCGTCATTAATGGAACAAATGCACTTTCTAACTTCACAAATACAATAAGTCTTTAAACCGTTCCACTTCAAAGATACACCAATTTCGACATTAGAAACCAAATTCTTCTGGTACTCATGAGTGACTGCATCATCATTCATAACTCAGTGCAGGAAATTCAAAAGCCATAATGCTACATGGAGACATTAGACAGTGCAATTGTGCTGTGAATGATGCCTTTTGATCAATTGTCATTCAGCCTTTCCACCAAACGGCACAACAGTAATTTACATGTTACTAGAAATAATGAAAATTTTCTACAAAAATTGTAAGGATGTAGGGATGGCATAAATAGGACAGAAACAAATAAAGGCTGTTACACAGTGAAGCATTAACCATGGTCCAAGAATGTTGCATCTTATATATAGTCCTACATCCTTGAATGTAGGGACGATGGTTAATGCTCCACTGTGTAACAGCCTTTACTTGTTTCTGTCCTTTTCATGCCATCCCTACATCCCATACAATTGGTTGTCTTTCAGATGACTTCAAGACATGCAGTTCTGTGTTGAAAGTTGGTGAGTATGCTATCTTCTTTGGGTCTAACTTCCGCCTCGTTAGAGTATAGCAGTTAAACTTTTCTCGTGGTGGAAAGTGGTATTAACGTCATTTGGGCAGGTGGGGAAGTGATAAACACAAAAAACAACTATACAGCACAGAGTATAATGCACACTTGTGGCTATTTTAACAACTGTAACAAATTAATGTAAGCACTTTTGAGAAAAGGGGTCACTTCGTGATATGCATAAAATTTCACAAAGAGCAAAAACTTGCAACCGATTCATATGTTTTCGATTAATTTGTCTTATAGCATCATATGTACGTACTTGTACCTCGTTCCCAAACTGTCTTAATAAGTACGGGGCCAAAAAGACTGGCATAGCAGATTGAAGCATCTTGGCAAACTGACTAACACTGGTAATTTTCTACCCAAACTGGACCGGCACCAACTGTTCTCAGTGTTTCCCTTCTAGCCATTTTCACTTCACCTACTTTTCTTCACATAGATTTATGGTACATATATAATGTTCTTTGGTGCCCCCCCCCCCCCCCCCTCCAGTCTTTTTCTTTTTGGGGGGGGGGGGGGGGGGGGGGGGGGCATGCAAACAGTGGTGCCCAGGCTGTCCTTTCTGCCCACGCAGCAATTAACACAGTTGGCCTGGGAATGAGGCTAATGTACAGTACTTGTGGAATATGGCCCCAATATCCTGTCTAAGTGTCATTATACTTAAACCTGCTCACAAATTGTAACGGACATGCCAAGTTTCCAATCCATTACTTGTTCATACAAATAATCATATCAACATATGGTGAAGAAATACAGGTAGCAATGCTAAGTTCACATATTAGATTAATTGGATGTCAGTCAGAAGACAGTTTCCCACAACACACCTTACCACAAGGCTTCCAAAACAAACCTGACGCTGCCCTCTCCTTCCCCTTTCCAGGGCCAGGGTTGACCTCTACATCTCCAGCCAAGATCAACAGGAGGCTGAGGAATGTAACAGATACAGCCTGAGCCAACAAGGGTAGGACCTGTGAGGAGAGCATCGTAACAAGGAGTGATGGAAATGACTATGGACAAAACATGACACTGTGCTAGCTGCAGTAGTATGCAGCTGAAGTGTCATGGTACTCACTGGTATCTCATAGGTCCACTGAATAGAGAATGACTTTGATGAACAACTGCACTTCCTTCTGACACCGTTCTTAGCTGTTTCAACTAGTGGAGCTAGCCCACCAGTTAACACATTAGTAATGATCTGGTCCATTCGGCAGCTACAAAGTAGAAATGCAAAATCTGTTAGCAGTGAAGTTACATATCCATTGCACAACTAAATAAATAGCATTCCACTAAAATTGGTGCAAGATGTATTGGAATGGTATAGCTAAACTATATTCAATGAAATTGAAGCTACATAATAATGTATGCATCAGCAAGTACGTTCCAATATTCAGTTTACCAGGATAATGATAGCTAAAATAGTTACAGTGGAACCCAGCCTTGTGGACACCCCTGAATAGTGGACACTGCTCCAATGTGGACACTGTTAATTGTCCCATCCTATTTTACTAATGTAAGCTTCCCATTAAATCAAGGTTGACACACTATAATCGGAACACTTTTCTTGTTACGAATAAGGGTGTTCACATTATAGGGGTCCTACTGTATCATTATGATACATACTTGGCCATGTGCATATATCAAAGCGCAATTAAATCAAAAGTCTTCATCAGACCAGACCATTCTCATTCAACAAGCAATGGAGCAGCAAGCACGGTACAAGGCAATTAATCCATTAACATCATCTTATCGCCCACATCAACCTCTAAATTATGGCAAGATCATATTGGAACATGGAAAAATGTAATGAAATGAGATCAATGTGTATTAAGGGAGCATCATACATGCATTTCATTACTAAATGGGCTTCCTAAACACATTAGGTTGCCAAGAAGCACATTATTTATACACAGTGACACCTCTATACACATACATTGTAGATTCCTGAAACACCTCTATATCTTAACAAATTTTTATGCTAATGGTTAACACTTAACACGTTATTCAACACATCTGTGGTCTTCCCAGTACAGGCAGTAGGAGGTACCCACTACCCATAGGATGGTAAGCCTTCAAATGAAAAATTGCTCCAGCAGCTCCATTTCTGTGACGGGGCCCTTGTGCATCACATAATGCATGGCAACAACGTACAATGACAATGGCTAGCATGATGTGCATTTACCATTAGAACTTACCTCTTCCTAACTGAAAAGCAGGCAATGACTACACTCAAAGGAGTGAGAGCAAAGACGTACTTGGAAATGCAGTTCTTCCAGTGCCGGCAGCTTGACCCTACAATTGACAAGAATAAACATCACTAGTGTAAAATGTGTCACATAATTATGCAATACATATTTAGGAAGACCAGTTGCTGGCATAACATTCACTGTACCTGCTGATGAAGCTGCACTGTGACTTCTCTTGCTCTCAGCTGAACAAGAGTGAGCAGCTATCGATAGGAGTGATGAAAGGGCTTGGCAGATGAACAGACCAGCTGCCACAGCTTGCTGAAGGGACTTGGCGACTGGTGCAGCCATCTGTTTCAGAACCAATTTAAATGTCTTGCAACATTTCCTGCCTAGCAAGTTATGAGATAGACTGTCCACCTTTTCAGGAATCATGTACACCTACAAGAAACAGTATATTACAGTTAGTAATAATCTGTTCACGACTGTTCCACAAACATTAACACAGTACAATATTATAATGTTCTACATCAGTATGTTACTAACACTATTACTGTCACTCAATATTTCAAATCTAAGAAGGTACCCTGTACTGTGTTGGTACTATTAGGAAGTTAGGGGAGGTAGGCTACCTTAGAGGGCCCATGACATGCCAAAACAAGTTATTTTTATTTAATGAAAACATCAGTGGCGCCAATGAAAAACGTTTCACAATGTACACAAACAGTTGAAAACAGCTCACTTCCAGCATTGTGCTTCGATAAGGCAGACATTTTGCCGGGCGACGCGTTATGACATCACACCGAATACGATTCCAGCTGTGAAGATACAGAAAATGCCACGATTATGGTCATTATTTGCAAATGCTTCTAGATAGGAACTATGCCTAAACACTGTGTTGCTGGTGGGTGTAATAGAAGCACTGAGGGAGGCTTCAGCCTTCACACCTTCCCCAAGGACCCTGCTAGAAAGGTAAAATGGTCTAGCAATGTAGAAAGATGGCGATCTGACTGGAATGGACCCACTGACCATTCAGTGGTCTGCAGTCTACACTTCACAAGAGTACTGCTTTGAGTCATCTGTTGTTCTCTCTGAGTAGATGGGAGTGCCACCTAAGAAGCGCATCCTTAATAGTACTGCAATCCCAACCCTCTTCCCAAGGCAGCTGATATGAAGACAGGGTCAATGGCCTGGGCACACCCAGCAATTCATTTTGAAGCTTTAAAGGCTAGTGACCTTGGAATTAGCTCCAGATCTGCTGCAAATAAGAGTAAAAGGGCCCAGGTCAGTACTAGATGAGCAATGAGATGTTTTAACTGATAATTATATAACGGAACTTGTGCATGGCTTCATTTTCATTCAAGGTCTGTTGGCATAGTATCTACAGTCGTGCAACCACACACAAGAGGAGTTATCACACATCATTACAGTATTCAGTGGTCTCATGTCTACACCAGCAGCAGACATAAGGTCTCTGCACTGTACACGCAAAGTCAACTGTACTCATGATGGACACTTTTACAAAGTCAATGAACAGATTGAGCATTTTAAATGCCATTATGATCCTGTATTGTTGGGCTTATATATTATATGCACGCACACTGAGTTTGTTTCTAAGGTATTGGACCAGGTTTATATCCTGCTGTGTGCTTACAAAGGTCTTAGTTGTTTACAGTGCGAGAGAAACGATTCATAAGAAGAACGATCTCCATGCTTGATGCAATTACATACCAATTGGTGTTATTTAGCCTCCACACCGGTCCCTCATCGTTCTCATCAGAGGCATCGCTCGAAGATTCATTCGCAGGTGCCTAGGCAGGCACTACAATTCTCGAACTGTTAACTAGGGGGCTCTCCCAAGCGTTGCTGATGAGCCTTCCGTATCTTCTTCGTCCTCGCTTTGCCTTCTCTCATCGTTGTTTTCTTCTCTGCTGTTCAAGGAGTCCTCGTAGTCAGTAGAATCGTCTGAAGAAACGCTCATTATAGCAATACAAGAGTATGATCACTATCTACTTCCGCTCCTGTTGTGACGTCACAAGTGAAGAGAGAAGAAAGCTTGTTAACCCACGCATTCAATTGGAAAAATGGCCAATTTCACGCAGGAAATCCGCGATTTACGTCCCTTTACAGCCGGATTTTTAAAAAAATAATGTCACACAGAGTGGTCATTTGATGTATAGTAACTTTTAAGTGAAACTTGTTTCTGCATGTCATGGGCCCTTTAGGCAGCGGCAACACTACAGCAGAAATGATGGTGACAGTACAGTCACATTATGTCAACCACACTACATCTTATCTACCATCATGATGACAATGACAGCCATAGTTATGCTGATAACAGGTAGAAACTAGAAGAGAATGAAATGCATGCGTGCAAACAATGGTGCCATGGGGGTGACAACACAGCACAGAGTACAGGGGTGACGCAAAACGTTTGGCAATAATTTCCTATTCCTGGGTAGTGAAGTTTCAATTGCTCCACAGGGGTACGGGTGATGCTGAAGGAAACTGTAAGATATTTGAGCCAATTTCTGATTAGGTTTGTAGCCACAGAAAACACCCTGGATTGCAATCCTGCACTCCTACGCAGATGCTCTTGGCAAGAAACAACACATACGCTGGAGGACCAATAGGATCCTTGAACCTGCTGGAAATAAAGTGAGCTAAATCACAGGAAACATGACATCAGCCGCTTTCAGTCATGTGACCAAATGCTCACATTCTGTAAAGTCATTATGAACATCACCACTACAGTCACCATCAGTTCCACCATATGATGAATAGCATTTTATGCTAGTTGGTGGTTGCAGAAATTTGTGACCATAGTACGTATACAATGTTAACAAAATTGTACACATAGTATAACAATTAAATTGTATCATGTGTATTCAATCTTGAGTCCTGAATAAGAGAGACACTCCAGGGTATATACATGCAAGCAAGAGAGATGAAAGTAGTCTCGCGTAGTCAGACCACTTTCCAGGGGAAAGGGTCTGGTACAATGCCTATGCACCGTTTGTGCAGAGACCCCCCAGAACTAGGGGGGGATAATTGCGTTCCACACCCTCACGTTACCAGGCAACCGCCCGCCCACAACTACTGGTGTTGCACAAGCTGCGGCAAAGAAGGCCATGATTCGTTCGACACTGAGAGTTTTAGCCTTCATAAAACCTTATTGTAGCAGCCTGCTACACACGATTGCAGGCGCTACCAGATCAGTCAGACGGTGTACACATGCATGTGCAAACTACCAGTACTGGGTTAATCAATTGATGCTATAATCTGTTCCATCAGTTACTAACTAGCTGAATGCCCGCCTTTCGGGTGGGTTCCAAGTCTACGTAATTTGAGCTTGTCCGTAATTTAAGCATTTAACCAATCATAATCGTCCATTTAATTGGGAGCATTCCGTAGACTTGTTCCACAAAACTCCATATAGGGGGTGATAACTGCATTCCATGCCCACACATTACCAGACAACTGCCCACCCAAAACTACCAGTATTGCGCAAGCTGTGGCAAAGTAGGCCATGATTCGTTCGGCGCTGAGATTTTAGCCATCACACATCAAGCGATTTTGCTTCATGAATCCTTTGTAGCAGCCTGCTACACGCGATTGCAGGTGCTACTAGGATGGTCAGATTGTGTACACATGCATGTGCAAACTACCTGTATTGGGTTTGTGCTGATGATGCTATAATCTATTCCATTAATTACTAACTAGCTGAATGCCAGCCCTTCAGGTGGGTTCCAAGTCTACATAATTTGTACATACATTACGTTATATAACATAACACACACATTACGGTACATAATGTTAGTGGAAACTAACAGCTTTCTTGACGCAATGATCATCACCAAATCAGCTTGTTGCATGTATGCAGCTGACTAAGATCATTAGGAAACATGTCCGGCATTCTGTGATTGCCTATGCTTAGTCGGTTTACTCATGACCATACATCACAAGAATGGAGTCATGCACTGACTACAGTGTACATCGTATTGACATGACCACACAACAGCACATCGGCCACTCTTCTTCACCTTATCACATATCCATATCATCACACGTAGGCACTTGTTTGGCAGAGGTTGGAAGTCACCAGTTCCAATACGAACTCCATAAAATATCTGCACAACTGAGAGTGGCATATCAGAAAGAGTGGATAACATTAACTGCTCACATTTCATCCACCCACGGAAGTGAAGAAATCAACGTTCATTACTCCAGATGAGATCATTACCATATAATACGCCAATAGCAGCAACTGGATAACAAAGTGTATGAAGTCAGAGAGGTCTCTCAACAGCAGGATGGTAACATAATTATACAATCCTCAGGTCTACCCCAATCCCCTCTCCACTAATTCTTGTACATACAACACTCATTGCACCTACCTGATACTAGCATTCCACTATCTGCTATCGATGGTATTGGAGATGTGCTGAGCTCTTCCACAGCCAACACATATAGAAAATACAGACTGAGAACAACTGCCAGTGTTAGTAAAAGGAGTAGATACAGAATGAAGACAACAATAATCTGTGTTAGCAGAAGGAGCTTCATCTGTTTTCCAATATGTCTGAGTGTGGCATCATTGAAGTAGACCAGGATGTACGGTGTATGAGGGAGGCGGCGGACAGGTGCAGTATACACTCTACACCGATCAGGTCTCATGGTCTACAGCAGGACAGAATGAGGGAACAAGACAGAGACATTATCTCTCGATCTAACGTATGTCAGCAATACATCTGTCTACACGTGCAAAGAAGGCGGCACGAAACAAACAGGTAACATAGCGTATACGGAGAGAAGGGACGTGACAAATCAATGATTAACAAAGAAAGCAAGCGAGATTAGATCCGCCACACTTCAGTAAAGGGCGACGTTTGATGGATGAAACTACGATTCTCAGGAGGTAGAGTGGATAAAAACTCACCTTACCAGTAGTCTATCAGCGAAAGTTGGAAATTCCATGAAGGAGCAATATAGTACACGTTATCGCACCTTCTTGTCGTCCTCAGTGACAACAGAGATCCTGGGGAAGAATCCAAAGACACCGATCGCGTTCACAGTTACCTACGACCCAAAGAAGTGGAGGGGGATTCCGCAAAATGACGGATATGACGTCACAATTATTGCTCCATAGTTTTCATAGTCTGGCGTGCTAGACCGTCCTGTACGCGCCCTAAGTGCCCGGCGTTTAGATGGGACCGTCTAGCGAGCCAGACTATGGCTTTCATGATTTTGCTGGACTCGCGCGCCAGACCCCACTTCCGCGATCCGCATGGGGTCTGGCGAGCGAGACAAAGCTGAAAGTATGAATGAATTTGTCAACTTTTTAGAGTACTGTATATAGCTACATGGACATTCGAAACAGCTTTCAGTTGAGGTAGCAAGCTCATGCAGCATCAAGGGGCTGCCCACAGGTGATGGCCTAGCTAACTAGCTTGCTAGCTAGCTAACATCAGGCAGAGCAAGTTGGCACACTCTAGTGCGGAGGCCTCACTAAATTTAAACTGTCTTAATCACATGTCACTGCCGTGTGGCAGACAACATTTAACATTGCATAAACAACAGAGACTGATTGATCAACAGTTAAGGAAGAAGTGTGGAGCAGTTTTAGACATCAGATACATTGCAAGGACATGTCTACGAAGCTTCCTCACTCATGTCAAGGCCCCAACCCCCCAGGAGGAACAGAAGTGTGTAGTGTACAGGGTCCCCTGTGAGTGTGGCTCAGTATACATTGGAGAGACAGGAAGACAGATGAAGACCCGTATTGAAGAGCACAAGAAAGCCGTATTGAAAGCTGACCCGAACAATGCCATTGCAACACATGTGTGAAACACAGGACACAAGATACAATGGAATGAGTCGGCGTGTGTGGACTGGGATGTGGACTGGTACAGAAGGAGAGTCAAAGAAGCACTACACATTAAGAACACTCCAAATGCCATGAACTTAGACCCTGGTTTGTTGCTGAACCCTTGCTGGGCTGCCTCAAGGCCGCCTTCCCTCCCCCCCCACAATAGTGACAGGCACTGATGGCGTCTTGACTACAATTTCAATTTATTGACATTAAATTCATTTATTAATTTAATTCATACACATCAGGTCCTGTCACTTGTGCACTTGCCATCCCCTATTTATTCTGCTGCTGCCTTTTATCTTGCATGTTCTGTTCTTTGTACTCTTGTGCAACTGAAGAAGGCCCTTTTGGGGCCGAAACGTTTTGCCTTTTGGTAAAAAAAGTGTACCACGTGTTTAACGCTCAAGTAATCCCCCCTTTATCAATGTCTACTAACTTGTACTTTTAACCACTAAGACTCACTCAAAGAACACCACACTATCATCCCCTGTAAGCAGTTGCTTCTCCCCTTCATTGCTGGTGAATTCTAAGAAGCACTCTACATTTGCCAATGCCTGTTAGCCAGAAGGCACACCAAGTAAATGAATTGTCCACACAAATCAACACAACTCCTGTACACTATGTGTTACATCCTCAGAATTGCTGGTCAATTCATGATTGACAGGTATAATGACAGAAATTGTTCAAGTAATCCTGATTGAGTTTGGTGGTATTGTGTAGAGTGCCAGATTAGCAAAAATTGAATACATCGGTAAAGACATGTGTTCCACTCACTGAATACTTAGAAATTTTGTAGCTAGCTGTGTTGAATCTGCTGCTAAACAGGAAATTGGTTTTGGCAGAGTGCAAAGAGGTCTTTCCTAATTAAAGGATCACAGCACACAAGTCCCCACTCCCATCCACATCTACCTCCATGCAGGTTTGTGTCAAAGTGGGACCGGCTGGTTTTGGGACCTTCTGGGTCATCCATAGTTAAACACATCTTGCATGCAATGGGTTGACACCAACTGTTTGGTGTAAAAGTACTATGCAGACTGGTAAGAGGGACTGCTGACATGGTAGTACTTAATGCTGACATGGCAACACACTTTCAACTGCTGTTGCAGAAAGTGCCACACTGAAGGTGGTTCCACACGTACTGGACACGTACGTTGTTCTTTACCGTCACACTCCCTAAATTTTGTATTACAGCTGAAATGATGAAGATCTACGGATCGAAACGTCTTGTACCCGTTTGAAGAGAACACTGTGCTTAAGCTTGAAGCTCACTAAACTTTTCTGGCACTGTAACCACACAGTAATGAACCTCTACAGGGCTCAGGTGTTGTGCTTGTTTAGCATATAGTACTGTATCTCCCTGTTGTCCCTACATAATGTCCAGTGCAAGAAGTACAGGTAAGCTGTGTGATGCACACAGTGAACCTGCAGTCCAAGTGACTATAATATTATAATTAAACCAACTACACACACAAATGTATAGTGTTTAGTGGGCTTGTCCAAGTGACCATTCATGCACTCTAACCTGCACCTGTGTTACCCCAAGCTAGGTCTACCAGTTCTGAAAATTGAATCACCAACAAGCTTATAATTAGAAACATTTGGTGTACATGCGCAGTGCAGAATGCAGCTTTAGAGACCTATATAGGTCTACCAGAACACACACTACACTACATATCCTATACACATAATTATGTATTTTTTGATGTATACTGCTCTAGTATCGTTCTCAGCCACTCATGTACAGGATGGTTGTCTATGGCAGCAGAGACAACTGACCTGACCAAACACAGAGGTGCATTGGCTACCACTGTAGATTGTGCAGCGCTGGGTGGAAGGAAGCGTACATTAGAGGAGACATAATATACGTACTGTATGTATGTACAGAATACCAGCACAACACATATAGCTCTTGCATGATCCATTACTGCTGTGTAAAATCGGACTGCAGTAGGGTTAGTATACTAACCTTGGAGAAACAACTCCTTTAGAATTCATTCAGTGTTGAGAGCACTGTAGATAATATAGAGGGAAAATGATCAATGATATATGCAGGGAGTGAGTTAAAAAGACGTAGCATTGACTCAGCTACTTTTGCTCTCTAGCTCTTGTTGCACTTCATTGCTTGTGACAATGCAAAGCATATGAATACATGCTATACACAGCCATGTAGTATTGCCTGAATTATAATTCACCAGCTTACAGCACCAGGTGAGGTCAAGGTACAGAGGGCAGCTGTTGTTCAAGGCAGCTATTTTGCAAACCAAGGTTACCATGAATAGTTAGTTCTGTTTGACATGAGGAATGGGTGTTGGCTCAAGTCTTGATCAGAAATCTGAAGCACATTGATTTGTATAATATACAGTGCTTATAAGCAATACATACAAACTGAAAGGAAGTACATACCAAATCACTGGCTGCTTTATATGCCTACCAGCCTGTTACATAGTATCAGTGCATGTCTCAATGAAGCCGGGGTGCTGAATCTCCATTTTCTGTTTGTCTGCATTTGTCCCTTTATCTGCTTTTATTGAACCATAAGTGTTTCATGGGTGAGGGGTATAGAAGTGTTTTATCCTGCAACCTTGCAATCCCCACTAGTAGTCCACACTGGTGAGCCCCAATTATAATAATTATTATAATTATATACAATGACACCTATCAGTGGCTCCATCTTTGGCAGATAAGTATATAATGGGGGAGGCAATCATTGCATGGTTGTCATCTGTAGATATTGGGCTTTAATTGTTCATCGAACCTTCCTTTGTCACCAATACTAGTACGTGTAGCAAGCAGTAGACATAGTATGTATACCTGTGCAGTGATTCATTGCATGTCTTTCAACCTGGCCTCGAGTTCTTGCATTATACTACAAGAAACCTCCCCTTAGAGCAGTGCAGTAATATACCCCAAAATTCATGAATGACTAGACTATGTCAAGGGTTGTATATAGTGCCCTAGGTAAGCAATAGATACATGTGTATGGTAGATTCTCTCCTTGCAATGAAGGCAATGCATATCTACCAGTTTTAATCAGCTGTCTAGTCTGAATTTGAATTTATTAGTACTAGTGTATAACTTAGTGAAACTAAAGTATTGACCATTCAGACAAGAAACATGTGCTCAGTTCATGGGAGAGCTAAGGTATATAAGGTCATATGCACAGTGCAACAACTGTGTGCATATCTGCATGATGCATCTTTACCAATAGTCACCCCCTGGCAAGTGACACCACTGTCACAAACATCTCCAGTGGTGGTAGTGTTTCCTTCATAGTAGTCAATTATGTTTTGGGCAGTGATAACTGGAACGTTGAACCCATTAATGATGCAAGAATCTGCACTGCTGCAGTTGCAAGCATTGACAACAGTGCTCTGGAGCTCCTCCTTTGAGGAGCCACACCATGCAGAGCCCGAGCAAGGATGGAATACTGCTATACACCAGAGCAGTAAGATATGGTTCAGGGAGTTTTGTCCAACTGCAGTCGAGAAAGAGTAAATGTTGTTACTGATATCGCAGTCTTGAGTGGCAATGGTAGAGTCAGCTGATATGAGCTGAAGGGATCTGTGATGTTAGCCTGGTCAAACACAGACGTGCACTGGATCCCATCATAGATGGCACAGCTGGGTGAGGGAAGGGTACGGTGGAAGAGACCTGTAGAGCATGCGCATAATTAGTGCTAACTACACCCATAGGGCGCTTGCGTAGACTGGCACAGATGTTCTAGCTTTGGAATGCTTCATTCCTATTTCTTTCTCTTCTTTTGCTTGCCTGGTAGAGGGAGGTACCTGTAACTAAGAGACCAGATAAGGGAGGTTCTACTGTAGATGCATCAAACAGGGAGCAGCTTGTTTTATGTTTTCGATGGGTAGATAAAAGTCTAGATGTCCACGAGGACTTTTTGCCTCTACCAAATGCCAAATATAACATCTGATGCTCTGCAGGTTGCCATTAAAGACACACTTTTGAGGATGAACTTAAGCCTGGCTAGATGTAGGGGCAGTGCTATGATGGTGCCAGTAACATGGCTGGAGCAAAAAGTGGTGTAGCCAAAGCAATACAAAATGAAGAAAACCGAGCAATATTTTCCCACTGCTATGGTCACAGTTTGAATCTTGCAGCCTCTGATGCTATTAAAGGATGCAAGGTAATGTCTGTTACCCTTGACACCACTTATGAGATATGTAAATTGATCAAATTTTCTCCGAAGAGAGAAAGGCTGTTTCAAGATATTAAAAGAGAGCTTGCTCCAGACACTCCTGGGGTCCGAGTACTTTATTCAACACGGTGGACAGTGAGAGCTGAAAGCCTATTAAGCATTTTAAATAACTGCAGTGTTCTACAAGTGGAATGGGAAGAATGCCTGGATTGAGTCTCGTTTGCAGCCTGAAGTCAGAGATAATTGGTGTGAAGACCCAAATGCAGAAATTTGATTATGTGTTTGGAGTTGTGCTTGGGGAGAGAATCCTAAAGCATGCGGACAACCTCTTCAAGACATTACAGCATAAACACCTTTCGGCTGAAAACCCCAGGTACCCCAGAATTTTTTTAACTCAAAATACTTGTTTTCTAGTATGTTCGGCTGCATATACTGGCTACAGCGATTGTAACAAGCTGGACTGTATGGTGGTGCATGCATGGTGGAGGAGGTGGTGGTGGTGGTGGCTGCACTGGTGCGTGTTTTCCTTGTATATAGCACTGCCACGTATACTGGTGACGCATTTATTGGCTACATATATCGGCGAAGCTCATGAAATAGACAGCAATCAATGACCTCACTTCGCTCACTTATGCTCTCTGCTCGGCAATAATTTAAGGCCCAAGTTATGTCAGCATGCAATTGACACTATAAGCTACAATGAATAATGCATTACATAGCTTTAGAATACTTTAAAATGTAATTTTGGTAGTCATGTCAGCGGTTTAGTAAAATAATTGCTATAATAACATAAACATTAATGATAGTAATGATATAAATTCTGATCAATTGAAAGTTGCTTCCACTGCTGTGATGTCGATTAGTCTTCTCTCATGTCCATGCTGATAGAGTGCAGCATGGACACCGTGTATCTATTGATAGGGAGAGAGAATGATGCACTATAATAGAGGTGATGTAGGTGGTGATATGTAGGACAGTCCCAAATGTGAAAGTAATTGGCATACAAGATGGAGTCCAGCTGTAAATAGGCTGCTGTGTGGCAGACCAAGAGGCGCCTTCAATTCATTCATCAGTGATCGTGTTTTTGTGAGCAGCGTGTGTATGTGTAGAGGGATATATATAGACATGCATATAATGCCAGAAATGTACTCCTAAATTTACTCACACATAATTCACATAATATAAGCACTAGTCAGGGTTGCCTCTTAATGGGCTGGAGGTGCCTACATATTGGGTCACCCTCACCAGAGTATACAGTTCCTATAGTGGTTGTGTCTAAACCTTTTAGAGACAATCAGTGCTATATATACAGTATATTGCATAATTAAGCAACCACGGATGTTAAGTTAGTGTCATTAATTTCATGCATGCTTACCAACAACAGTAGTGGCAAAGATCTCAATGAGAGTAAACAGTTTCATCTCAACAGGTGAACAGGGAACTGGTTTCAGCTGCAGTGAAGTGGAGCAAGCACAGGAGTGGAAAGATAGCTGATCAACTCTTTATTTCACAAGTGCCACACATTCTACACAGGTACCCTATAATACTACACCCAGGCAATCCATTAGGTAATGTGTCAAATCACGTGCCTCATACATTCCCTTATATATAGTGTTCGTTTAGTGATGGGCCACCCCCTTGCATCTCCTATATAGCTCCCCAGACACAATACCACGTGTGTACCTGACCCTTGAACAGCCCAGCATGAGATGGACACACATTGTTCAGCCTACAGGGGTGTGTCATTTCGTATAGAATGCATTCCCCTTTACATGTGGTAAGATCAATAAAGGACTGACAATATTTAAAAAAAAAAAAAACATATTACACAATGCCAAATGTGGTTAGGGAAACTGAAGTGAGTGAGTTAATTGGTGCTTGACATGCAAGCATGCATACAGGGAGTTGAGTCATATGATGACTGTGTACACACTGTGTACACACTGTGATCTTGTTAGTGATTCACCAGCCCCGGCCTGGCCCACACCGCATGCACAACTGCCCCATGAATAACAGAAAATGTGGTGGGCACATTTCACTGAATAGCTTCTAGAAGCAGACATTTGCATTTATGCAAACAAAACTTCAGTCATATATTGCACCGCATATTATGTATTGTCTGTACAACCTGCACATTAATATGGGCTGTAATTATACTGTGTATACAGCAAGTCTTCCAGCAGCTCATGACCTTCAGTCTGCTAGTGTATAATGCATGTTGCATTTGCAATTGCATACTCACAAATACACCTCAGGGCGAGAAAGGAAAGAGAAATTAGCCACACAGCCAGGAATCAAACCCAGGGCCTACACTCTTTCACAGAGTTTCAACCACCAAGCTATTTATCAATCCATGGGCAGCAATCATTAGCCCTTCTTCTCTATCAGTAGCAGAGTGGAAATCCAGGAATTAATTCCCAGCTGTGTGGATATAGTTACCCCCTTCTTTCCTCTCCCTGTGGCTGCATGTACTGGCGGTCACTACACTGTTCTCGGCTGCTTGTGAACAAGTCGGTTGCCAATGGCAACAGACCTGATAGTCTAATTAGATAGACAAGGGGATACTCCATGAGTGGGTGTCAGATTTCCTGTGACACTGAGGTTGTATTGACATGACACCAGCTCTGGGATCCACAAACTGGTTTTGCAGCTTCGACTACATATAAATAAGTATTATAATTTATATTATGTATACATAGGAGAGGTGACAGCTGGAATACCTGGAAAGAAACTGAGACCCAATGTCCCATTCAGACTTGTATATATTATCTATATTACAGTCATAATCTATATACATTGTGCTCATAAATAATAGCTGGAGGGTATAGAATATTCATGTACCTTCCAAATAGCAAACCTGATAACAATAGAACTATAACCTGTTATGACAATCATGTTTGCAATCACACAGGCAATCATACAGTAAGTTTATTAATAATACTGTTAATTCTTGTCATTCTGTTATGAATTGTGCTTAGTACCTGTAAAACGTGACACACTAATCCATTGCCACTGGTGACCAGTATGCTGTCATCCTACATGTACGTATGTATACACACCAGCTACCATTTCATAGTTTTAAACAGCAATAAGATTTATTGTCGCTCACACATCCATGCATGGCTTAGAGTCCTATTCAAGTGTACAAGATAATATACAGTATAGTAAATGTCTCATGTTAGTTACTGCATATCTGTGCTGTATTTGTATTACAGACTTGGCCAGCTAAATCCACAATTATATAAATTTTATAAGTCTCTCATCTGGAGGCCATACCGTGGCTTGATGGCTCCTTAGAATTTCATCAGACTGGGATAGAGGAGATAGGCATTATACAGCCAGTGCATATGTAACTATGCTCTTGTGTGTGTGTGTGCAAGTATATTTAGCCATGACATGGGCTTGCATTGTAAGTGTTGCATAAGATAGTGTCTTGTGTAATATTGTGTGCATAAATATGACTGTACGTGCCTGTACGTGTTCTGCTGGAGTGAGCCAACTGCATGACATGCATATGGCATGCTACTGGATGTCATGTTCTATTTGCCTGTGTATAGCTATACATTTGTACGTGAACAATATAATGGTTTGTGTCAAGAGTGTGATTGTCTGACATTCCGTACGCGTGTTGTCTGCATGTTCACCATGCATATAACTGTATATATTGTATTGCATAATATAATGAATTTGAAGAAGCAGAGCTATAGACTTCATGACTTATATATACAAGTTACATGAATTACAAGTGATCGATGCAGTGAGTTGTCTATGTCAACCAAGCAGATAACCAGCAGCCATGCAATTATGTCCATGCACCTCACACACCTACAAATGCCACACAGCACAGATGTGGTGTATGATGTCCCTACAGCTATTGGCTTGCAGGAAAGTGGCACATGCAATGCAATGCTCACTCACATACACCTACACACTAGCCATTCTACACACTGCAAGATATATGTATATATAGTGTACTACTACAAGGAAACATTACTCGTGTCACTTTTACACAAAAATCAAACACTTCCCTACAAGTCATGCAAACAACTGCAAAAATAGTAGAATAAAATTATAATACAGAGTACTGAAAACTTAGGTCCAGCTAAGTTAGGTGTAAACTAAAAGTCAATTGCAAGATCTTCACCTTCACAGGTCAATCCTGTCATTAGTTCTCCTGCACTGAGTGAACTGTACAGAGAACGTGAGAGGTCAGCAGGTGAGTGAAAGGTACAAACCCAAACAAAATGTGTACACTCATCACACACACACACACACACACACACACACACACACACACACACACACACACACACACACACACACACACACACACACACACACACACGCACGCACACACACACACACTTGATATTTTCTGGACAGTTTGTGATTATGTGCATGTGATCAAAGTACATACATGTGTATTTGCTTGTACATCTGTGTACCTGTACGTGTTTGTGTATCAGTGTGTGTGTACCGTCAGGAGCACTATACCTGTATGTGAGTGTGTGTCCATTACAGATGGTCAGAGTTGTCTCTCCCTCTCTTTGGTAGAAAATGAGCACCTTCTGTAGCACTGCGTTTGCCCTTTCTAGTGCCTGGAGGAAGGGAACATGTAGCAAGCATGACAAATGACACAGCCTCCAAAATCAATAAAGACTTACACCCTACTTCAGTTACACTTCAAGTAAAGCTGTCGACGTGCAGTGTACATTTGTCATAAGTGGGACTATCTAACTTGTTGGAATCATGTGAAATTCACATGTTACGCATTTGAAATTTAGCTAATTTAAACAATTTTGAACCAAATGGCACCAAACCCCATAAGTCATTTGGGTTAAAACTATGATAGAATAGGCTGAATGGTATCTGTGCCTTATGAATAAGTCAAGCAAAAATGAGCTGGCCTAGTCTTGACCCAGATGGCACCCCATACATACAATGGTGTTAGTGAATACTACAATAGCAAGCCTACATGAATTAAGTCAACCCTCCAACTCCTCAACAGTGCACATCACTTACCTGCTGCCACTTCCATTACTTTAGTACCAGGTACTGTCCCAGCACCACTTGTCTCCCCCACCTCAAGAAGGGGAGTTGAAGGTTCATTTGAGGAGTAGTGGGACTGTATTGAGGAGGAAGTGGGGAGACGCGAAGGAGTAATAATTTGATTCTTCCATTGTATAATCAAATTAGCAATCATGTGTGATTGCCACATCTCTTGTAACGTTTTTAGCCACATCTCACAAATGGCTTCTGCGAAGCAGTGAAGATGGTGACAAGAAGTGGTTAGCAGTACAGACCTGGGCACTTGGATGACTTCCACCGGAGTCCATGGACAGAGAAGTGGGACCAGCACAAGTGTCAGCTGTGAGGTAGTTTGGGTAGAGAGGGAGGAAACAGCTAGACATGGACACTAAAGCAGTGCAATGAGTAATACAGAAAACTAGTAACTGTAATACATACAAATGAAGGCCTCTGGTTATATGCAATACCTCAATCAAATATGGCATATGTATATAAACTTATACATCTCCCACTCACTGATTGGAAGGACCTCAATGCAGGGACAAACCACTCCACTGTCCAGTGTACACTGACCCCTCTCTAACCTCTTCATCTCATTAACAGTAAGGTCAGTAAGTAGATTGGTGAGCACTTCTTCCACTTGTGGTCGGTGCTCTTCACTGTGGGTCAATTGGAAGTTTGTGATATTCCTGTTTCTAGCAGCTCCTTTCAGAAGACTAATGAAGCAGAAACTGACATGGAGCGGTGGTGTCAAGTGCTGTCAAAGCAAGAACAGATACATACGTACAACCTTCAACAAACCAGGAAGGTACAGCCAAAGTTCATAGCAAACACTTAGCCTCAAAAGGGATATATACGAATGATAGCAATTGTTTCACAATTACTATCAATACAGAACATACAACTAAGGCTATCCTCAGTCTCAGCAGGTTGTACTATACATACCACAGATCATCACACGCCCCCACTCACCAACCAGTAGCAGTCAAACAGAACCCTCCTCAGTTGTATGCTTCCAGCCAATGTTTGCTCCACTTCATGCAGAGCAGCAACTGTCATGTTACTCTGCAATGAGGAGAGGAAGTGGGTCATGGCCACTCTAAAGAGATGCGCCTTCCTCCCAATAGCAGTATACATCTCATACAGAGAATGCAGCAATGCACATTGAGCTAGTGCATGGATACAAAGCAAGTTAAGATACCTATGGTAGGTAGTGCTGTGACAAGTTATCACTACAACAGTACAGCAGGAATGTACAGTGCATTAGTCAGCTCCAGCAGAAGTGTCCTTGAGCATCAGTAAAGGTTATGTAAGACACACCATTAATGCTACTTATTGTATATGCCTATTTAGATGATATGTGCACACGGAACACAAACGTATGCACTCTCTCACTCTCTCCCTCCCTCTCTCTCACACACACACAAATACACTCACATGCAGCAGTGCACATTGAGCTAGTGCATGGATACAAAGCAAGTTAAGGTACCTATGGTATGTGGGTAACGTTATCACTACAACAGTACAGCAGGAATGTACAGTGCACTAGTCAGCTCCAACAGAAGTGTCCTTGAGTATCAGTAAAGGTTATGTAAGACACACCATTAATGCTACTTATTGTATATGCATATATTTAGATGATACACAGCACAAACATATGCACACTCACTCGCTCGCTCACTCACTCACTCACTCACTCACTCACACACACACACACACACACACACACACACATTCAGTGCACAATACCAGAATCTACGTAATGTGCTCTACACCTGTTCCAGTCTCCCCCACCACCCACCCCAGGTCCACTCCCATCCCTATTAAATGGCCTCATGAGACTTAGGCGAGGCAGTGCCTACAAGTGTGACAAGTGAGATGCACTCTTGGTGACAGCAGTTAGAGCTGACTGCATTACCAATCTTACTTCTTGTGGATCCTCAACATCGAGACACACCAATCGCTCCACAAGCTCAAATACAGGTAGCATGTCACAGAGCACATCTAGGGGGACACCACACACTGTGACCTGTTGGATACCACCAGTCACAGGACCACCTGTCACAAGAGCAAATAATAAAGAATTGGTAAAGCGCAGTACCATATTTCACATGCTGAGTCCTATAATGGACGAACCAATGACTCAAAATCAGAATTCACAAAACAGTACCCAAACTATGTAGCAATGACACAAGAATGCTTTACTCAGTGAGTCATACAGTACTAATACAGGACTTAATCTGGGAGGTCAGTTTCTACTTAGCAAATAAAGGAGGAATCTATAATTAGCAAATCTTCAATACAAGCATTGACACAGTGAGAGCAAGTATAGAACTGTTAAACAATACAATACAGGATGGGATTATCCACTTACATTGGATGTGACAGTCTCTCCACCACGAAGAGAACCCTATGCACACTTCAGTCAAGGAGGTACACCTTGCTGCACCCGACATGAGATACTGGATGAACAGCTTAGCATCTTGGTACTGGGTTAGGCCATCACTTCTCAGCTCCAGCATCTTCAATGTGGTGTTCTGTGACAGTGCTGCGGCCATCTTGCTCAGCAGGTCACAGCTCAGGCTCTGCAGTGAAGAAGTGATAATAGTGTCTGGAGTACTCACACAGAATGTCCATGCCATAATGGTGCATCTAACCTGCTGTGGGTTGGTAATCAAGTCACACTTCAGCTCTTCGTGTTGTGGAATATTGCACAACACATCACATAACACATCAAGAGGAGTGCATTGGTGGGCCCTACTGATCAGGTTACCACCTGCACAGAGGAGAGCATGCGTACAGTGAAGAACAATTATTGCATCTCTGCATTAAGCATGACAGTGAATACATCTGGCCAGAATAGGATAGTATCCGTACATGCGCGTGTGAGATGGCGGGCTGTGTGTCATGGTAGGGAGGGTATTGAGTAGAAAGGAAGGAGGGCAAACTTACTCAAGCTTTGGTATTCATCATTAAAGAAACTATATTTAAAGCATGACTGCTTCTACAAACAACATGGCAGAGCAAACACAAACCATTTCAGATTTATCATCACATACTGCACCCTTGTCAGAGGGGGTGTCATGGCGTAAACATTTCTCCCATCGAAATGGTTCCGCCGGGCCAAAAACGGCAGAAAATGGCTGCTGTAATGGTTCTGCCGTAGTGACAAAGTCCATTTTGTCTCTCAATATTCGTTGTTGTGGTGGATCTTTAGCGCGCAGCGAAGACATGTCAGTTGAAATCGTCTATTCATTGAACAAAATCATCCACTCATCGACTGAAATTGCCTATAAAAAGAACCAAAGCACCCATCTAATGAACGAAATCACCTTTTCATGGAGCGAAACACGTTATCCTGGATTGAGAATGCGTCCCAACTTGGGAAAGACACCAGGGTACAAGTACACGACTAATCTGACCGTCAATCCGCGCTGGCGATTTAGTAGAGGGAGAACCATTTCAGTTGCTGCTTCGGTTCTGCGGGGGGCCAAATTATGGGGGGGGCAAATTTGGCATGACAGGATAATATACTCACATAGAAAGAATAGGACCCCAACTGAATATACACCATGCATGCACCAATGATATTACAGGTACTTAGGAAGATGCAGCATAATAACCATGTCCAGTCAAGGTGTGTTTAAACCAAAGCATTTTTACAATATGCCCTGATTGATTAATAGCCCAGAGGTCCACCCACTCCACGTCCCCAGTGCCGTCCAAGTCTCAATACACATGTCTACCCACTCCTGTACCTTGTGTGTGAGGGTCCACCATTTGGCAAGGGGTCTGTCTCCCAGAGGAGTCCTGTAGTGATGTGAGGTGGGGAGGGAGGCAACACTGCATGCTCACTGAGGCTATAGGTGTATCCACCCTTCAGCACACAACATCAACACAAACATGTTGTCTGCAGATGTCACTGCAGCACCTTATCACTCAACACCACTGCTATGTAATACGTATAATGGAGTGGCAGACAATGATTACATTGCTATTATGTACAATATATTCTGGAAATTAGTTGTTAAGATGTAGCATGGCTGAGGCACTGCAGGAGGCACTGATCAGATGGGACCTAACAGTGATCGAATTGGAAGAAGAGGAATGTGATGTGTGTGGCCAGAAAGAGTACTAAAATGACTGTCAACGCCTGTCAAAGAGCACCTGACCTAGGAGAAGGATCCAGTAGAGTCCATGCATAGAGTACCACATGTCTTAGTAATGTCTAGACAGACAGAGACAGGACTACGGGTGGACGTGCTTGTGAGGGGACACACAGAGGATGTCCACATTCAATGGAGACAAACAGTATGTAGAGCTGTGAACTCAGTGGACCATAACTGGTAACTGGTACTGTAATAACTGGCAGTAAACCTGACAACTGGTCATTGAACAGTTGCAATGGGAATGGGTCCAATCATTGGGAAGATCAGTGATCACTATACATGTGCAGTATCTCATGAAACAAAACATAGTACACACGTAAAATCACTAACAAAAGAGTTTGAGAGAGTACCAATCTCTTTGTCCATCTTGTTAGCCTACTTGCCATGTGAAGGATCATGTGAGGGCTGGCATTACATAACCAGTGACAACTGGTACTAAAGTATGAACCATAAACAAAGGTACAGTAGCTGATGCATAAAAACTGAGAACTGAGAATTGCAGCTCAACTAGTTAGCAACTGATTAAAGTGTATGTATGTATGAGTGATGCCCTGAGTATGTCCCAGTCTGTCCAGTATAGGGACTCACAGGACAAGTTAGACAATGTACAGGTAAACAGTCACATTGCAGACACCATGCAGGACAGGACAAGGAGGGCAAAGGACAGGGCAGGCTCTACTGGACAACTGTGGCATTGTGTTGGAAATGGTACAATGTAGACTGCTCTCTGAAATGTCACTGACCTCAGTCCTGTCCAGCTCCATCACTGTGTCCTCATTAGTTGGCTGGGAACCTGTTGAGTGAGGAGCATCACCTGATGAGGTGTCACCTGTGTGTGAGTGAAACAGCACCACAGCATGTGAACAGACAGACACACAGGGCAAGAGGGGAAGGTGGTGTGCTTGAGTGACTGGGATGAATAAGGAGATCTCCTTGCACACAATGGGGATGTATTCCAAAGTCTAACCACACACAGTAATGTACTTACATACCTTACACACACGAGGGATAAATCTCTTATTTGGATGCATAAACTAGTGCTCAAGTGTTAGGACAATACCACCATATCTAGTAGATATCTAGTAGCATATCTGCACTTTACTACACCTCAACTGACTGCACTACAGCATTCAGGCAGCAATGTAGGTCCTGATACATGTACATTGGGTGCTACACATGCCCACTCATGTAGTAATGACAGCACTGCAGTTCAAGGCAGTCGCACAAGAAGCTCACTTCACCACCTACAGGTGATACAGGGTTCACACACAAGAGAGAGCTAGCCCCACCCAACCCAGCACAGCCAGCTGGGGAATGAGGTGCTGCTTCTCTGATACAACTGACTGAGGACTTGACAGACACAGCACAGACACTGCATGAGGAGACTGACTATGCACCCCTCACCAACTGGACAGAGCTCAATGGAGGGCCAAACCGATTGCCCAACTTTGAACTTCCTTCTCTCATCTGCTGTGAGTTGTGCTAGTATACCATCCACTACATGTTGGCCCTCTATCCAAGGCTTCAGTTGGAACTCTGTAATGTTCTCGTTCCTGACAACTCCTCTCACAGCTGCCACTCCAAACTTGTGTACAAGTGTTTGTGGTACTGATGTGTCCTGCAGGAGTGAACAGTAAACAGTTAGCACAATAACTAAGCTTATTGTGCAATAACAAAACAATATTGTACACAAAGTGACAAACATTTGGATCAGATGTCACTGTCACCGCACAGACAAACGAGCCATGTTGTAGCAACAACTTAGTGGGACAGCCACAGAGTGACAGAATATCAAGTATATTACTTACCACCACACATGGCCCATTAGTAGTAACAACTACACAATGTCATACTGCAATGAAGTCACATTGCATGAAAGCACTCTGAATTAAGTCTGTTTCAGCTTCTGTCTGACAGCAAATGAGTGTGCACACATTACTGTGCATGGTCTACTCAGGTTGAAATCACTACAAAATGAATGACAAATGATGGCTTCCATTTAGAGTTAAGTTAACTACTGCACATTAAATGCAACTAAAGTGAGAGCCACCTGTGAGACAATACCATGCAAGCAGATGAGCACACATGCCAAGTCCACACCATGTCTAGAGCTGAACATGTTGGAATGAAATGTAATGTGGTCAGACACAGCCAGAGGACTACACTGATACACAGCTCATCAAGTCCTGTCAGAGTCACATCACTACAGTGTACACAGAGTGCTTTAGGTCATCTCAAATATTACATTTGACCACCTCCATCAATGCAGTGTGGATTGAATGTAGAATGTGATGGTTAACTGGTGCATGATGTACACAGTCACTACCTGCCAATAGTCTGTTGGAGCCAGTATACCTGAACTATAAGAACCGCATGTGCATGTGTCTGTGTAGCCTCATTCCTAGCTCCACTTCCTCTACAATAGCTAACACAGGCGTGGAGACAAAGCTATAGTACTGCAAATACAAAGGACCAATCAGATGGTTCAGAAGTCATGTGACATTGTTCAGATGTGCGCATTTCATAGTAATAGTGTTTGTTCATCATAGAGCAAAACCTGATACACATGACATTGTTGTTTCTACTATTAGCTACTGTCTATTTAGTGATGTTGTGACATTTCTACTCTGTTAATCCATCTGCCAAAACTGATGTTAAGAACCCACAAACAATACATTCATTTGTCATTGCAAACGTAGCCATGATCAGCCACTGAGGTGTCAGCTGTTATGTACCTATCACATGGCATTCACCACACAATGTCAAAAGTTAGGGACCAGATCCACTGTTGGGTGGTTTTAAAATGGCAACTGGAAGTGCATGGGATGGGCTCAAGACTAGTATCTGTGTGCCTCATACAACCAGCTAACCAATAACTGGTGGCATAAGTAACAAGCCATACAACTACATGGCCAAGAGGGGAAGAGCAGTGCACAGACATAACACTGCCAGTGTTATGTCTTATGCTCTGCTCAATAGAACACATAACACTACCAGTGCACCAGACAGTGCATACAAGACAGACATTTCAGGGAAGCAGCTACAACAAAGTGCACCTCTTGACAAGCAACTGAGGCCCACTAATCCAATACTGGTACAATGTTGGCTATGGTACCCTTGTGGGACCAGAGTGATTTGGAGTCAATATGCAGTGTACAATGCAGAGATGGAACTTACAAAAAAAAGTCAAATATCAGCTTGGTTGAACTTACTACTACTGGAAATTCTAATTTCAACTTCTTCAGCCTCCCATGTCCAGCCAGCTTTCTTTCAAGCTCCTCCAGCTTAAGGCCATCTTCTGCTACTCCACTCTAAAGAATGACATGATTAGATCTAGTAAGCATCCCACACACTCTCTGCAGTCTACACAGTGTATGTAAGGTAACAGGACAGGTAGAAACCTATCCACTATCCAAACTGAATCACAGTCAGCAAGCCAACGAAAGACACAATATGCTACAAATGGAAGGATCATTCTGGCAAACACCAAATGACTGAGGAATGATGAACATTGTATAAACCATGACCACACTGAACAACAAAACACTTAGCACTACATGAAGTCATCTGTTGTCAACTGTGGGTCTGAGGTAGGAGTGGCTCATGCAACCTTCAATATACAGGCTCTTTGGCATCATTCTTGACATGATAGTGGGAGACGATTTAGGGCATGCTATGAGGGAGGAGTTAGACTAGATAGCAGGTGGTAATGGCACACTCAGTGTTGATCACACAGGCAGAAGACCACTTGAGCTGGAATGTTGCAAGGTTGTGAAGTAGTGATGAAGCACAGGTTAACTGGTATAAAGTGAGTGAAGATAAATCTGTTGTGATTGGTAGAGAGCCTACCAAGTGTACTGTGGAAATGGGAGATGTAAAGAACAAGTGAGGGAGATGGTCTACCTGCAAGAGTTTAAGTGAGGTTGAATTAATGGAGAGACAGAAACAGTCATTCAATGACAACAGTTGATGCAGTGAAGAACTGTTGGGAGACAGAGAGTGTCCACACAAAAGAGATGATGGTAATAATGCAATGGTAGTGTCAACCTATAAGATATGGCTGTTGGAGTTGGGTATTTGCAGAACGACATATGGTGAGATTGTTAGAGGTGGAAATGAAAGGTTTGAAAATAGCGGTACATAGATTAGCCATCATGTGAATAAAACCATTGTAAAGTGGTGGAAGCAAGGAGTATGGCAGTAGCAGTGCAAATGAAGAGATTGACTTGGTGAAAAGTGGCAGAGTTGAATTCCACGTAGAGTGTGACGTGACGTCAAGTGTATAAGTAAGATTGCCAGGGAAGACAAGAAGCAATAGAGTGCTAGGTGTTCATACACAGTTGTTGACAGCAGTTAAAGGAAAGTCTGCAGAGGCATACAGAGAGATTATTTTGGAGGAACCACAACTGATTGCTGTACACAGACACAGCTGATGTGGACGCATACATTGCTACTCTCCAGTCATGGGACCACTGAAGTGGGGTACCGAGGTCAGAAGTGAGTCATTACAGCTCAGCAAACTGACCCCACAAGGGACTAGACAACACATACATAACACAGGACAGGAGGCCTAAGTGAGGTAGCGAAGAAGGTGTGAAGTTAACACAGCACTATAATGACAACTAGAGGGCGATAAAGTGACTTAGATTATAGAAAAGTACATTACCATCCTACAATCCCAGGGAATCAAAATGAATAAAGTTCTATGTACATAGCCAACAGTCAGAGTCTCACCAATATTGTCACGTACCTGCTACTGTAGCTACACACGTGAACAAGTCTATGTGAGCTCCTACCACAAACACCATCCATCAAGTGCATCAAATGGGGGATTGTGAGCCTAGGGCACTGACTGGCAACATTCAGCACCTTGTGCCCGACCTACATTATCTCTACCCTCCATGGACAACTTGCACATCTCCTTGGTGGTAACCTAGCAACATTTAGTGCACTAGAAGCAAGGCAACTGCTCAGTTTGTTCCGTACACTACAACCCAACAATGAGCTTTCTTGCTCGCCCATGTAGCAGGGATCATGCCTAGCTGAGGACTGGATTGTGACAGAGTGACTGGACTGCAGCCATGTCTGCCACTTAGTGTCAGAACGGCATTCCAGTTGAATGATCCACAGGTCAGAAAGGTAAACAGGCTACAGATAGCAAAGGATTGAGAAAGATATAACTACTCTTCACTGTGTGAGGTGTGAACATGAGGGGAAGATGTAAGGAAGAGTGAATAGAACGATGTCTTAATTTAAAATGGTCACAAGATAAAGGTCACGATGAGACGTCAAGTAGGATGAAGGAGGCCCTAGAGATGAAGGCAGGGAAGCAATCAAGTGATGTTGCCAGGTTGATGAAGAGCCCATGTGACATATCATCTGGCAAGTGCAGGAGACAGTGTATATGGGCTCACAGCAGTTGAGGGCATGTCTTTCTCACCCAGGAGGTTAGGAGAGGAAGGGAGACTAGTTTGGAGGAACAAGTGTTGTTTGGTCCACAGCTGAATGGAATGAATAATTACATCATTTGTTACTATCCAGTTACTACTACAATTACATTGTTACTATCTAGTTACTATGGGGCCATTCAAGTGGGAACCAAGATCAAAGAACAAGCAATTTGAGTTCAGCTGTATGACCACATAGGGACTAACCCAATCTTACCGTATATCACATTAATGCTTTCTGGTGTTTGTTATCTGTATTCCTCTTCTGAGTTAGCGGCTAAGCTGCCTAATCTGCATACATAATGCACACACAGGAAATAAACACATACCTGCTGTAGGATGGTTGCTGGCAGCAGGAGGAAACGACACGCTGCAACAGATCCAGGGTGGTCCAACTTTTTTCGCTGCGAATTTCGTAAGTCACCGTGAGAAGTAGTGCTGACAGATAAGAAACCGAAGCGCTGTTGATACCTCTACACTGGGTGGCTTGTTGTAAGTTTCAATCACAGACAACGTGCGAGCTGTGTGTGAAGTACCACTTCTCTTGTTCCTTGCGACCGCGCGTGTGACCACCCGCCATTTTAATGACGTCACAAATAGCGGCTAACATACAGCGTCACACAGGGCACATAGGGCCATAAGATGGCATATCAAAAACACACTACATTCACTTATTAAGCAGACACAAAACACCATAGCATGCTGCACACATTGAAGAGATAGTTACAAGATGCATGAGCTAGACATGACTAGATTGGAAGATGTGGACAAGGTGACTGAGTGATAGCCTCTGGAGCTATCATGTCCTGGTAGCTACCTCTGACTTCAGAGTCACTACTGAAGTCTCAGCTTCAACAACAACTTCCAAATGCAGAAAAAATAGCTTTTACCTTCAGCAGCACTGCACTATACATAGAGGAGGCAACTACGGGTTTGAAAATGCCCTCATTAGAAGGTGGAGAGAAAGGACATAACAGAATTGCATAATTGTTTTCAACCACAGTAATTTTAATACACCTTACTCAGTGAAGTGCTAGGGAAGCAGTGATAGTGTCCAAGTCAGTGCCCCCCCTCCCCCCTTCGGTTTCTTAGAAGGGGGATAAGTGCCCTCAGTCTTCTCACACCTCACAGTCCTGGTGCCCAAGGACTGCAGTGATCGGAGGAGCCCTAGTCGGTACAGATCTTCCAAAGTGCTGCTGTTACTCCTGTTCTTTCGATTACAAAAGACCTAGGCCAGATCATGGTGATGAACTTGGCTGGTGTACCAAACTGGCGACAGTAGGAAGCCATTCCATGCGTTGCTTCTCTGTTGTGTCCACTGTTACATACTACAGCCTTACATCGTCACAAGCCAAGTGCTAGTGGATGATTTAAGTGCAGAATGGAGATGCAGCAGCAGGCTAAGCAGGTTTATAGGAAGCAGCCAGCTTACAGCCTAAAGTTGGCACAGTTCTAGCCTATTTGCCCACCTTATTTGAACTACGCACTGTATTACAAACTTTCAACTGCTAATTATACACCTCACAGAGACTGTTCTTTATCATCCCAACTTAGTAGCAGACTTAAGTAATCCCATGAAGCTAGACATCTATGTATACAGTAAGTGAGCCAAACACTTTTCAAGTCTTACCCATTCAAATGAGAGTCTTGAGAGTTGTACTAGACACTGCAAATATTGCTTGCTGTGAAGATTAGTGCAGGCCCATTATATAATTACACACCAGCTGCCACCATGGATAAATCAGTCTGTAGGTCACAAGTGCACACATGGCTTCAGTATGTCCGCTGTGTGTTGGTTTGAGTGAAGTATGCTGTTCACATTCTAAATAGAGTGCTGGACTGAACACAGCAAGGTAGTCTATGCACAAGTGGTCAAATGTGTACTGTGAATGTTTAGCAAAAGGTGCACACATGGATCCACTTGATCAAAAGCCAGCAAAGTGGCCATGCACACGTTATGCTTTCTTTGTTGCCTTCATGTGCCATGTCTTCTGAACATGTTAGAGTGGGATACCAGACATACCAAATACACAGATAACAAGCCAACAATTCTTCGTCATCTTCCAAGCGTGCTACATGCATTGATTACCTGAAATCCTTCCACATTCATACACATTGCACTTTACAATAAGTTATGTCTGAGATGCATACCAATGTGCAGAACAACCTGTACAGCAGTGTACATACACAAAGTTACTGTAAATAACACAAGACAGACACTGCAATGGTGTGTCATGGTAAACACACTGTATTGCACTCATGTGTCACTGACAACTAGTGCTTCCCCCTACTTGGTGCACCATTATACTATAGCTACTGTAATTAATACCATTACAAACAGTTCTTATACTTCACATTATCACACATCTACATCCAAACTTTTTGCACAAAACCATTGCATCATTATCAGACACTACATTCATTTCAGTGGGAAGTATACATGCAACTAGAGCTGACTGCAAGACACTGTTAAAAATACAGAGTGACCCCCACACCAATCAGTGCTCGCACGTATTTGTTTAGTTTGACATTCACACTGACATCAGTATTCACACTGCTGTTCACATCAATTCTGATCAATTAGGAGAACTTCATCCACACAAAGATAAGAACAAAGTCCAGTGGGAGGACCTCCTCCAACTAAAACAAGTTTAATGTACCACCCATGCATGCACAAACAATCCCACTAGGTGGTATGTTGTGCACTACATACGTACATGCAAATCCTCAAAGTAGAGTACCAAATTTGCAGTAAAGTGTACTGTAAAGTGCTTAGTCTCTTACAAACCATTATGACTGGTATGTGTGTGCAACTATATGCGGTCTCTTGCACTGCATGGTTGGAGTGAACATCACACTGACAACAGATGTGCTCACAGTGGCAACCAACATGCACTACATGAAGGGCCATCAACTCCTAGGCTGCAAATAACTGACTGCTTTGGCACAAAGAGTGGACACACACACCTGACTACTAGTGCCTGGCTTTGAACAACTACATGCAGTAACAGTGAAAGAGTGAGAACATTGCAGCATGCTAAATGCCTAAGCAGTAGTGCTTTTGCCACTTGGCCAATATACAATGTGTTTGGGCTACTTATAGTTTATACATAATAATTATGGGTGTATCATATATTGTATATAATAGACAGCACTTTGATAGCTGCATCACTGATCATTGAAATGAAGACATGACAAGCTTAAGAGAAGCCATACTTCCTGTGGCAAGATATGCTCTTATACAATTGGTTACATTTAGTGAAAGAAAGACTTTGATAAGTTTGGTATTTGAATTCAGAGTTGAATAAATGGTCCTTGCTTACTTCAGTATAGTCCAGCTAGGTGTAGGCGTGACAAGGATGCAGAAGAGAGAGTGCACATAAAGATGCATACGGTTGGCATACCTCCAATGGATTGGTGATGTCCGTACACTGAAGCTCTTTCACATGTTCAAAGATCCTCACTACATCACACACAACATCAAGTGGGACTCGTTCCAAAGAGATGCTCTCCATGCATTCCTGTGCACTACCACCTACGAAAGAAATGGATAGGAACAAAACAGGAAATAGCATACAACCATATGCATGAATGGCAACAGACTGTACAGCTCAACTGAATGCAGTTCATAATACAGTAGGAAGTCACATATCAGAACATGTTGGGACTGGAGGGTGTTTGGATAATTGAAATGTTCAGATAATTGATGCTATCAACACTCACTGACAATGCAAGAGCATTTATATAAAATTCCCTGTAACTGTAAGGTAAAGTAATCATTAATTAATGTTGTCTGTCTTCAATTTGTTGCTCTCTTTTCGAAAGTCTCTAATAAAAGCCCATTGAGTAGAACCTTACATCCCATGGGTACACTGGGTTGTTGCTCGAGGTACGCATGTGAGCACTGTCTGCAGTGATTGGCAGGCAGTTGCAAGTGACCTCTCCTCTTCCATCTGTGAATTCTTGCTAGCCTTCTGAATGGCTAGCACTTTTCCATACTCTTCATGATATTGTGAACAGTGGATTTTCCAACATCGTACTCGGCCATGACGCTCTGCAAGGCCCTTCAACACTTAACAAGCTTGCATACCTTCTCCTTGTTGTCTATAGTTGACATCACTCGCTTAATTGCTATAACATCTCATCTTTGCAACTTTTCAAAGTGGTCATTTCTTATATTTGGAGTGACCACTCTGATTGTAGTTGGTTTCAATCCAGGATGTTCAGTCACTCTGGAGCAAGGAAAGCTGTCATTAACTTCTATCTAGAGAAATGCTTGCTTTATGATGCGTCTAAACCTATGGCACTTGAACAATTGATTTCCATTTCACAAACTGCCATTGCCCATCTGCAACTACATTGGTAAGTCTTGCACTCTGAAGCTGTCAGTTCATTGAATGGAAAGGCCTAGACTACTAGGCCTAGCCTAGACTATTTCAATTAATCAATCAATCAGCCAATGGACAATTTCTCCTATGCAGGTGACTGTACATATGTACAGTAGCCAAAAAGAAGAATTGTTACGTATATAGCTATGTAATGTCATTAGTACGTACGTCATTGCTTAAAATTATTAGCCCATTTTATCCTTGGCTTCCATCTTCTTTTTCCTTCCACCTCAGCTTCATACCATTACTAGCCTCTTAATACCCATCTTTGTTAAGGGTACAGTTCATCTCCTTTGGCTCTTCTGTACTTTTGCTAACACCCCTTCTTGCTTTAGCTCTTCTCTAATCTCCGCATTCCTTATCCTGTCCAACCTTCTCTTCTCTGAGATTAGCACCCACGTTTCACTTCCACACATGAATGGGTGTACTATAAGCTGGATTGGACGATTGCGCAAGCCAAGATGGCGACCTAAGATTCCGAGCTTCAATTACATGAGAGAGAAATGCCTGTGTGCCGCAAGTGCAATCGCAGTGGGCATTGCAGAAACTGTAGTGTTCCAAAGAAGGTCGAATCTGTACCAATTGTCTCCCATCTTGCTTGGACAACTGTGAGAATTACCAATCTTCAGCAGCTGTCTCGTCCAATCTTCCTGCGCTAGATCATTTAGACGCGAGAACAACATCAAACTCAGGGGTAACAGCTTCAAAAGTACCAGCATCAGAAGAACCACTTTCAGAATTGCCAAACCCAGATGAACCAGTTTCAGAACTACCGGACTCAGAACTAGCCAACTCAGAAGACTCAAGAGCAGACTCAGAAGCGCCAGCCTCAGAAAGACCTGGCTTAGAGATGAGTGGATCAGCTTTTGACATACCACCCTTTCAGAGAGCCAATGCCCCAAACTTTAAATGGGGCAATAAGGATGGTGCAGACTTTGGAAAAGAGATTCAGGGTGCCTACCAAGAAATCACCCAATGAAAAAGGAATATTTTTAATGTACCTTCAGGGAAGACGGGTGAGCTATTTGTTGCCAAGCTTTCCTCTCTTTTCCAATCTAATGGTGCATCCGATGCTAGAGAATCAATTGCACTATCTGCAGCAGTCATAGCTGCATGCCTTCCTTAATTCTGCAAAAACCTCACCCAAAGTCAACCAGCAAAGAGCATGTGCAGATACTTGCCAGAAGATTAGAGGAATGGAAGAAAGGCAATGTATTCTCTCTCCTGCACGAAGGAAGATGCATCCAACAAAGACTTCACTCAAAGAAAGGGAAGAGAAACTCCCAAGATGATAACTTAGCGAAAGCCTTTGCTAGGTTCATGAGACAAGGTAAAGTCGGAGCGGCCATTCGCCTTCTCTCAAAGCATGAAGCTGGAGTTCTCAACCTCAATGAAAAGTATGATGCACAGGACAAGCGGACTGTATTGGAAGAGCTGACTGCGAAACACCCAAACAAAGCACCAATTGTGGAAGAAGCCATAGCAACAGATTACCCTGGCAAGGAACTTCACCCCGTCATATTTGAATCTATAACGGGGGAAGCCATCCGTGCATGTGCCTTGAAAACCAATGGCAGTGCCGGACCATCAGGGATCGATGCTGCAGGATGGAGAAGGATATGTACTTCCTTCAAAAGTTCAGCACAACTCTGTTCCAGCATGGCTTTGGTTGCGAAGAAACTTTGCACTGTGTATGTAGACCCTGACGATCAATCTTCCTTTATTGCATCACGGCTCATTGCCCTGGACAAGCATCCTGGTGTGCGACCCATTGCCATTGGAGAAGTCTCACGAAGAATAGTTAGTAAAGTGATCCTTACTGTTGTTGCTGATGAAGTTCGTGAAATGTCAGGGTGCGTGCAATTGTGTGCAGGCCAGGCAGCAGGAGGTGAAGCCGGTGTAAGAGCTATGGCAAAAAATTTTGAGGATGACAACACTAAAGCAGCTAAGTTGGTGGATGCCACAAATGCGTTCAACCTGCTCAAGAGACGAACAGCTCTTATCAATATCCATGTCACCTGTCCATCCATTGCCACGGTTCTTACCAATATGTACAGAGGAGATGGAAACCTGTACATCCAAGGGAAAGTTTTGAAGTCGAAAGAAGGAGTAATGCAGGGTGACCCACTTGCAATGTCTATGTATGCCTTGGGTATACTACCCCTCGTTCACAAGCTGAAAGCCACTAAGCAGGTGTGGTTTGCGGATGATGCTGCGGCAGGAGACTCACTATTGAATCTACATGAGTGGTGGACTGCACTGCTGAGACAAGGCCCTTCATTCGGATACCACCCAAATCCTGCCAAAACCTGGCTTATTGTCAAGGAAGGCAATTTAGACCAGGCAACCAACATCTTTGGTAGCAGTGGAGTTAACATCACATCTAGAGGACAGAAGCACCTTGGAGCTGCACTTGGAAGCACAGAATTTGTCAAGAAATTTGTAAAGAATATGGTTGCTGAATGGTGTGAAGAGGTTATCTGTCTGTCTACCATTGCAAAAAGGGAACCACAAGCTGCATACGCTGCCTTCGTACATGGAGTAATCCATCGCTGGAACTACATTCTAAGGACAATACCAAACATCTCCGAACTCCTGACACCCTTGGAAGAAGCCATTCGATACCAGTTGATTCCTGCAATCACTGGCCGAAGCACAGTGTCTGATACGGAATGGGATGTCTTGGCATTACCCTGTTGCCTTGGAGGAATGGGTTTAATAAACCCTGTCAAGTCATCAATGCTCCAGTATGAATGCTCGAACCTGATTACAGCCCCACTTGTGGAATTGATCACTACTAATGCTGACTTTTCCCAAGACACATGGGATGAAATGACCCAGGCAAAGCTAGAAATGAAGAAGCGTAGAAACCAACTTGATGATGATGCGGCCAGGATTCAATCTGAGCTAAATGCCCCACTGAAGAGGTCAGTTGACGATAAAGGGGCATCTTCATGGTTGACTGCTCTGCCTCTTGAGAACCAAGGATTTGCCTTGTACAGGAGTGCATTTCGGGATGCATTGGCTCTCCAGTACAACTGGCTGCCAGATCAAATGCCTACCAAGTGTGTGTGCGGTGAGCCATTCACTGTTGAGCACGCTTTGTCATGTCCCAAAGGAGCCTTTCCTATCCATCACCACAATGAGATTCAGGATATCACTTGCAGCCTTCTGTCTGAAGTGTGCCATGATGGAACTGTGGAGCCCACACTACAGCCCCTTGAAGGACACACCCTCAGATATGCATCTGCAATCACTAATGACGTTGCCCGAGCAGACATTCAGGCAAAAGGATTCTGGGGAACCTCTCACCAACGTGCATTTTTTGACGTTAAGGTATTTAACCCACACGCACCATCCAACAAGAGGTTTTCCACTCCTGCCTGTTATGCCCACCATGAACAGATCAAGCTGCGCTTGCATGAGCAGAGAATCAATGAAGTTGAGCTGGCTTCCTTCACCCCACTCATTTTCAGCACTACTGGAGGCATGGGCAAGTCTGCTGCAGTGTTCTATGGACGTCTTGCTGATATGATTGCCACCAAGACCAAACAGCCGTACTCCAGCACCATCACGTGGATCCGCTGCAGGTTGAATTTTTCGCTGATCAGATCATCCGTGTCTTGTCTGAGAGGATCGCGCCAAAATAGCTGCCCCAGATTGCCTGATTCTACTACACTGGCAGTCTGGGAAGCCAGAATCTGAATTGATCACAACCCTCAATTATGTGTGTGCATGATACTGACCTATGCCATTTATTATATGCTCCTCATTGTTTAACTGTACTGTGTTACAATTTATTGAAGTTTGTGACTATAAGCTGGCAATGTATATACTCTCAACTTTGTCCTCCTACTCAGCTCCTTCCTCTTCCATACCAGTTCACTCAACACCCTTATAACCCTTGCTGCCTTCCCAAATCCTACCCCTGACCTCTTCCTCCTTCCATCCCTATATACTTATCATTACCCACGATACTTGACTACCTTCACTGATTCCAACTTCTTGCCATGCACCGACTTCTACACAGCAATGCCCTCCCTCCTTCCCCACTTTCAATTACATCTGTCTCAATTCATTATCACTTCCCACTATGTCAATGCTTTGTCCAATTTCTTCAAATTCATTTGGAGGAACTATTCACTGTTAGCCACTAACACCATGTCTTCAGCAAAAAGCATGACATCAACAATCCCACCCCAAATCTCAAGCCCTCTCTGACCCCTAGACTATACATTTTAAATTGTCAAATATCAAGCTTGGCCCATAACTGTTCTCTGATGATGGTCTGCTTGAATCCCTTGTGCTGGTAGGCATGACTAATACAGAGAAAATGATATGTCCGGGGGTTTTGTGATGTTAAGATCACTTTATCATGCCTGCTTTATCTCCAGATGCTCATACAAATTCAAAGATCTAGCCGCTCAGTGATGAATGGGCTTAGTCCTGCAGGATTAACTTGATTATTGTATTTAAGCTGTATACCGATGGGTATACCCGTTAAGAAAATGTATCTATCTGAGAGCAACAAGTGCAGTTGATTTATTATTATTACTAGCTGAATGCCCGCCGTTTGAGTGGGTTTCCAGCATATTGTTTGAAAGTTGAGCATTTAACCAATCAGAACCGTCCATTTCGTAGACTCGCTCCGCAAAACTCTGTGCGCACAGAATTTATTTATGTTAATTCATTTCGTCTAAAGGAGTTTAGTGGTGAAGGCACTAACCACCTTAGGTCACCCTCGTATTGCCGTGATGTACTCTTCCAAGTTTGGTGAAGATTGATGGAAAATTAAAGGAGGAGTTCCTGGACAACGAAACACAATCTTTTCCCTATCTCTTAGATATGGCAGCAACCATAAAAGTGGCAAGAACTCGAAAGGAACAACTGTAAACCAAATTTCGGCTTGGTGAGGTTGTAATCCTACCAAGTTTCGTAATGTTCTGTCCAGAATTCAATGAGAATATCCCGACAATGAAAATGTGCGTTACGTTTATTATAATCAGATTTAACTAGCAATTGCACTGTATTCATTGCACAAGTGTCCTACAGAAATACTTTTTCTACAAAAATGTTAAAAATGCAGGAATGGCATAAACAGGACAGAAACAAGTAAATGCTGCTACACGATGAAGCATTAACAATTGTCCCTATATTCACGGATCGTGCTACATTCTTGTATGTACATAGGGACCATTGTCAAAGCTTCACCGTGTAGCAGCATTTACTTGTTTTTGTACTTTTATGCCACCCCTATATACTTACTATTTTTTATACATACATTTAATTATTTCTAGTATTATATATAGTTAATCACTTTAGCTGCTCAGCACAGTTCTGCTTAAGGAAAGTAATGGTTGAAGGAAACAGCAAAGGCAAATAATTATAATGCTCTGTTATCAGACAAATCTGTACATAGCGTACATATCACATGATTGGTCACTTGTACCGTCATCTGACATACAGCACTTGATTAAAAAGAAAGCCTAGCATCCAGTCACCATTTCGATGTTTGGGACAAATGCAGCAACACTACTGTTGAAAACACTAGTTATTTGACATGGCTGAGGTGTGACAAGCACAAACAGGACAAGTATCTCGTGGTTCTCCTGTGGTATTCATAATTTTAACCACAAGTCGGAATCTGAGACAGACTAACAGAAATTGACAATGTAACAAGTAGGCTGGGCACTCCGTGTATTGTATACATAGCCACAGTGATAGGTGAGATATGTGTACAGTGCAAAATTCACGAACTAAACTCCCACCAAAACTTCCCAACCACACATGTGGGTTATATACTGTATATCCACCATGTATATACAGTAGGTAAACAATGTGGCCTTGGGGGCCTGACTTTGCATTTCATCTTTTTGTTCCCCGTGTATTCTCCTGCAGATGTAATCTGAGTAGAGCGAGCTGTGTATGATCTGAAACATGAATGTTTGTACTACAGGTATGATCAAGAATTATTTTGCCACAGTTTCTTTGAAAGAGAATCGCCATTGACAAGTGTTCTCCAACACACAAACACTCTAAGTGGTGGTATGTAGGTGAAGAGCTGAGAGCAATCAGACAACAAATAGTAGAACAATTGAAAGGTCTAATATCCTACTTTTCCATGTGTCCCCACAGATGATAAGCCTATCCAATGGATAGTTACATCGCAAAAACTAATGTCTTTCTTTGCAGCAGAACACTGCATAATTCATGATAAGAACCTTGTTTCAAAGAAAACACTTGAAAAACTTCCTTGGCTTACCAAATCGGCTTCAAAACAAAAGACGTTTTTGTGACCAACTCCTGAAACATCGCAACAAGTAAAATGAAGCCAGGACATTGACAATGTAATCACCTTTATATGCTAACACGGAAGTCTTACTTGAAATATTGACACTTTGTAATTGATGCAGATTTATCTGTCGAGTGCGGCATTATAGTACAAATTGGTGATTCGATCAGGCGCACATTATGCAAAGTCACTTGCACGCCACGGTAACATAGTAGAATGCAACAATAGCACGGTCCATCCTATGTAAACAAATTCCCATGACAAGGGACAAAACTCACATCAGCATACTGCACAAATTCCATTGTATGCGCATGCTTAGACTATGATGCAACAAATTGCTGTAATGATTGATCCAATGGAGGTTCTAAATCGCTTATACCACCTCTGATTCACTTATACTACTGCTGATTCAACTTATATCACCTCAGGTAGCTTCTGGCGCTTTAAGGCAAACTTTAGACAACGTAGCTGTGACAGGCTTGGAGCAAAATTAGCAACATTCCGAGGTTCTTCATGGCAGCTGGGCCTCGCGGGATCGTTTCCGCGCATTTTACGCTGCTGTTTGACTACTCGGCTATCTTTTTGTCGTTACTTCTCGGTAGAACTGGCTAGCATGGTCCTTCCCCGTAATGATGCTGGTTGCCATCACAGTCTAAACACCTTATACTGAGCTCCTTCAGTGTCTACAGGATTTATAGATACCTCGTGTCTACGGCATGTTATTCATATCTCAAAACTAAACCTTCCGCCAGAGCCATATACAGGTACCGTGCCCTAGAAATCTTATTATAACAAACGTAATGCACATTTCCGATATTCAGGAAAAACTCCTTTAATTCTGGGCGGAATGGCATGAAAAGGATTATGAAGAGGTGTAGCGAGAGTAACCTCATTGAGCTGAAATTTGATTTAAAGTCGTTCCGTCCGAGTTCTTGCCACTTTTGCGGTTGCAGCCATATCTAAGAGGTAGGGACAAGATCGTGTTTTGCTGTTTGGAAACTCCTCCTTCAATTTTCTACCAATCGTCATCAAATTTGCACCATGGCAATACGGGGTTGACCTAAGATGGCTGGCGTCTTCGCTGCTGAACTCCTTTAGACAAAATGGATTAACATAAGTAAATTCTGTATGCACAGAGTTTTACGGAGCGAGTCTATGGAATGCTCCCAATCAAATGGACAGTTCTGATTGGTTCAACGCTCAAATTACCAACCATAGACCGGGGAGCCACCCGAAGGGCAGGAATTCAGCTAGTATGTATAAAAGAGATGACTCACTTTTGGCATCCTGTCTTTCTTCATGCATTGTCAGAGACTTGACAGCTTCTCTCCAATCTAAACAGATCATGGAAGAATAGAGTGAACCAATGTGGTATTCAAAACATTCAAAATTTCAAAAACATATTTATTAAGTGCCTGTTCACTTAACATACAATTGCATAGGATCACAAGTCACTAGTAACATTTAATTATTCATTCCATTACAGTTTCCCTGCTTAGATCAGAATGTATTTGAAAGTCATATGATCAAACTACAAACAAATTTGTTCCTTAAAATAATCCACTTTTCACAATTCAAGATTGAGGCTGTATAAGTGTGCATTAGAATGAGGTTTACAACTAATTACTTTCCCCTTTGCAATGGCAAACCATTATATCCTAGATTGAAAGGCATGTAAGTAGGGGATCATTGAAAGCTAGCCTACTCTGGCTTGAATCTGACAGAAAGCATTGAAAGGTAACCAGTCAGAGTTACAATGACCCCTAAGAAGAAACCAGAAAGTCCACAAATACCATAAAGAGGAAAATTTCCACAGTCCCATAGAATATTATCACAATTTACACTGATAGGATACACAGAAATATTCTCTCCAACCATTTTGCATGAGGCTTTTAATACATTTGGTGGCAAACTAAAACAAGATGATGGTATTATAGCCTCCTTTAGGCATATATAGGTAAAGTAAATAGTGTACTTCCAACAATAGTACCGCATTCCACTATCACAGCTACCAATGAAGCAGTGTGGATACATAGCTAATTGTCTGTAGTAAATGGGCAAAGTGGAGACTAATTAAGATGGTCTACGTACCATGGTGACACAAATGAAGAGACAACGTTCGGAACTACACATGGTAAGGATAGTGGAGATTACTGGTTGTTCGCTTGGCATGGGGAGTATTAACACAACACCGCAATGAGGCATCCTCACACTTGCAAAAGGACAGAGGAGTGGAGTGCAAATTCTGCCGTATGTAAATGTTTCATTTCCAAAGTGTTCTGTGGTAGTCCAGCAGCATGTGTGTAGTCAGCTGCCATTTTCAAGGGGCGTGTCTTATCAGTTCAGCAAAACGCAAAAATATCATTACAAAATTTACACTTTGGGTCAATTTTGGAATTGTGATAATATACTCCCATACTATATACTTTCCTGCTATACGAAATTTCTGTTAATGGTTTAGGTCCTGCGATGACCACTTTATACACCTTATATTGCTAATCTCCAGCAAAGTGTTGCATCAAGTTCCTGAGATCACTACTTGGTCTCTGACGTGTACCATTTGTGACTGAAGGGTGATAGAAGCACCAGATAGATCTGCATTTGTGTATTAGTTATATAGAACACTTCCAGGTGGGATATGGCTGATTTATAAGCACGACCCATGAGGGCACGAAGCGCTCAAGGGGGGGGGTGCTTATCAATCAGCCATATCCCGACTGGAGGTGTTACAGTTGATTTATATCTCGTTGCTAGGTTTATCTTTGGAAGGAGCACAGTGCGCCGGTAGTTTTCTGCGCCTGGAGCATCCTCTACTACCGTTGTTTCCCCTTTGTTTGTAGCAATCTGCAAGAGTGGTTCATTCCGACCTGTGCTTGGAGCAATCCCAAGTGGTTTTGATGCACGGGAGATAGTTATCTTAATCTGCGGCCGGTTATTGGATGACAGAGACAACTCACGAGAACCAGTTGTTACAGTATAACCTTGGGAATGCGCCACGTGCAGAAGCAATCTGAAATGCCCGAACACTACAGCATAGAAGCTTGGAAAACAGTGGAGATTAACTATACGATGAAGAAATCGTGCCGTACAGCAGGAAACAACGATCACATCACTGATGGTCGGCTTTAGCGAGAAGCATTTGTGCTCGAATACTGCTGCAACTACTGAATGGGATCAAACCCTCCAGCACCAATGCCATGTGTAGGTTGGGACACATTCAATGCACGATGCAAATGACTTGCATTGTGTCAATGTTTTAGATATGTGCATCCATTGACCTTTGGCAACTGAGACAATGAGCTTGCAAATTGATAATCAACTACCAACGTTTATATCCAGATATAAGCATTGGTAGCTGATTGTTATCAACTACCAACACTTAAGAGGTGGTTTAGCACATTTATAGGTACGCAATAAACATAGCAACTACCTAGCAATGGGAAATAAGGATGCATTGCAAAACAATCTTACAGTAACACAAGTATGGCACACTTGTAAGAAGAATTATAGAAAGCCTCACACAATACTACATTACCTATGGCATTATAGGGTCGTTCTGAAGGAGGAATGACTAGTAGCTATTGGGTAAAAGCTGGACAATGGAAGAAAGAGTCAATTCTGAATTTGCCAAAAGTAAGGTATATGGCATGAATCAGCACCTCAATCTATCCGCTATTTGGCGGTCTCGCTGTACCATTGTGCTTCTGGACCAAATACAGACTCGTAAACTTCACCCTATTGGGCTATACATGTTATTCAGTATCAGCCATTCAATTACATTCAACAAGTATTGTTTGAGTAGGACCTGGTGCAAAACTGAAAGGTACCAGCGACATGAAAGGACTCCCCACAGCATAACTAGCATGATAAATAGCTCAAAGTAGGACCAATGTAATTCTCTATGCATGGGTTCAACTTGCAAGGTGCAAATCACTACTTTCACATCAGTAATTAACACACCCTGATGAGGCATGAGCTGCGAAGGTAATCTAAAACAGAGCTACTATTAAACAGAGTGGAAACACCGAACTAGTTGCATGCATCAAGGTTCACCTTTAGGGTGACATTTACTGAGTGTCAGATGCAAGCCAGAAGCTAACTGGAGTACAGGAGAGAGAAGGTTACCAATGTGAATTCGAATGTCTTTACGGCAGACAACAGTGAGTTTCTTCATGCTCTGGTGTTGCTGCAGACAGTAACCATAAGCCACAGCACTGTAAGGAGTCCTTGGCTTCATTTCTGGACTGTCATTGAATGCATTCTTCATTGCAACACTAGTCACATCACTATTCTGTGACTCGTAAAGTGACTGCAATAAGAAGTCCCGATCTTTTACATTTGAGGTGAGATGGAATGCATCAAAATTCTTTAATTTAGTTAACCCACAAAAGAATTTCCACACTTGAGCCATGTGGGGTTGTCCAAGGTACTTGTCCCAGATCTTCTGTTGAAGTGAAATATCCTGCCTGGAAATGTGGACAGCACTGAGGAACTCTTGAACGGTCAGATGAAGAAAGTAGAAGCTGTCCACTGCTGCTACATTACACCTCAACTTGCCTACAGGGCGTGCTGTTAAGAGACCACACCCACTTTCACGATTTGAGTACTTTGATGAAAGACCCTCGAGTTCTGATGATGTAAATATTACCTTCTGTTCAACAACACAGGTATAAGCAATGCTGCAGAGTTGATAAAAATCGTGCTCATTAGAAAGGTGTAAGACAGAGTCGGTTTGAGTATTTGAAGAACTTGAATTGAGCAATAACTTCTCACAAATAAAAGCATCATACACCTCAGTCAGGGTGCGGGGGAGGTTTTCCTGGGATAGGTACACAACACAAAGTATGGAGAGGACCACTGGGTTAGAGTGCAGGCTCTTCATTTGGGGAAACTGCTCTAACCTGTCCAGAAATGCGTCCAGCAGGTCAGGTCGATTTCGCTCCTCAAAGTACTGCCGAACAAAATTCCTTATTTCAGTCTTTCCAAATCCAAGCACCTCAACATTCACAAAATGCCTAGTAGCCTTAGACTTATCAATATGCTGATATATCTCACTGGTGACTATTGACCTGGATGTTAGTACAATGTCACAGCTGGAAAGTGGAGACTGAAGAGAGTGTGTCAGAAGGTGATGAAAAAATGGACACTGGCGCAGTGGGGCAGACAGCTCATCATAGCCGTCTAGGATGAGGAGCACTCCTTTACCAAGGTCCTTTTCAACAGCCCTAGCCACCATCTCTGGTGTGCATCCTTCACACATTAGGCCACTGAAGTGCTCCAGCAAGTGTTTGGTTTGAAACTCATCAGGTCTACCAACATGATCAATAAGGTAGCGCAGCTCCAACAGAAGCACCAAGTGATAGCCATTCTGTTTAAGCTTCTTAGATATACCTTGACACAACTTCCGTGCTAGTGTGCTCTTTCCAACACCAGGAGCACCACTTAGGACTAGGAGCTTGTATTGTTTAATCATACCAGGAAGATCATCATACTTCACTTTGCCTTTGACAAGTGTTAACACCTTGTCCACACCTTCTGGGTCGCACACTGCTTCAACAAATCTCTTCTGTTGGTTCTCAAAGTCCAACTTGAATGGAGCCATTGCAAGCTTTACAAACTTCATTGTCTGATCCTTGCAGAAATTGTCTTGTACAAGTTGCATGTCATCATTGTAGGTTTCTACATTCTTTGCAAACTGTAGTATCATCTACAGAAGATGCAAACAAAAATTCAACATGAAAGGCACGCTAGCACTGCATGCTTAAGACTCAAGTACAATTACATTAAAACTGTGCCTCTGCGACTACAGTCTATCTAAAACACATTTATGTAAAAATTTGCATACTGTTGCTTAGTGCCTACAATTATACCAACACACTGATCATATTCATTGAAGAAATAAAAGGGCAGTCCTGGTGTACACAGCAGTGTGTTCTGTACATGCAGCATGAGGACACTATTGAAATCGCATTATAGTCCCTACTCAGGTCAATGAGTTATTCTCATTAAAAATTACATTAAGTGGTATTACAAGCTGACAATCTATGTATATATAGCAAAATCTGGAATGGAAATTGGCCTTGCATGCTGGCCAGCAGTAGCGAATACAAAACGTCAGAGGAGTATATAAGCTAGAGGAAGAGCAGAACGGGTGCATTTGACCCAAACAAATCACTTTCCAGTCATCTCCCTGTAGTCTGTAAGCGTTATGCAATGATTTTGTTTCATGTATAATGGCTGATTCATTAAATGAAACGGGCATCAGAGGCCATTTCTAGGACATCATAAGCCAACACAAATATTTAAACAAATAAAAATTAATGATTTGACAATTTTCGGCTACCAAACAAATATTTCACTATTCGGTTATTTGTTCAACCCATAGTCACCATGACAGTAACAGCCACTGTGATGGTAATACTGACCAGGTAGCTGATGTTCAACAAAATCAGATGAAATATCTTGTGGAGCAGCAAAGAATCAAGTCATGGATGCAAACCAAGCTAATTGAAACGTTAAGTGGAGGGGAAGATTGTAGAGGTATGCAATCAGTCAGGTATGCAAGGATGGCCTAGCAAGCCAAGTTACGTATACAATGAGTAATGAAATTCAATGGCTATATTGCACATTCTCATAAGTAAATTGCCAAACATGCGTTCTGCAAAGATTCAGTTGATTACTGTACATTGGAGATGATGTTAAGATGGTGGGTCGAGACATCTTAGCTTGATTTGAACTACTCAGAATCTACAAGATCTACAAGACCAAGTACAATCGAATCATGTCTTGCTGTTCATGTATGAACACTGGGAAGTGTGTACGTTGTAGCTGTGCCAGAGCAAGAATGTCTTGTGTTGAATGCCACCCGAGCAAAATCGGTAGATGTCAAAACGGGACAAGCACAGAGGAATCTTCACATCAAACTACAGGCCGCTATATGGCCGCAACCGAGGACAACACAGATCGAAGAATCAGCAGAAGGAGCGGCCAGGAACTATGCGAGTTTACTTCAGTTCATTGCATGTTCTCCTCCAAACTTCAAATGGGGAATACTGAACCTGAATCGATTGTTAGAACGATCAACCGTGCGTATGAAGAAATTGCAAGATGGAAAAGAAACCTATGCAGGGTTCCATCAGGTGCAATTGGGAAGAGTTTCGTTCGTGAATTTACATCCTTGTTCGTTTCCTACAATGAAGCTGCTGGTATGGAACAAATCCTGCTGCGAGCAGCAATGATCATGCCCTCTTTGCTGCTGCAGAGGTGCAGTTCAAGAATGAAAACAAGTGAAATGAAGAAAAGCTTAGAAAGAAGAATTGATACGTGGAAGAATGCGCAGATAGAAGAGCTACACAAGGAGGTGAAGGCTCTACAACTGCGGGCAGCAGAACCTCATGGTAGGGACACTGACAACATGGCACATCGTTTCGCCAACCTGGTTTTTCAGGGAAGGATCAAGGACGCCCTCAGACTTCTATCAAAAAACCGTTGGGTGGCTCCCTTTCACCAGAGATGGTCCTAGATGACAGCAGGACCATCTTTGATAAATTGTGCTGGAAGCATACTGAAGGAAAGGAGATGAATCCATCTGCACTCATCCCTGAAACAGACGATGCAGGTTCTTTCCACTCTACCATCTTTGACAGCCTAGATGGGCCATTGCTTAGGGACATTGCATCCCAAATGAAAGAATCCGCTGGTCCTTCTGGACAGGATGCTGAAGATTGGAGACAGATGTGTTGCTCCTTTAAGGATGCATCTCATCACCTCTGTAATGCACTAGCAGATACTGCCAAATGCATAGATGTGAACTGCGTAGGTCCTTGTGGCCTGGAAGCATTGAAAGCATGCAGATTAATTGCCTTGGACAAGATGCCTGGTATTCGGCCAATAGGGGTGGGCGAAGTGGTGAAGAGGATCATAGGAAAAGCCATCCTAAGGACCGTGAAAGAAGACATCCAGAGAGTGGTGGGAACATTGCAGCTGTGTGCAGGATACGAGAATGGCGTGGAAGTGGCTAGCTTGGCTATGCAAGCAGTGTTTTAACAGGACAGTGTGGAGGCTGTTTTGCTCGTAGATGCTGAGAACGCATTCAATTCTGTCAACAGAAAGGTGGCCCCAGTAAACATTCTTCATAGTTGTTCTTCCATTGTACCAGCTCTGATCAACGCCTATCGTAGTCAACTGAAGCTCTTTATTCAAGGCCAAACCTGATCTCAGAAGAAGGCACAACGCAAAGAGACCAACCAAGCATGGCCATGTATGCCCTGGCCATTGCACCCCTAATGAAGAAATGTGCCAATGACACCACACAGGTGTGGTATGCAGATGATGTTTCTGCAGGAGGGACTGTTAGTGGGGTTTGCACTTGGAGGGAAAAGCTTGTTGAATACGGTCCCCAGTCTGGAAATTTTCCTAAAGCAAGCAAGTCATCTATCATTGTCAAACCAGGTTATGAAGCGAAGGCTCTTGAGAAGTTTGATGACACTGATCTCATTGTTACCCATGAAGGAAGAACGCATTTGGGTACTACTGACTACTGCAATCATTGCATCCGTGATAAGGTCCAGGAATGGTGCAAGCAAGTAGAAAACCTGGCGAAGTTTGCAGAATTTCAACCACATGCTGCTTCTCCACTTTTGCACATGGTGTCATAAGTGGGTGGATGTACTTCATGAGAATGATTCCTTTATTTTGCGACCAGCTGAAGCCTTTGGAAGATGTGATTCATCAACACTTCAATCCAGCAGTCACTGGTAGGAGCACCATTACTGATAAAGAAAGGGACCTCTTTTCACTTCCATTCAGAGATGGGGGCTTGGCATAACAATCCCACATCGAACCACTTCACAGCAGCGTTTACTGTTTCAATAAATTTGTGCCCCCTGTAGTAGAAGCAGTGTTGAACCAGCAGCAAGTGCTGGACCCTGACCTTGCACAAAAGCATGCTAGCAACAAGCGTGAGGCTGTACGGCTACAGATGGACGAGAAAACCTTGATCATGAAGAACACAGTGGTATGTCTCTAATTAAAGCTCCAGCAACAGGTAGCTATCATCAGCCTGGACGGTGCTTCCTCATGGCTCTCATCCATCCGGTTGAAGACATATGATTTCGTCCTTCACAAGCGAGCCTTCCTTGATGCAATGGCTTTGAGATATGGATGGTGTCCCAAGGATATGCCAACCAGGTGTGAATGTGGAAAACCATTTAGTGTAGATCATTCCTTGAACTGTCTCAAAGAAGGATTCCCCACTCTAAGACACAACGAGATCCGGGATCCCACTGAATCTCTACTGAGTGAGGTGTGCCAAGAACCACTTACTGGAGAGACCATGAGACACAGAACAGCCAACACAGATGCAGAGGCCAGATCTGATATTAGCACCTGTGGCTTTTGGGGTTCACGGTTTGAGAAAGTTTTCATAGATGTGCGCATTTTCAATGCCGAATCTTACCGCAGCCAAACCCCCACAACCTGTTTCAGATGACATGAGCAAGAGAAGAGGCGCCAATGCGACCAACATGTAAGGGAAGTCAAACAGGCTTCCTTCTCCCCACTCGTCTTTTCAACATTGGGCCGGGAGGGATGGGCAAGTAAGCAGCAATTGTCTACAACAGGCTTGCTCACCTATATACTCTCATTGAAGAGGGATGAATCCTACAGCAATGTCATATGCTGGCTCTGTTGCCACCCCATTTTTGCTCTAGTCAAGGCACAAATCATGTGCCTGAGAGGAAGCAGATCTCTCCGCTCTCACAGTGATATTGACTGCCCAGCATCAATCGGACATTGTGTGGTGGAGGGATGTATCCCTCAATCCTGAACATTCATTAACGTATATCATCACCATAAATGTTGACAGATATCATCGTTATCAGTATTAATTATCTGACAAATAATGTATGTCCCTTGGTCATGTAATGTGGGTACTATTCAATGTATTGCATAATGTTGATTACTGTACTGATGAGATACTTCTTCTCTGACCATAATGTCCCAGCTATAGTGACAACAAAATAGAAGCCACAGATAAATTACAACTGCATAAACGGAAATGTTACCATGACAACAGCAGTGGGCAACATTTACAAGCCATGATATAGTTCTAGTGATAATACTTGCCAGGTCAATCACATTTAATTCAGATATTTCAGCAGCACTATGGCTGCATTCATCAGTGAATAATGACACAGGTGGGGATGCCAATAAATTAGATAGAACAGAGATTCATTACCATGTCCAGAATTTGGTTGGGGAATGGCAAAAATAACAGCAATCAACTTGATACTTGTGTACCCATTTCTGCAGCTGAATAATTCAAAGACCCATTCACAGACTGCCACGTGATTAATGCTCAAGAACCCTTCCTCAACTAAGTGTTAGAATTATTCATTAAAGCCTCACACAACTATCCATATTTATACATTCATACATGTGTTATTATTCACTGATGATAGCAGCGATAGTGCTGCTGAAACATCTGAATTATTAGTGATCACACTGGCTAGTGTTTCAGCTGAACTATCATGCAAATTAGGCCTTTATAACATTCACACTGTATGTCTGCACATGGACTTCACACAACAGAAGGCTGAGATGGATTGGAACACAGAAGAATCAGAGTAGCTTGATCCTTCTTTTGGATCAAGCACACCACAGAACACTTGTTAATTGCAATGTTTCATCCATCACAGGCTTCATCAGGCATATAAAACAAGTTGACAAAAGTGTTTCTTGGTGTGGTTGATTGTCCAAAAGAATGATCAAGTTACTATCTATATAAGGTGCAAGATGGTGGATGGGTGGCGATCGGGGCAGTTGATTCCGCATTGATTCAGCATTGAATGGGAGCATCAATTGCTGCAGAGTTGTGGCAGTGGGACAAGTTGGCCGTGTCAGAGGGACGTGCAGACCTGGATGGGCAATCAGCCTCCCGTGCACGGTGTACAGTTTGCCTTTGTACTATGACTGTGAGGAGAGATGGTGCCATTCATGTACATGGACCAGTCAGGCACCGATGCCCTGGCTCAGGAGAAGCACTAAGCTCCATTGGCCTAGTCCATGCAGCTGCTGTCACTGCTACTGCTGTTGTTTGTCATCCACCACCGCAGGAGCCCTCAACAGCAGGGGCAGTCCTCACCGGAAGATTGCATATCCCAATTTTGAAGAGGCTTCCCCAGACTTCACGCAATGTAGCCAAGGAAGTTAGTCAAAGAAGAACATTACAGTGGCAAATGATGTAGCTACTTGGATGCGCCTGCTGATTTCTCCAACCACTGTCTTCGTGTACCTAGGAGAGGAGGGCAATTAACGCTGGAACTTGGCAAGGTTGGTTAATCCACAGCTTTCAGAGAAGGGCAACCTACCTCTACCTACAAGCTACCAGGGATGTGCCCCCCGCTCTGTCACCCGCCAACATCAAGATGATCCTGATGCATTCCAGCTTGTTGCTACCAGGGTCTCAGCAAAATTGGAAGAGAGAAATTTTAGGGGTGCTGTTTGCCTGGCCTGTTCAGAGGACACCATTGCTGAAGTGAGCAATGCCACCATTGCTGCCCTGAGGTCCAAGCACCCAGTTGCTCATCCAGACATCTAAAGGGGAAGCATTGAAAGCAGCATTGGTGGTGAGTGAGAATGAAGTGGCTTAAGCTATTCGTTCCTTTACAAGGGGCTCTGCTGGGGGGGCCAGATGGTCTCAGACCACAACATCTGCTGGACATCTGTTGGATGGCGAGGTGCGGCCAATTGCAGTTGGGTGTACACTATGACGGATGATGACTAAGACTGCCAGCATGGCTGTGATGCACTAAATGGGCTCCTTTCTGCAGGGAATGGTGTGCCATTGGGAGCTGAAGCAGCAATCCACTCAACCCGCTATACCAGAAGGACCTGCCCCCAGATCATGCTCTCTTCAAACTTGACTTTAATAATGCCTTTAACACAGTCAGGCGAGACAAGGTCCTCGAAGCAGCCTGTAAGTACATCCCAGAGCTTTACCCTTACCTGTTTTCCTGTTGTTCTGCCCCCTCCACCATCTCCTTCGAGGAAGCTGTTTTGCTTTCTGCTGAGGGTGCGCAGCAGGGTGATCCACTTGGACCCCTGCTGTTCTGCCTAGTTATCCATCCACTAGTTCTAAAGCTGCAATCTGTGTTCAGAATCTTCTACCTGGATGACGGGACACTCGGAGGCACAGAGGAGGTCTTCAGGACTTCCAGTTGGTGGAACGGGAGGTGACACTGCTGGATCTACACCTCAATCACCACAAAACAGAGCAGATCGGAACTCATTGGCAGGTGGCCCCCGACTTATGTAAGGTTAGCCCCATGGATGCTGTCCATTTGGGATTACCTATCGGCCAATCTGTATCCATTAATTTGATGCAGCCATCACCAGCAGGGTTGAAGTATTGAAGCTCATGGGACGACGGCTAGACCATTTCCAAAAGCATGATTATACAAGAGTGGCAGAATTCTGGTGTGGGACGCTACGTTCCCAGACACCTTTGCCCCATCCCACATTGACCTGGCTGCTGGGGGTGCTAGGGCCGTGGCTGATCAGGTGGAACAGAAGAGGGCCAAGTATGCGGAGCTGGCCAGAACCCACTACTTCATCCTGCTGGCCATCGAAACATCTGGTGTTTATGGCTCGGAGGCCCTGTCATTTTTCCAGGAGCTCGGCCACCGAATCCGGCAGGAGTCAGGTGAGCCCCTTGCCTACCAGTATATTTACTCCTGCAGATTTCGGTGGCCGTACAGCATGGAAATGCTGCAGCCATGCTGGGGACATCTTCACCTAATGATTTTGACTTAATTAATTTACAATGATATCCTTTTCATGTGGGCGCACATGCATGAGTGCACCATCAATAAATTTTGATTTTAATTTTTTTGACATTGTCAGTTTACTATAGCTTATGATTTGTTGTCTTAATGAACTATATTATATTCGGCAGTATATTATTTTTTATGATACTGTGTGTAGTACTTCCATTAATAAATAAATCATGCTACAATAATCACTACACAGACTGATTAAAACTTACATAAGAAGGAATCTCAAAATAACTGTATAATAACATTCCAGCCATAGTTACAGTAAGAGAAACTATTGAAGGGCAAACTAATTTAAATGTGCATATACGTAATTATATAGTGGCTGTTTGATGCTGATCTTCCTCAGCTTAGACACAAACACATGTTCAAGTGCACGTGCACCTACACACACATTTACACATACACACACATTCGGCAACTTTCAGCAACTTTCAACATCTAGGCTAACGAACCTTATCATCTCCACTGGATGACAAGGGAGCCTCTTCCATTCCTTCTCTTTCCACAACTGCAGAATACAAGAGAAGACACAGACAAGCTGCTAGTGTACTATTCTAGTCTGTGCAAATGTCTTGAGAGAGAGTTATGAATACTACTCCATATTTACAAGACCTTCACAAGTACACCTATCAGGCACCACCAATACAGACATTAAGATATTCCATTCCATAAATTTATCTTATGCATCACCAGTGTGTGTGTGTGCCTTACACATTAAATGACAGCACTAAAGTGCAGAACTCTGGGCACTGTGCGATTGCAAAACAAGGGCATACATTCAAAATGCAAGCAGCCTTGCTGTACACACTAAAACCATGTGGAGTTTCGCTGACCTCGCACACTGTGCACACGGATTGAAATCACCCGTCGTGCAGTTCTTGAAGAGATATATCTCAATTCCAGGCTTTTTGTTTGCTGCTGATGATCATTTTATTGATTAGCGCTTTCGGTTATCGGGCGATGTGATTCACTGTCAGCCAACGATCGAATTTACACTCGGTCATCATTATAGCAGCTACCCTCCATTGCTAACAGCACAGATTCTTCAAATCAGCCTGGGCCCGACTCGATGTCGTACGACTTGCCATAGCAGATACCCCCGAAGGCGGGGGCCCTGCTAGTAGTGACATAATTATGGAGTTGTGCAATTGAAAGCGTGGCCAACCTCCTTTGAGTTGGACATTATACATATCTGGTTGCCATGTTAACTGTGTGATGATGAAAAGTCTAAAAAAGCCAGTGGGTGATAACAGGATTTAAGAAGCATAAATCATCCCAGGGGCTTATATAATGGCTTTCCTTACAGCCTGCCTTTCAATAACGCCTAGCCAGCATATCATATCACTTATCGCACAGCACTTTCAGTGTATATGGATTTCAGCACCATAAGGGAATCAGTACATACAACATGACTTTGACTAATTGAGCAATGACATAACATATATTCACAAAAAATTATATACACACATACACACACATGTACATGCACATGAACACACCACTTCTACACACACACACACACACACACACACACACACACACACACACACACACACACACACACACACACACACACACACACACACACACACACACACACACACACACACACACACACACACACACACACACACACACACACACACACACACACACACACACACACACACACACACACACACACACACACACCATTTCCACTTCTCTTGAACCATTCAGCCATCCTTTCCAGCTCATCTGCCCAGATACTGTTGCTGCTCTCATGCAATATCTTGCAGAAGGTGAGGAAGTCATCATCTCCCTTTCTAAGAAGAATGTGAACGACTCTATCCATCCTTTCAATGTTACCAGATGCTTCTCTTACTGCTTGTTCTTCATATTGACTCATAAACCCACCTGCTGCCTTCGCCAATTTATCAATGAGTCCCATATGTAATAATACATTAAGTTTCAGCTTCTCTCTCAGGGATACTACTGCATTGGCATTCCATGTACTCATAGGTTGAGTGCTGCTTCCTAAGAAGTAACAGTGAGAAAGAGGAGCACATCCATTGGCAACTGGGTTTTCCATTATACACTTAAACAAAACTGCTACTGCATGCTCACATATGCCTATTGTATTCTATGGTGCAGCTTCTACATTTATATATCTCCCGTTGCCGTGGCAACTGCATGCTGAGATTTCTCATATCATTCATATCAACTAAGTCAAAGGTTATCTGGCTTTGGGAGAATCTGCAAAGCAGTGAAAAGGGAGCAAACACCTCAATCCCTCCACCACACTGCAACCAATGCACACAAGCTAACAATGCAAAGCGGTCTGTAGCAGAGCGATGAACCCTGTATGTGACCCGCACAGTGTACAATAAAGAAACATCAAGCACGTGCATCAATTTATATGCAAGAGGCACTCAAACTCACTGCGGCAGTGGAAAGAACTGTTTCAAGGACAAGAGAAAGTCGACCAGCGAGGGCAAAGAACCTCAAAGACATTTTACAAAGCCTCACTTACACATTGCTTGAATAGTGGAGTTATTGCCTTTTCATTTAAAAGTTGCAAATATATATCTTACCAACAATTACAGTTTTCTGTCATAGTTTCCAGTGCATTGTCATGTACACTGCGATGAAACCCACCATGTTCAATGTGTTTGTGTCATTGCCAACTAGATAGCCAAGCAACACCTTGGTCCCACATACTGCTGTAGCACTGAGAGTACAGTACATTGAATACAGCAAAAATCTGTAAATGTACATACAGTGCTACTTCCAAGACACTACCAGAAGGCTTCTTTGGTGCTTAAAATGCTTTCACTGCAAAAAAAACTACTGATTTCAGTCTTTACGCAGACTTGGACAGACAATTCATTGATTTTCAAACCTTAACTTCAAAGCTTCAGATCCAAGATGGTCGATATTCAGTCCATCTTCTGCAGATAGTAGTTGAGTTCTTTGACTTTAGGAGCTCAGTGGTGTCGTTAATTGTGAAGGCTCAAGTATCCAAGGGAGCGATGTTGTGACCAGGAATCGAAGCAAGAGAATTCCTCCTCAAGAGATTGGTGAAGTGCAGCAATTATGTAAACTGAGACCAGATCGGCTGACCTTTCTTCGCATGTTGAACACATGGCAACAGTTTGGGCTTTGCCGTCGATAGATGCAGCTGTTTCTAGATCGAAATGGCTTAGCTTGAGAGTCTGCAACAGTCGATTTATGCATAGATCGCTAGAAGGGTGTTCAACTCTGACAGCCACCTGGAGAACTTTGTAAACGGCACAGCCAGCATTGGAGATGGGCTGACATACTTGAACAGCTTATAATTCGATTACAGAATACAGAATATAGCCAAAGAAGTGTTGGAAATGCCAATTGTGTGTTACCAAAAAGCATTTGTCTCTCCAATTACATAACTACCTAACACCTCTAGTGCAACACATTTTGGCTACTTTTCTGTCTTCCATAACTCAGTCATGGTAGAAGTGATCGACTCTAAACTTCAGATATGTATTTCAGGCACCTTAATCAACCAGTGTACTGAAAGGTATGCAGGATTGATTGTGACACATGAGCCACTGCTGCTATCTTAAACCAGCAATAGCTCTTTCTCATATGCAGGAGGTAGCTAGAATACATACATATCTACGGGAACAGTTGCAATAATAATAATATGCCTATAACTGATTCATGAATATAGTTCTATATACATTATCAAATCAAGCCATCTTCCCCCATCACTTTCTTGGTTTCCCTCTTGATCTATTTCCTGGCATCTCCTCCAAATATACTGTCCTTACAACACTACATTCTTCTTCAATCTTCCTCCTCCATTGTCCCTTCATAGTACAGTCTCTACAACACATTCCTGCCTCAGTCTCTCTCTAATATCATCAATTCTTAGCCTATCCATTCTTGACATTCCCTCAACTTTCTTCAGGTATCTCCACCCTGTTTCGTGCAGCTTCTTCATGTGCCTACTCTGTAGTGTCCACGTTTCACTGCCATGGAGTAATGTAGGCTTTACAGTAGCGCATTATACACTCCCAACTTTGTGGTCTTGCTTAGCTCCTTCCAATCTACGACCTACTACCTCAGTGCCAAATGGTTCAGCATTTAAACCCAATTCTACCATCCACTGCATATTCACATTGAAAATTGTCCTGAGATGCTTCATCACTTTCACTTCCTCAATCCTCCCACCCTTCATCAAAACATTGCATGAGCCTCCTCCTTTTTCGCAACCATTGCCTTAGGCTTCCTTCAGTTCATCTTCATTTTCCTTTTTGCCATCACCTCATCCAAGATCCCTAGATTACTCTCTACATCCTCCTCTTTCTCAGCCACCAGCATTATATAATAGGTCATCCGCAATAATTAGAAACTGCACATTTCTTTCTTCCAATTTGACTCCTCCACTAGACCTCTCCTTTGCCTCCCTCACAATGCAGCCCATGCAAAGTTTGAAGAGACATGGTGATATCACGCTACCCTACTTCACACCTTGCTCCACCTGGAACCAGTCTGATTTACCTCCTTGTACTTTCACACATGCCTTACACTTCACATACATCGATCTTACTGCCTTCACTAAGCATATTGTGATTCCGTACTACTCTTCCAGCACATATTCCACGTCATCTCTCTGTTTATGTTATTGTAGGCTTTTTCTAGGTCCACACATACCATGATCATTTTCATTGTTTTCAAAATAACCTTTTCACTTAACATCCTGGCAGTAAACAGCTGGTCTGTACAGCTTCTTTCTCCCAGAATGCCGATTGTTCTTCCAATATCATCGCCTCAGTAATGTCTCTCATCCTTTGTTACAGTATCTTGGCATACACCTTACCAGGGACGCTTAGCAGTCTGATCCCTCGACAGTTCTTTCTTACATTGCAGTGTGCTACCCTTCTTATGTACTGGGGCCACTAGCGCTTTTCTGGAAGACACCATGCCATGCACTCATCCATGCTTTGCTCATAATTCTATGCAATCATTCTACTACTATTTCTCCCCCAGCCTTCACCCACTTATCTCACACACCCTTGGTGTTTTCCTATTCTTTAGTCTAGCAATGCTCTTATGTACGTACCTCCTCCATAGTAATGTCCTCTACAGTCTCCTCTACCTGGGTTTCCCTTCCTAATACATCCCCACCCACATGCACCCATGCTGCGGCTGTCCATTGGCTTGGAACAATGAGGCAAAGTACTCTCACCATCTCTCTCTCACCTCATCCTCATCACAAATCACCTGCTTATATTCATCACATACTTTTTCCACTTCCTGCCTCCCTATCGATGCTGCCCTTATCTTCCCCCAAAACTTCTGTTGATCCTTTACGAGGTCATACTGGAGGGACTCACCAAGCTGGATCCATTCCACATTGTAAGCCTTCCTCACCACTCGTCTCGTTAAAACAACTCACGAGGGGCGCCAGGGTGCCCTTGAAGTGGAACTACTCGCTAGCAATTACCCCATGTATGCTCAGTAGTTCAAATAGCTGGGGATGCAGCATTGCTAATGGCCTTGAAGATACATCAAGATGTCATGTTGGGCTCTCAAGAGTTTCATGTCTCCAGACCAGCAAGTCATCCAGTGAAAGCACACTTACCAAACTGTCAAAATGCTTTGCTGACTGGTTTTGATCTATGTAACACTCGGAATGAGGATGTACTTGATACTTTGTGTCTGGAGAAGTATTCTGGCTGAAAGCCTGCCCTAAGTTACAGTGCCATGATTTGCTTGCCTCCAGCATTATTGGCCAACTGGTCATTCGACTTTTGCATTTGGGGTTGTAACTCACAGGAAAACAGTTATATAGGTAAGCTTTCTACTACAATTTTATTACTTTAACCTTTTCTACGAACACTTGCCTTCTTTGGATAGGTGGTGAAATAGGAATAAAGATGATTATGAGCCTAGCAGACAAAGAGCGACGAGTGAGGCCAGTTACAATGTTCATATCATGCTAGTGAGGCCAGTTACAATGTTCATTATAATCTCTTTAAACAGTTCTTCATTATTATTAGCATCACTCTATTAGAACATTTTGTTCGATTGAGAGACGGTAAAGAAGAACGTGAGAGCTGCTATTTGCAAAGACAGAAATATACATCATTACACACATGAAGCCAAATGAATACCTAATTGAAAACAATAATTATAGGGGCAAAAAGCAAACTGCAGTGCAAACTAGTACGTGCAGCTAAGAATACTGCTTGCTGCTGATGCACACGGCCATGTCCAGGGCTGATCAATGTCAGCATATGTGATGCACCAGAGCAGGTAAGCCCACCGGAAGTGGTCATTCTTGCTAGTATTGCTATATGAAGTCTGAAGCAATTGAAATGTTGCCAGGCCCTACAATATACCCAACGTCAATGCCTGCCACAATAAAACAATGTCACAGTGCCATACGTATACTGAGAAAACTAACAAAGAAATGACAAACCTGCTGATGCTCTCTCCGTCCCCTTTCCAGGGCCAGGGTTGACCTCTACATCTCCAGCCAAGATCAACAGGAGGCTGAGAAATGCAACAGATACAGCCTGAGCCAACAAGGGTAGGACCTGTGAAGGGAGCATCGTAACAAGGAGTGATGGACTATGGACAAAAACATGACACTGTGCTAGCTGTAGTACTATGCAGCTGGAGTGTCCTTGTACTCACTGGTATCTCATAGTTCCACTGAATGGAGAATGACTTCGATGAACAACCACACTTCCTTCTGGCACCCTTCTTGGCTGTTTGCACTTGTGGTGCTAGCCCACCAGTTAACACATGAGTAATGATCTGGTCCACTCGGCAGCTACGAAATTAGCAATAGCTAGTGAATATAGTAAGCAATGAGACTACGTACATTCCCATTGCCTAATTCACAAGAGCATTCCACCACACATATGGATACAACATCTATAACATCTATAATAACTGACAATTTCACTGAAGTTAAAGCTAGCAAAGAACACATCAGCAATTATAACTGTACATGATTAATCAATAGCAAGTGTGTTGGTATTCCTGTTGGAAAACATGAGTATAAACTGGCAATGCATGGGTAAAACAAAATAGGAGGTAAAACTGAAGGTTGAGAGGGAATGGCTCAATCTTGTTTGTGCAGGCGCTTGCTCCAAAGGATGACAGAAGAATGGACGTAAATGAGCACTTCCACACAAACAGCAGGAAGCCCAAGTTGGACCAGTAGAAGAGAGAGAGACCTGTCATTATAAATAAAGAAGCATGGAATTGTGCTAACGACAGAAATGACATCGCAAAATAACAGCACAAGTCAACATACCGTAAACGTAAAAAATTTCGCAGTGGAGATATTTTGCTATATTCACGAGCACCATTGCACCGCAAAAATATAGCTTGCGAATGCAACACATTACACTCATGTGTGGTCTGCAGCCAGTTTGTAGAGACGATTTACCAGACGGCAAGAGACCCTTCTCCTCAGCAATCCTGAGACTGGCCGTTGCGGAAGCCAACAAGCAGGTGCAAGGGACGGCAGTCACAATCTTTGAAGAAGAGAAGAAGTTTCCTGAATAAGAGTACTTTGGTCTGAAGACAGTCAAATTTTCTTTCTCCTCACCCACGTGCAGTCGTGTCTTGACTTGACACTGCCACCCAACGTTCCACTGGGGTAACTGCAGCACTACCACAAAGTGCAGTGATGCCCACTCTCACATATTGAACAATTTCATCAGAATATTTTCACGGAGCATGCGCTGTGCGAAAATAGTTCTACGCAAATAACTTTTGTCTGTACATACAAATGGCTCTTCCATGAAATGTATTACGTTTTATGTTTACAGTATTATGCCATTCACACCAAACCAGCTCCATGTGAGTCAGGTAATAGAACAATCACATTTTGGGCACCAGCTAGGGTTCTTCTCGATTGTTTCACATCAATTTAACTTTACAACAGACACAAGTGGCAGATTTGTCTACTCTACATTGGGAGAAACTGGAGGGAGGGGAGGGTCCAGCAACTATCACTTGTTTTAACAGCAGAGCACACTATTAGACACATCTGGTGCCTCCTTAACCTGCACAGGCAGTATGAGATACCCATAAGCCAGATCAGACTTTTGATGAAAATTTGCTCCTGCCACTCCATGCCTACCTTGTAAAAAACACAACACATAACAAGAACTTATAATGATTATGACTAACATCAAATCCATTTACTCTGAGAACTAACCTCTTCCTAACTGAAATGCCGGCAATGACTACACTCAAAGGAGTAAGACCAAGTATGTACTTGGAAGTGCACTTTTTCCAGTGCCGGCAGATTAACCCTGCAATTGACAGTAATACATAACATCATTGTAAAATGTGTCACATATGCAAGATAGTAGGAAGACCAGTTACTGCCATAACACTCACTGTACGTACCTGATGATGAAGCTGCATTGTGATCTCTTTTACTCTCAGCTGAGCAAGAGAGTGTAGCAGTAGACAGAAGTGATGAAAGGACTTGGCAGATGAACAGACCAGCCACCACAGCTTGCTGAAGGGACTTGGCGACTGGTGCAGCCATCTGTTTCAGAACTATTTTAAATGTCGTGCAATATTTCCTGCCTAGCAAGTGATGGGATAAACTGTCCACCTCTTCAGGAATCATGTACACCTACAAAAACAGGACATTACAATAAGTCTGTTCATGACAGTTCCACAAACACAATACAATAATGCTTATTTCAGCATGTTACTAACACTACTACTGCCATTCAGTATTTCTTTCATGACCTAAGAATGCACCTTGCATTGTCTTGGTACTATATGGGGTTAGGGGATGTGGTCTACCTTAGGCAGCAGCTACACTATGCTAGATATACTGGTGACAGTACAGTTACAGTTGGTCAGCACTCACACTACATGCTACTGTATGCTACTGTATGCTACTGTATCTACCGTCATTGTGGTTACGGTACACAGTGATCACAGTACAACATTGGCTAACGTGCACAAATGGTACAATAAGTCATTTTTGTGCATATGAATATACTAATTTTGTACCATTTGTACATACATATCTTGGGTCCGGAATGAGGGAGAAAATCCAAAGTACATGCAAGCAACAGAAGTGAGAGTTTTGATCAATGAAGACTGCAGGTGCTATCAGGATGGTCAGATTGTGTATACATACATGAGTAAATTTGCCTGTATTGGGTTAATCAATTGATGCTATAATCTGTTCTATTATGGACGGAATGTCACGAAAAGTGAAAGGATTACGAAGAGGCATAGCCAAAATTTGGTTTAAGGTTGTTCCGTCTGAGTTCTTGCCACTTTTACAGTCGGCTCCATATCTAAGAGATAGAGAAATCAGCGTGTTTCGTTGTTCACAAACTCCTCATTCAATTTTCCACCTATCTTCACCAAACTAGGAAGAGTATATAACAGCAATACGGGGGTGACTTAAGGGAGTTAGCACCTTCGCCACTGGACTCTTTTAGCCGAAATGGATGAACATAAGTAAATTCTGTACGTACGGTGTTTTACAGACCAAGTCTATGGAATGCTCCCAATTAAATGGACGCTTCTGATTGGATAAACGCTCAAATTTCAAACGATACGCTGGGAACCCACCCGAAGGGCAGGAATTCAGCTAGTGACTATAATTGCTACTGGACCAATCCAATACATAAGTCATGACTGAAAGGAGAGATGAGCTAGAAAAAATCCACCACATGGCCGGTATTAAATCTGGAAATTGCATTCTCCAGCCACCAAGCCAACCTGACCTGGCACTGACAATTTGTCCTTATCACCCTATAACCACCTAGCCAACATAGAGCAGCCAAAAACCACACCATCAAGGCCAGCACAGAATGATGACAGGGTTCCACAAAGATAAGAGCAGACCTTACACGAGTCGTTCAGAAGCTCCAGCAAGCAGCTCCCTTAGGGTAGTGGAAACTTAAGGCTTTCTTGATGGCATGACTATTAGCAGATGAGTTTGCATGCAGTTGACCGAGATTATTATGCAAGGTGCTGGAAGCTATTTAGTGTTGGTACGGCAGATGCAAATGAATATGACGAGATCACTCTAAGCGCATGGCCTGGTATTTCTAGGGGGCCAGGGGGCATGCCTCCAAAGGTCACTAGGCTTTCTGAGAGAGTTTAATGCAATATTAAGGTGTTTACCAGTAATGCCCTTGGGTAATACAGTACCCGCCTGTAGCTCCTACTTCGTACCCACAATCTTACTCATAGTTGTTTGAGTTATCTTCACAACTACAGGTATCCAAGCCCGTTTTGTGCAATGCCAATTGCATGCAAATAAGCCAGAAAATGTCATTATCGACTTGTCATTAAGACAGCTAATATAATGCAGTTGAAGAGCAGTACTGGTAAAAGCATCCTTACAGAGCATAAATGCCTCATACATTGGTTGTAAATTTGCCTAACAGGCGACAAACCTTCACAGGAACCTGACCAGAAGACTAGCCAGCATGCACGTGTGTAGAACTGCTTGAGTCCATTTCTTCATGGTGGTTGTGCAATAAAAATGGCTGTTGCTGCGAGGGTGTGTGGAGCTTCTTCCTTCGAGAAACTCCATCTTTAAATTCATGATTAGAACCATTCTGATTACAAAACGTTGATTGAGATTTAGTTAGTGCCCCAATGCTATAAACCTGTTTAAAATGCCTAACTTTCATTTCTAGAAAATCTGTTTTGGTCTGGCACCAACTGGACCTGCCAGATTGGTTCTGATTTCCTTGTTATGGAAACTGATTCAACCTGCAAGTGTCTGTGTAGGGTAGTTTTACTCATGCTCATAGCATCGCAATGAGCCTCTACAGTGGAAAGGACATAATACAAATTATCTCCCTATAAAGGACAAAATTTACTGTCTCAACCTACTATGCCAATGTATTTTCCACCTCTGAAAGAGGACAACCTCTCAATAAAGGACAAAGTGGCTGGTCCCAACATGTCCGTTATTTTGAGATTCCACTGTACAACATTACAAGAATGGAGTCATACATTGACTGCAGCATACAACATAATGGCATGACCACAAAACAGCACATCAGCCACTCTTCCTCACCTTATCACGTATCCATATCATCACATGTAGGCACATGTTTGGCAGTGGCTCAAAGTCACCAGTTCCAATATGAACTCCATAAAATGTCTGCACAACTGAGAGTGGTAGTTCAGAAAGAGTGGATAACATTAACTGTTCACACTTTATCTACCAACAAAGGGGACAAGTGAAGTCATCAACTTGCATTTACTCCAGATTAGATCCTCTCTATATATTTGTCCACATCTATCTATCTGCTATCTGTCCACATCATGCCACATACTGTGCATCATGAAGGTATACATTCTGGCAACAACAAGCTGGCATCGATCAGCTGCAGCTATGATGGTTGCAAACGCATCCTACCAACTAGCATAGCATACACACACTGGCGTAAGCCACATTGGCGATGCCAGGCCATTGTGGAATCGCCGTCATGGGGGTACCTGCCTGTTGAGGAGGTTGAATGCGTTGGATGCACCCACTAGCAGTACACCTTCATTCACCAAAAGCGGGCTTTCCTGCTAGTTATCATCTGATATATAAAGCCAAATTTGTCTATCTGTCTGTCTGTGTGTTCCGGATACGCGCGCGTGTTACTTGCTCCGTCACCCTCAAACTCGCTGTGGTTGCTGGGGGCACCGGGGTTCAGGTTATAGCGGGGTTGACGGTGCCTGTCTTGCAGTTTGCAGAGAGTTATTCTTCCATTTCCGCTTTTTCCTTTGCGGGTGGCCGCCATTTTCTAATTATCGTTCCCGATGATTTCCGGTTTTTACCAGACTTGATTAGCTGTCGTCCCACGTTCAAATTTAAACCAATAATCATCACACCAGCTATAATTTTATTCTTAGCCAGCTGTAGCAGTAACATGGTTGCTGAGGGCATTGGGGGACAGGCGTCGGGCGCCGTAGCTCGCCGAAGGCAGGCCACTCTGCTAGTATTATATAATATACAAATAGCCACAATTAGATAACAAAGTGTATGAAGTCAGTGAGGTCTCTTGACAGCAGGATGGTACTATACATACAATCCTCGGTCTACCCCATTTCTCCCTTCACAAACTCTTGTACATACAGCACTCATTGCACCTACCTGACACTAGCATTCCACTATCTGATATCGATGGTGCTGGAGATGTGCTGAGCTCATCCACAGCCAACAGATATAGAAAATACAGACTGAGAACAACTATCAGTGTTAGTAAAAGGAGTAGATACAGAATGAAGACAACAATAATCTGTGTTAGCAAAAGGAGCTTCATCTGTTCTCTGATACGTCTCAGTGTGGCATCATTGAAGTAGACCAGGATGTAGGGTGTATGAGGGAGGCGGCGGACAGGTGCAGTATACACTCTACACCGATCAGGTCTCATGGTCTACAGCAGAACAGAATGAGGGAGCAGGACAGAGACATTATAGCTCATACTAATGCATGTAAACCAGTACATCTACCTAGGCTGTAGCTAACTGCTATCTAACACATAGCGTAGTTAAATACACGTGTAAAGAAGGCGGCACGAAATAAACCGGTAACATAGCGTATACAGAGAGAAGAGACATGACAAATCAATGATTAACAGAGAAAGCAAGCGAGATTAGAGCCGCCAAGCTTCAGAAAAGGGTGACGTTTGATGGATATAGCTACGATCTCTGGCAGTAAAGTTGATAAAAACTCACCTTACCTATCAGCGTAAGTTGGAAATTCCATGAAGGACCAAGAGTACAAGTTATCACACCTTCTTGGCGTCCTCAGTGACGACACAGATCGTGGGAAGAATCCAAAACCACCGATCGTGTTCACAGTTAGGCGACCAAAAGAAGAGTGGGGAGGGGAATTCCGAAAATGGCGGCCATGACGTCACAATTTTGCTCCAGGGTTTTATGATCATTGCAGGTCTCGCGTGCGAGACTAAGGATTTGCCAACATTCTAGATTGCTGTAGCTACTTGGACATTTGAAACTGTTTTCAGTTGAGGTAGCTATAGCTAGCTTATATTATTCAGCATCAAGGGGCTGCCCACATGTGATAGCCTAACTAGCTTGCTAGCTATAGCTAACATTAGGCAGAGCAAGTTGGCACACTCCAGCACAGAGGTCACATTGAAGTCTTAACTATACGTCAATGCCATGTGGCGGTCAAAATTTAACACTGCCTAAACAATAGAGACGGATAGATCAACAGTTAATTAAGGAAGAAGTACAGAGCAGTTATAGACATCATATACATTCCAAGGACATATCTAGCTACTAACTTGTACTTTTAACCACTAAGATTCACTCAAAGAACACCACACCATCATCCCCTGCTAGCAGTTGATTCTCCCTTCATTGTGCATGAAGGAGCACTCTACAATTGCTTTCGCCATTGCCTGTTAATCAGAAGGCACACCAGGTGAATGATTTGTCCACACACTGTACACTATGTGCTACATCCTCAGAATTATTGGTCAATTTGTGATTGACAAGCATAATGATAGAAATTGCTCCTGATTCAGTTTGGTGGTATTGTGTAAAGTGCCAGATGATGCTTGTCTCTGTGAGGAGCTAGCACTGGCACTATAGATGTGACAATGTTAGCAGTTATATATTATGCATAGTGGAGTGGAGTAAAGTGGAGCATACATAGGATGTGCTTGTGCAACTTATGTGTGCAACTAGGATATATGTGCATGCATGTGTGCGATACTTAGTGAGTGGTCTTTCTCTTATTAGCAGTTATTGTGACATTCTAAACATCACAGTGTGACTAAAATGCCATATACCCCACACAAAAATGACTTTCCCCTTAGTGGCTATGGACATGTGTGAGGTCAATCACACTGAGCATTACAGTACTAAACTAAACATTTCAGCATGTATATCTTCAATAGCTAATATACTTTGTTCTTTGTACACTGCATGCAGTCAGGGCTCAGGTGTGAGGGAAGTTTGTGAGCTTCAAGTGCATGCAGTATTCACTTCAAACGGCTACAAAACTTCCAATTTGTGAACCTTCCTCAGCTGTAATACTATATATGGTGGTCTGCACGTAACATATATACTTAGGAAGTGCGACATTGAATAAGGGTTGGCGTGTCATTAGTTATGGTAGTTTGGCGGGAAGTTGTATAATGTGGTGTGATGTGATGGATGCATCAAATTATCAACAAAGGGTGGTGATGGGAAGTAAATTAAAGGGTGTGGGATGGGAGGTACAGTGAGGTGGTCTGGGGGGTCCTCAAAGGGGGCAGTGGGAAGGAGGCTTGTCCAGCAAGGGGAGCCAGGTGGGGTTGATGCTGAGGCCACAGTCCAGTTTGATGTCTGGTGTTGCTGGTAGATGTGTATAGGGCCTCTAGGACCTTTCTTCTTCAACTGGCTTCCCAGTTGACCTGGTGCTGATTGGTCCAGGGATGCACTACAATTTCATTCTTCATGTCTGGTCTTGGCTGCCTTACCTTCACTATAGGGAGGTTCTGAGGATGCTTCTGGATGTTTGTACTGTTTTCACATCTCTATCCGTTCACTGACTGTAGGTGTCTTGCTTTCCAGAGTGGTGTTGGTTGGTGTTGTTCTGCCTTATTTAATGCCACACTCCCAAAGTTTTGTATTACAGCTGATGAAGATCCATAGATCAAAACTTCTTGTATACCCATTTCAAGTGAATACTGTGCTTGAAGCTCACTAAACTTAACTGGAATCGTGACCATACAGAAATGAACCTCTACAAGGCTCAGGTGTTGTGCTTGTTTTCTAGCATATAATACAGTATCTCTAGCTTTGTTGTACATAATGTCCCTACATAATGTCCAGTGCAAGAAGCACAGGTAAGCTGTGTGATCTTCATAAGATTGGTATGCAAGTGGCTTGTAAATAGAGGTGGTTGTCAGTGTGAGCTGCATGTGATATTTGAGGGCATAGATGTATGTGGCTCTGTGCACATGTGGACAGCAGCTAGTCTAAGAAGAGTGTATACACATGCAGTGAATTTTTAATTAGCTTATCTAAATAATTATATATTTATGGAGAATAGTTGACAGTCACTCTATGTGCATAAACATGAAGATGTGCATCCCTTGGTGCAAAGTTTTGCATTTCCTTTTCGTGCAAATTTTGCAGAATAAATGTGAGATGCATTGGTGGGCTAATGGCATATTTCACATCTTTTCAATTTTAGATATTAATAAAATGATAACTTTATATCCTCATTTGCATATAAAAATAGTCAGTAAAAATGGTGACAAGGAGGCAGAAGGTCAATAATGGCCACCTTTTGGTTGATTCATTGAAGATGTATAAGTTGTTTGGAAACCAGCTCAGCTAGAAATAGGATGTGGTGAATGATTGCCTTAAATGGGTTCTAGGCTTGGCATGAACAAACAAGAACACCTTTTGGTAGACTAGTGTGCCATGCAGGTATGAAGCCCATGCATGTTTGCATGTGGGCTGTAGTCTGCAGGCATATAATTTGCTTCACTAGCTGTTTGTGATAAGCTGGAAGCTAGGATGTATGCACACACTGCAGCTGCATGCAGCAGATTTCCTTTACCTTACATTGAATCAGTACTGCATAACACCAGCCACCGTTGAAGGTTCAGTTATTGCATTATAAATGGCACTAATACCCTTGAAGCATTGTTCTCCATTGCTGTAGTTACTCTACCTTCCAGAGTGCAGGCTTCATGTATTGTGATACTGTTATCACACAGACCAAGCATTATCCACACATTTCTGTGTATTGCTGTACAGTTGTCATTCAGTGACCAAGCATATATACTGTGTCTGATGTCATAGAGGCTCATTGCCCATTGCACTAACCCCCTCATGGTTAATTGTTTCATTTGACGTCAATAACTTCCCATGCCACTGCTCAAGCTTGATGCCTGCATTCAACCTGACACTTGTACTGCTGTCACACAGGGCAGGCATTCCGTGTGTCCATGTACGTGTATAGCTTACACACACAGTTGGCCATGGTGCACTGACTGTATACTGACAGATCTAGACATGCATTAGTCAATTGGATGCACTCAGGAGACATGTATAATTATATTCGCTGCAACCCTCCGGAAGTCACCGTCACAAGGTGGCACTGACTAATGACAAGAAACACTGTCAATACCTCTACACTGGGTGGCTTGTGGTATGTTTCAGCGACAGACAACGTCCGAGCTCTGGGTGACAAGATTTCTCTTGTGCCCTGCGACTGCACATGTGACCTCCTGCCATTTCAATGATGACAAAACAGCGGCTCAACTCACTTGAATAGCTTGAGTACCAGCTGTGTGTTAGGGTAAATCTCACCTGCTGCCCCTTAGGGATTTACTTGGAAGTGGACCACTGTGAATGTGCTGACAGTAGAAGTCACAAACTAAGTGCACGTGGCATTTCTGGATGTAACTTTGACGAGTTTCAAGCTTTCATGAGTCCAAATTGCTTGGCTGGTTACTTTGATTCAAAACAGAAGTATACTAGCGATTCACCTTGTGATGACCGCCGCCTATACCTTAGCATTTGTCCCCACTACTACCAGCCAATGATTCAAAGCACCAACACATTGTGAATGATGCTTCAAACCAGGCCTTGTCAGATGACCTTTGTGACAATTGCTTTGATGTCTTATGCAGTGCCTTCCAAGAGAACTACAGTACTAGTGTAGCCATCAATAGTTATGGCACTGGAGCAAGTGCATCAATTGCAGTTCTAGCATTCCTACGTCGTATGCTTGGTTTGTGTGGGTTTTAACAGAAGTTATTCCCGTGACTCTGTTGCTGCTGTCATTCCTGTTATTTGACTTCAAGATCTTGAGTGGCCCACTGAACGCATTCCTCTTGTATGCGCAAGTTGTCGAGTACTTTGGTCTACATGCTTTCGGACAGCTGGATTTGTTGAGAGACGCTAGAGCTGAGTTTGTAGTGCGTTTGTATCACTGTTTGTACCAATTTTGAAACCTGCAGCTTTTGGATGCTTTTCTTGACCCTTACTGCATTGCGGAGAAAATGACTACTTTTCACTACTTGGTCTTCCAGTATGCCATTGCCATTTACCCCTTTATCTTGCTCATTGCATTCTTTTCTGTTAAGCGATGTTTTGAGCAAATTGGCCCCTGCTACCGTGCTATGCAAAGAGTGAAATACTTGTTTATTTGATGCCAGCGCTTGTGGAAGACAAGGAGCAATATTGTGAATGGGCTTGCAGCTTTCATGGTGTTCTCATACTCGAAGATGACTGTTGTGACATTTTCCATTCTTGCCACAACCAGTTTGAATAGTGAATATCGCTTGCCATCCATCTATGTGGTTCGTTTCCAGGGCAACTTGAAACCATTTGAAGGTGATCATCTGCCATATGCCCTCCTGGCTGTCTTCATGATCATGACAGTGGTTGCAATGCTTCCACTTCTACTACTACTCTTTCCAGTCTTTCTGAGAATCTATGAGGGAGCAGACTTACGTAGGTCACTACCGCTTCTTCTCCAAGCTGAACAGGTTGAGCAATAGATTCCTCACAAATGGGCTCCTGCCTGCTTTTCAAGGTGCTACAAACACAGGAGTGGTTTCTTTGCCGGAGTACTCTTCCTCTTTTGCATCTTCTTTCTTGCTTCATTTGCCATTGCCTGTAATGTGGAGACTATGTTTGTATGGAACGCTGCCATTTCCCTTGCCCTGCTACTCTTCCACACTGTAGTCCAGCCATATGAGAACAAGCTCATCAACATACTAGACACATTTATTTACACCAACATGGTTCTCATCAACCTCATCAGTCTCTACAGTTTGTACGCCTTTCAGGACTCTGGGGAGATTCATCCCACTGCATATTACATCCAGCTTCTCTTCATATACAGTCCAATGGGCTACATCACAGGCTGGATCATCTTTAGCTTGGTACGTGCCTTCCAAAAGTGCTACATGAGGGGCAAGGACATAAATCAGTACCGACAGATTTCACGTAGTGACAGTGATCCTCAAATCTCCTTTGACAAAAGAAGCAGGAAGGACAGTGGTGGACTTGAGGACATGTCCGATCCTCCAACTGGCAATCGAAGGAACACTAACTCGAACCGAAGTGACTACTCAGATAGGGGGTGCTGGACTAGACTACGATTTGAGTGGATCATTTTGGGAGCACCAGAGTCTGCTCAGGAGCAAAAGTCGTCATACCAACCCAAACAGACGGGAGTATAGCAGCACTAAACAGGTAGATGAGTTCCCCTTTACTGTCAGTACGGTGGAAGTTGGACCATCGAGTGGACACTGACTGATGGACATACTGTATGACTGTGTAACAAAACAACTTAACTATAATACCTCATTATGAGAGATTCCGTGTCTTACTGTTTCTTGTTACTTCTGTCACTGGCTGTATTTTCCCATTTGAAATGTATAATTATGTAGAGCAGACATACTGTATGGCATGCTGCACTGTATGTACTTCATTTATTAGGCAACAAACTTTAGTTATAATACAATACATTATGTTTCACTTATTGATCGTTGTGATTCTTTATACATGACAGTACTAGAGTATAATTGCATGATCATGAATGTTCTGCATGAGTAATTAATATAGCTCCCTTTATAACAGTGGATGGTGCACATGCAGCTATAATATGGTGAACACAAGTTAATACAACGTGAAGATGACCTCTTAATTTAGTATTTCATGAAAAAGGGACAGCATGGGTGCATGTTAAATATTTTAATTTATGCATAAACCATCGCATGCAAGCTGGCTATCATTGTATATGAGACTCAAGCTCTGTATACAGCTGACTGAATTGAAAATGACCCAACAATGAAAGCAGTGACCCATGCCTAGGCCTGTACATACATATTAGAGAAATTAATGATCGAATCTGGTGTCTGGATAATTCATAATATACCTGTGCCAAGATGGATGTCATGCATGCAAACATCATGCATGATCTGCCAATTATAATAATATGCTAATTATTAATTACTAAAGAAAATTTGAAAATTGTATTATTCTACTTATGCATACACCACCTTTACATGTAGTTTCGGCCCAGATCCACACATTAGCAGAACTATATATAATTACAACTACTGACATGCATACATGCCCATGCATGATCATTCAGCTATATAGTAGTACTATAATTATAGTCAAAAGTGCATAGCTACACAAAGCATTACATAATAACAACATGAAAGAAAAAACTCCTAAAATGATGACTTTTTAACAGTACAAGCTAGAGTTAAAGTGTTTCACACATCCTGGATGAAATGAATTTTATAAGCATGCAAGAATAAAGACATATAGCTCTGAAGATACACAGGTACACCATAAATTGTATGCATACTATGAACAACATGCATGTACTGGTGGACAGACAATCATGCTTTCCTCTGTAGCATCGACAACTGAATATATTCCAACCACGTGTACGCAGTGAAAACCTATGCAAGTAGAACAAAGGATACAGTTTGGCACTGAAACGGTTCATGCAGTCCACTACTTATACATCAATACAGTACTAGTGCATGGAGTATCATGCATACATACTCGAGCTACAGTGCAAATTCTGAATCATCGCATGTGTGGAGTGTCAGAGAGGATTAGATGCTAATATTGTGTGATTTGGGCAACTTCATTTTAACCCTCGGTGTGCCTGTGCCACAGGGTTACAGTAGTTGTATGTGTTCAGCTGTCTCAAGCTATTCTTGCCCCACAGCCTACGAGGCAACTAACTGCTTCAGTACGACAATCTCTCCTGAATAATACAAGTGATTTCGCTAAAATGGCTGCATTCGAGAGGTAGCAGCTGGCGCCTTGTTCTGCCTCCATTTACAGGACCAAATCAAGACGAACAGTATTGTGCAATGCACCTGCATGCGAAGTAGTAGACACGCAGTGCGACAGCAATCACCCAAATTGCATAAGAAATAAAAATGGTCGGCTTGTGCCCGAATGGCTGCACAATCATCACTGTGTGACATTAATGGGACAGTGTAGCACAGAAAGTTAGCAAAGTGAGCAGGGTGTGCACACAGTATAACGTCACCTATAGTCCACATGGTGTGCAAACGTGCATTGTCAGCTAAACTCAACGTGGTTTGCGTGGAGTTTGCTATGAAATGGAAGCACGCAGTTCAAACAACTTAACAAAGGTATGCCTACAGATTAGCACACCAATGGTTCTGCCCTTTAGCGAGTGCTCTTCATAGAAACATAAACACTTAATATTGTTCTAGGTCTGAGGCTTTATGTCTATACGTAGGTAGCTGCAACTTAGATCAGTGATAATAACAATAATTATTATATCATGCATATATAGCCAAGCACCTTGCTGAGTGTAATATTCTTCCCAAGACAACACAGTTATATCCAGTAGTTACATCAAGTATATAGATGGTATTATGATGGGTATACACAACAATCATGAATCTGTTAAAACCCAAAGTGTGTGGATACTACATGTACATAAAATGTCATAAATGCCTTACAAAGCCTAAGCATATCAGCACACTGACAACGGAGAGTACATGAGCTCACTTTCAGAGTCAGCACAGCTGTCCTCTATATATCAGAATTGTCACTTTCGTGACGCTTTTCTGCAGTGCTTTCTGCAACATTTGGATTGTCTGGTCTCTTTCCAAGTGTTCTGTAATTACCAGAGTCCATGCTGGAAGTATATGTCAAGCCCGAGGGTCCTGGTACATCAGCAGTTGGAGGGACAGTCACTGCAGAGACAGTAACATGAGATGGGATGTGCATGGGGAGATTGACAGACAATGCTAACAAGGCAATCTTGGAAACTCCTGTACTTGTAGTTATGTACTATTGGAGAATTATAAAGTGTTCACACATACGTACATGAATGGATTGTACAGAATGGTCAGCTAAAAGCTTCTGGCACTTACAATGCACACAAACACACATGTATGCACTAACATGCTGAACAACAATAAGCAGTAGCTCCTGCTAAAATAGCCGATAATCACTAGCATGTTAAAGCAATCAATGCACACACTGTTACCATACAAAGTGTAGGAACAGTATAACTGTAGTACATTGTCTCCATCACCTCCAAACACACAAAATTCAATAAATGGTAGACATTAGTTGGAACGTACGTACCACATACACAGTAGCACAAACATGTGCATGAACATTAACTCACCACTGCATGCCTTCAGCACCTAAATACTCTTTAACTCACCTCTGTCAATACTTTGCCTGTCATCCCTATGCTTGTCACTTCGATCATCTCTGTCATCTCTACATTTGTCACTTCGGTCATCCCTGTCATCCATAAACTTCTCGCTTCCTTCATACTGGTCATTCCGATGCCTGTCACTTCGATTATCCCTACACCTGTCAATTCGGCCATCCCTATCATTCCCACATTTGTCACTTCGGTCATCCCTGTCATCCCGATACCTGCCACTTTGGTCTGCCCTAAACCTGTCACCTAGGCCATACCTGACATCCCTATGCCTGTCTCTTCGGTCATCCCTGTTTTCACTATGTGTGTCACTCCAGTCATCCCTGTCATCCCTATGCCTGTCACTTTGGTCTGCCCTATACCTGTCACCTAGGCCATACCTGACATCCCTATGCCTGTCTCTTCGGTCATCCTTGTTTTCACTATGTGTGTCACTCCAGTCATCCCTGTCATCCCTATGCCTGTCACTTTGGTCTGCCCTATACCTGTCATCTCGGTCATATCTGTCATTCCTATGCCTGTCACTTTGGCCATCCTTATGCCCGTCACTTTGGTCATCTCTGTATTGGTCACTTTGGTAATCCTTGTCATTCCTATGTGTGTCACATCTGTCATCCCTGTCATGCTGATATCTGCCACTTTGGTCAGCCCTATACCTGTCAACTAGGCCATATCTGACATCCCTATGCCTGTCACTTTGGAAATCTCTATGCCTGTCACTTCGGAAATCCCTATGCCTGTCACTTTGGAAATCTCTATGCCTGTCACTTCGGAAATCCCTATGCCTGTCACTTCGGAAATCCCTATGCCTGTCACTTCGGAAATTCCTATGCCTGTCACTTCGGTCATACCTACACTTGTCATCCCTACAGTGTGAACAAATTCAAATTTACATAGCTACACAATTACACCATGCAACCCTGCATGCACTCACACATGCACACACACACACACACACACACACACACACACACACACACACACACACACACACACACACACACACACACACACACACACACACACACACACACACACAAACACACACACACATGCGGGGCATTCACAGGTGCATTTACTGCAAGCTAGACTACTAACAACAGTGACAATGATTTCTTCACCTTCTACACCCTGACCTTATGTCCCTCCTACACTTGCTTTCATGACTCCTTGATGCAGGCCTCCTTTTCCCCTTTCTGCCAGCCTGCTCTGCCCTCTCCCTCATATGCCATTTACGCTGTTCTGTAGAGTTAGGAAGGATAAAGCATGTTACGTACGAGGTGATGCTGTAGGTAGTGGCCTCGTGATGGTGAAACTAAACTTCAGTGCAGGAGTGGAAATGACAGACCCAAGACACTGCCCATGGCAAGGTGTAGTCTCAGCTATACTGACTAAACGCAGGAGCTGTGGCCTAAATCAAGCCCTAAGCGTGCACAATCTCTCACCTTCGTACTTGTCTCTTTCTTCCATGTACCAATCCTGAGACTTAGGATAGCCCCATCTTCGGTCACAGTCACCATGGTGACGGTCATGTAGCTGCTCAGCATTGCCATGGTGATCACTACAGTGTCTTTTACTTTGATCACAATGGTCTCTTTCATGGTGATCACATCTATGTTTTGAACCAAGTGGTAGGGAGTCTCCACGCACCCCTCTGCTGTGCTCCGAATAGTCACAGCCTCTTCTGTGAGGTTCATTTTCCCTCCACTCTGTATGACAAGAACCCATACATATGTACTACATGATACCCATTAATAGCTATGGGGCAATAACTACACAACTGCCAACCAACACAACACTAAATTCAGAGCCAAGTATGTAATACACAAATCCATCTCTCAGAGGTGGAGGGAGGCTAGAAGTGTCTGCATAAGCAGTATATTTAGTGTAAATTGCCACATCTGGAGATGTGGCTTCTACTGTGCACGTGAGTGTACTGTAGACATGGAGGTGATGTAGCAGAGGGGACGTCCCATGAGTAAGATGCCAGACAAAGTGAAGAAATGTTGAGCTGTCGGTGTGAAGCATGCAGTATGTTCATGTTGGGGACACACACACACACACACACACACACACACACACACACACACACATCACAGCACACACACACACACACATCACATCACAGCACACACACACACACACACACACACACACACACACACACACACACACACACACACACACACACACACACACACACACACACACACACACACACACACACACACACACACACACACACACACACATGCACTCACGGGCACTCTAAATTCTAAATTCTTACCAGGTTCCAACATCTTCTTCATGGTTTTACCCAGATCCATCATGTTTGGGTTGCCTTTCTTTGCCTCAGCAATGAATATCCTACATGTATCAATCAAGGCCTCCCTGGTGCATGTCTTCACCAGACATTGATGTAAAAGCTGATTCTTTTGCCTGTCACTATCCATTCTTAAGATTTGCGCCTGATCGCCTTGTGAAATAATGTTTTTCTTTTGGAGTACATTGACAACTGCATTAGGATCTAACTGTTTAAGGAATTGATCATAACACTCATCAAGAACTTCTTCAGCTGCATTGAAAGAGAAGAGACATTACACACAAACCTGCCAACATTTCGCACCCGTTGTATATAGGACCACCAACTTTGAGCAGGTCACTGATGTGTACCATGGCTCAGTACAATGGTGGGCACTATGCACTCTACAACAGCTATGTACTACAACAGCTGTGGTCACTGCAGTATTCACATAGCAGTCACTAGTGGTAGTCACATGTCATACACAGTCACCTGAAGGGGGGGCTGTACTGCTGTGACTCATTCCATGTTGATCTGATTGTGTTCTGCCCTTTGGTTCTTGTTGACTCTCTTCAGACACTGCATTGTGCACAGGAAACTCCTGTACTTGCAATCATGTACAAAATATTGCAAAACTGTACATACATACATACATGGATGGATTATACAGAATGGCTACCTAACCTCTGGCACATAACATGCATGGGTACTGACTGGCATAGGCAAGTCAAGGCATATACATATACCAACATGCACACACACGCACATTCACACTAACACACTGAGCAATTACACGCACAAAGCAGTACTTTCACAATAAAATGGCTAATGATCAGTACAGGCACATGCTAGGGCAATTAAAGGACACATTTTTACCCTACAAAGTGCAGGAACAGCATAACTGTAGCACATCGTCTTAGTCACCTCCAATCACACAAAGTTTAATAGAAATGTACCACATTGACAGTACATAACACATGCGCACATACATATGCATGTACACTAACTCACCTTTGGATGACTTCACCACCTCCAACAGGAATTCCTGTAGGTTTTGCTGGTTGGAATGAAATAGGCATTCCATGTCCTCTTCAGCAATACGCAACTTTGCCAGGTGCGGATGAGAATCACAGGATTCGCAACAACAGCACTTGGTGGCCACTGTAATTTCATGTGATCCTTTCATGTGGAACATTTGTTCACATGCTTTTGCCATAGCTACCCGCAGTTCATTCCAAATAATTTGATAATAGTCATGTGCCCATTTGTTGTCTGGATTACAAGGAGTTATGACAACTGTGATAGATTCTAGTTTGCAGGTGGCTACCGTAAGAAAATAGCCATATTTTAACTGCTGTGGACTGGAATTGGCATGCCTTACAAAGTCGACAGAATCACTATAACAACGCTGCACTCCATGACATGGCTTCCGACGCTGGTATGCATTACTTGGTTGTAGCAGATTTACAACGAAGTGTGTGAATGCTCCATTAGGAATGTAGTAAGTGCATGTGTCATTATCATAGACTGTCAGTGAAATGCATAGGGCACTATTGCAATCCAAAGCAGAGACGCAGGGGTAGTTATTGTCCTCCAATTTATGGAATGGCTGTAAAACACTAGGAACAAAGTACACTGGATCATTGGTAGTACCATCTTCACCACTGCCTTGTGAAATGGAGGCAGGCAACTTGGCAGCAAGACCCCAGGTACTCAACTGGTCTAAAATGTATTCATGGAAATTTAATTCAGGAATGGCATCCAGTTTGTCTGATATACCAAGACGACCCATTATGGTAGAAGTGAGTTCTCCATAGTCTTTCAATTGACTGAAAAGCTTGGTGTCCTCTCCTGTTCCTGGACCACCAGGGAACTCTTGTTCAAAGGCAATCTCTAAGATCTTTGTCAATTCCTCATACAAAAAATCTGGATTGGTGAAGACTGGCTTGTCATCTGGCTTCCAACCCTCTTCCTCTTCTTGGTCAAGGGCAGGAAAGAAGAACAGGCCCAGAACATGGAAAGCACGAATCATTGCCAGCAAATCCTTCTCATCTGAGACAAGTTCATGTTCTTTACACAGATCTAAAAGCTTTGAAAACTTCAGAACTTCAAATTGTGGATACATTTTCTCCCCAGACACTTTCTTTTCCTCCTTTGCATGCCAGAACAGAAGGTGGCAGTGAAACCACTTAATGCTTATACGCAGTTTCAGGCCAAAGTCACTAGAAGTTATTATCTCACGAACTGCCTGCACTCCTTGACAGTCTTTATTCAGGCTATCCACAGGAAACAAACACCTCAGTTCACCCCTCATCTTGCACTTCTGTACATTTTCCCATGCTGAGCAAACACATTTGCAAGCCCTTTCAAGGTCACTGTGTGCTGTAGAAAGCTTTTCCTCCCAGTCAGTAACTGCAGTTGCTGCACCTTCTCTTACAGGTACTTCTACATCAAATCGTGTACCAACCACCAGTATGTATGAACCAGTGGGCTGGACTGAAGGAGCATGTAGCTGGGAATCATCCAAAACCTTCCTTTCCATCAAACAAAATTTTTCTTTTAGGTTACTTATAGTTTGAAGAGAAGCTTGGAGGAGATCAAGATTGCGGTAATGATCATTGGGTATAGGAGGGGGTTGGTACTTATTCTTATCACAGCCCCTCTTCCGATATGTATACTGTGGCTTAGCATCCAGACCCTCTTGCATATTGTATACAAGAAGGTATGTTGCTCTAGATGTGGCAACTACAGGGTGAGCATCAAAGAATGCAGGCTGTCCACCATTATCAATCAGGTGTACGTAACGCACCTGGAGAGTTTGTTCTTCATCGTACACTGGACACTGGTCATTAACATCCCTCAATAACTTGGTAAAGTCAGCCTTAATATTGTCTGAGGGTTTAGGAATGTCTTTAGAATCAAAATCCATTGAGTGTTCTTCACTAGCTTGGCATGGCTTTGGTATAGAATGGCTACCAGAACCAACAATCTGTCTAGGGTACTCTTCAGGTTGCACATTTAAGATTTTCCCTGAGTGAGATGGAGGGACCTCACTCACCTGGCTTGGCCCAGTAGGACTAGCTCTTTCAAGCAACGCTTCAGGCTCATTCTCATGTGAAGATTGAGCTTCTTCCTCCACAGCTTCCTCATTGGCAGACCTGAACAAACACTGCTGAAACACATCTTTGGTAAGGAGTTCCCAACGTACTGAATTCTTCATTACATATCGCGTGACAGCCAATTTTGCCTTAGTGGAAAACGGTGTGCTATATTTTACAGGATGGTAATCTCCAAGCAAAGCTGACACAAGTTGTGTCTTTCCTGCTTCTGGAGGCCCCAGGAGGACAACCTTAAACACTGTAATTTCAACTTTGGCATCCTTGGCTTGTGCAACTGCTGCCTCAAAATCTACAATTAAATGAAGTACACATTACAACACATCCTAAAAGCATACACAAGAGCACACCCTTTAGTGTGAAAACAACATTAATAACAAAACAAAATTATTGAGACAATACAGCAGTACAGCAGCATGTTAAATAGTTATGTAATAGAAAACAAGTATTTTGAGTTAAAAACTCGTGGGGCACCAGGGCGTCCCTGAACTCGAACAACTTCCCTGTGTACAGTATGTCCAATATTTCTGATAGTTGGGGATGCAGCATTGCTGATAGCCTGAAGATACATCATAATGCCATAGACTGTCCCCAGACCAGCAAGTTATCCAGTGAAAGCACCCCTATCAAACTGTCAAAATGCTTTGCTGATGCTTCATGATCTACATAACATTCTGAATGAGGATGTACATGTTACGTACTTTGTGCCTGGAGGAGTGGGCTGGCTAAAACGGCTATCCTAAGTGGCAATACCATAATTCAATTGTCTCTCATAAGCTGAGTCATTCGACCTCTTTGTATTTGGGGCTGTACCTCACAAGAGAATAGTTAGGTAAGCTTTCTACTACAACAATATTACTTAAAAAAGTGTTCTAGAAAGACTTTGCTTTCTTTGGATACATGGCAAAATAGGAAGAAAGATGATTTTGAGCCGAACAAACGGAGAGCGTCAAACGCAGCCATTTTACAATGACCGCCCATGATAGTTGGAGTTGTATCTCGCAGAAGAATCTTTCGTTAAGCTTTTTATGAGTATCACTCTACTAGGGCACACATTAAAATGCAACCAGCCTCACTTAAGTGTATAATTATAGCTAGCTATTTCAGTAAAGTACAGTGCATGAGCATAACTTGGCCAGGGCACGTACATTTTGGGCAATAGAACTGTAATCTGCTTTCACTGGTTGTCAGAAAGAAGGGATAGCAAGCCAGACAAAGCACTGGATGGCATCAGGGCAATCGACACCTGCATATTTGGAGCTGCGCAGGGAAGCCCGTTCCTGCTGAGCTAACACAGTGCGCGTTGTGCGCTTCACTCAAGGGAACAGTGGAAGTGTTCCCGGCCACGTGGGGCAAATGACTTCAAGAAATTGCCAACATGCGTGTATCCCTCGCTGGAGCAATGGGCGACGTTAACAACAATCTGAACGCAGTGTGCAGCGATGAAGTGGAGTGTTGAGCAGTTTTGTAGCTAACGGTGGCCAAATAGAGCATTTGTTGTCGTGAGTGCCTGCGGAGAACACCGAGTTATTGCACAATCTAGGTGTCTTGGGTTGACTGGGATAGATATACATATATACATACATACATACATACATATATACAAACGGGGGAAGACAACGCATCACAATTACTTGCCTCACCTTTCGGCTTGGAAATTAACACATGCTCATGAACACATTTTGTTCGATTGAGAGACAGCGAGATGCCATAAAGATGATTTTAAGCTTTGTAAGACCTGAGCGCCACCATTTGCAATGACAGAAATATACCTACATGATTACGAACATGAAGCCATACGAATACCTAAATCTGATAACAATATAGGGGCACCTTTGGTACCCCAACAAATCAGCAATCATTAAACAGTTGAATGTTGGTCTCTAATATGCAATTAGTCAATTACCACCTCAGTACCCTGCCCTCCACTGCCACCTAATCAGCAGTCAGGCAAAGCAACATTAATGCCAGAAAGTAATGCAATTATTTCAAAATGGGTCTTGTCACAAACATCAATCAACACAGCATTTGCATGAAAATTAACCACAGGTAGCAAATAGTATAACCATAGCAGCTGAAGAGTTAACCCAGTAGGGACCAAGTCTAAAATTTGCACCACACACCCAATGCCCAAGTTTAGCTAAATTGCTGCACATACGAAGAATGTGGTGAACTATGTTTTTACACTTTCAGGCCATTCCTTCATTCTAACAATGATGTACAAGGAACACAGTGTAGTGTGATGTACTCCATGACATTTGACCGTCTATTTGTACCCATTCCGGACTCTTTGGATGAGCGAGTGCTTCCACTGTGCTAGGCATCGCATGTACAGTAGTTACTTTCCAAGCCTTTTCCCAGCTTTGAAATGTGACGTAGATGAACTGTTTGGTGCAGTATCACAGGAGGAGTAGAGTCGTCCTTCACCATTCACTACACTGCGCATGTTCTTGGGAAAGAATACATGCCGTAATTTTGCCCAAACTTACACAGATGCTTGCATGAAGCTACCGCGCGACCAGTAGGCAAGGTGGTCTCACTGAGAGAAGGTTATATACATGTCCTGCAAAGCCCTCAACAATAGTCAATAGCTTATTCTTATGCTACACAAGTTAGTCATAATATCATACAGGCTCACTTCCTACTACACATGCCCAACATTGTGCACAGTTAGTTGTGCAGTGGGTATCACAAGTACAGCCAGACCAGTCCCCTCAGTGAGCACTTAGTTAAAAAACGGTATTACCAAGGACATACAATTTGGCAGCCATGGTAACCCACACAGTTTACATTCTCTAGTATTTGCATTCACTTTTATGACAGATATGACTAACTGACTAAGAGTAAGTTACATAACCAAGCTGGCCATCCAACAAAAACACAATATGCGGCAATGTATACCAGGCCTATTTTCCTCATTTAAAGTAGGCCTGAATGTACTGTCTGAGGCTAACAAAATAGAAGCACCATTGCGATTAGCACCAATATATACCTATTCCTCCTTGTGCCTTGAAGCGCTCAGCCTCCTTCTCCAGCTCATCTGCCCATACAGCATAATTGCATTCTCGCAGCATCACACAGAATGTCTGAAAGTCTTCATCTCCTTTACCACGTAGGGTCTCAATGACTCTGTTAATCTGTTCACTATTGCTGGGCAATTCCCTTATCATCTGAGCTTCACCTCGACTCATGAATCCACCTGCCGGTTTCTCCAGTTTACCACTGAGTCCTGTGCTCAATACCACATTCAGACTGAGCCTCTCTCTGAGAGAAACTAAAGCAGCATCGTTCCAGTGGCTCATGGGATGGATGCTGCTATCTGTGATGCAGGACAGTGGGGAATGGGGAAATATTCTTTGGTAAACTAGTTTTCAATACAAAACTTACACTGGCAAATGCTTAGTACACAAAATGATACTGATCAAGCAAAACTTTGTTGCAACCACCAATGGACAAAGTACATACAATACCAACAAGTATTTTGAGTGAAAAAACTCATGGGGCTGCCGCCCCAAATCGAAATGCTTGCTTCCTTCGGTTGCTGCTCACTCACGATAGGTAAACATGACATTGTGTCATACACTTCGGTGACCCCAGCACACACAGACACACACAGACACACACACACACACACACACACACACACACACACCACACACACACACAAGCACAGAGGAATCTCCAGCAGACAGACACATGACTGCTTACAGCACATGCATTCACCGTGAGTATTTACAGAAACATAATGTACCAAGGAACTCACAGTCGCGAGAGTAGCTAGTGTTCTGTGATGGCAAAAGCTACGTACATAGTTTGCTACAGCACAGTACGCGTGGGCCAGGTCTGAAGAGCATTTAAATTGGTAACTGTGCAGGCTAACCTTTTTAATGCTACAGACAGTTGAAAAATGCTAGCATATCACGGCACTCGCCAGTTTCCACGTTACTCCTGTCAAGTGTTTCAGGTGGCGGAGTGAAGTCCTCCGAGGCGGGCGTGACCATTCTCGAAGAAGGCGCAGGGTGAAGTCGATGACCTGTTGGGTGCTGTCTCGAAGCTGTCTCTTTGCCCATCGGCCAGAAGTGCTGTAGGAATCTGTTCCATGATCAGCGGCAGAAGAGAACATCCAAAGTTCGCTAAGACAACGTTTAGAAGCCGGTTTTGAAAGCCCCTTGGTCTCGCACACAGTCCACTTCCGGCCAAATAAAATGGCCAAGAATATAAATTCCCTATACCCAAACTTCACCCAATACATTCAATATAAATGTAAGCATAGACTCACAACCGTAGTGGCAGCCCCTAAAAATGTGAAGAGAAATATACATTAATGTGGGCATTTGTGTGGTTTAGAATTTTCAATTATCGTAGATCAGCAGTTATTTGTGACAGCTGAACAAGTATGATTATTTTGAATTCAGGTTCCGGTTACATCATTGGTCAATCTGCTGCAACATATGAATACTAATATATAATATCATATGCACTCAAGGAGTCCATAATTTGCTGAGTTGCCATTATCGTAGATTTGGCATTTCAAAATATGCAACTGCTGGACTAGCCAGGGCTGTAGGAAGCAGTAGGGCCAGTACGGCTTTGGCCCTACTACTGTTTGAGGGAAAACTAATATTTCTCTGTTCAATAAATGCCAGCTTTTTAACTATAATTATCTGAGCAATACAATCATGTTCTTGTGTACTGTACGCTACTTTTGTAAGGTCATACTGAGAAGACTATGTATTCACTAAAATGTCTTTCACTGCATTTCTTCAAGCTTTACAGAGTTTCTACTTAGAGGATTACCAACAGCGGTCATTTAATTACATTCATTTTCTATTGTTCCGCTTCCTTAATAATACTTCTACTTCCTGCATTTGGGCATCATGTCACGAGAGACTGTTCAGACAGTAGATTTGACACTAGTGTGCTAGCTGATCTATTGGCAATCTCCTGACAGGCGTCCTCTGCTACCATGTTAGTCTGGGTTGTTATCTCCTACTTCCTGCCTATGCACAGGCAGGATGTATATAGGGGAACAGCACCAATCATCAAGGCTTCCATTTCCAAAGTGTTCCTTTGAAAGATAATCGTTACATCAGTTGCTCATGACACAGAAACTAGTACTGAACTACCTCATGCTGCTACATGTCTACAGGGAGCGCACAATGATGTTAAAATATACATTAGGAGTATTTAGCTACTACATTTCATTGAAGGTTTTTGTCGCTATGCATTGCCTCTAGCTATATGTAGTCGCGGCTGCAGCATCATGAATGCACTCATATACTACAGCTAATGCTACAATATTTCACTCGCTTTACTCGCAAACATTCCTTACTTTGGCACTACCACTCTATAATGGCTGGCCACAGGCCTGCTAGCTAGAGATCACCATGCATGTGTGACTGAGCCAAATATGGTTGTGACTTCACAGGAAATGAGAGAAGAAACTTCATGTGATCATGACGACAAGTCAACAGTTTCAGCACATGGGAAGGGAAAAATAGCCTGGAGCACATGATACTAAATTTGTGTGTTGTGTTGTTATGAAATGTAATAACTATCTAAGATTGCTTTCAATCCATCTCATCAGTGATCACAATCTCACACATATGACTGGTTTTGTCCAGTCCTTATACCATGTGTTCACCGTTTTGAGTAAGCTGGACAGCTGTGCTGTGAGTTCGCTGTATGTGCTTTTTGGTCTTCGCCAAAAATAATCATACTCTCCCAGTGTGAAAGTGCCACGTACTACATTGGCGTAGACTGCAGGATTGTTTCTTGCATCAGCATGCAGTCTGGAGTCTGAGTTTGAGATAAGCGGTTGTCCACTCATTGTACCAGAGTTCTTCAACAGAGAAGCCAGCAATTGGGATGAATGGATTGATCAATTTGAGAGTGTTGCCATCGTGAATGGATGAGAATGCAACTAGCTGCAGGCTGACCGGCTGAGCCTTCACGGTGTTCAAGAGGATCCCTAAGGCAATGCGCAATAATGATGAGAAGTGCAAAAAGGCACTGAGGAAATGATAGGAACTGAAATCGAGAGGGAACTGCACGTGGATGAGTTTCAGTCACATAAGAACAAGGATGAAGACTGGGTCACACTGGAGGATGAGTTGAAGGTCCTGGCCAGCAAGCCATACCCTGAGAGGACAAGGCTTGTGAACTAGTACTGAATACTTTTCTTAATCAAATCAGCAACCCACAGGTAACATTCAGTGTACGACAGAAGCATCCTGAGACTGTGGAGGAGGCTGTCGATGTCACAGCTACCATAAAGATGGAGTCCTACTTAGGACCCAAAACCAGCCATATCTGTCAGGTTGAGCATGGGGAAGAAGTGGAAGCAGCTACTGCTGTGAGCAGGCCAGACCCACTGGCAGAACTGCTATAGAGTTGGTGTTACATTTGGACCATCATGAGGCGAAGCTGGATGACTGAAAACCTCAAGCCCCGCACCCCGTGTGGAATCGAGCGATGAGGAAAGCCAGGGGCTAGGGAGAACCTTGGATGTCGTGGCTGGGGGCCATCATCTGCTGTAGATGCGGCCTGGAGGGGCTCATTGCTAAGGGGTGTGCATTAAGTGGCCAGGCACCAGGAAACTACTAACCCAGGGTGCCAAGAGCCAAGGGAGAAACTAACAAGACTAAACACCTCAATACTAATATCCCCACTTTTTCTGTAGGTTCAGCTTCTACTTACTTGGTAAGTGGCTCTCTCAATGGTAACAGTGCAGAGTTCCTAGCTGACACAGGGCCACTGTTACTCTCCTCAAAGAAGAAGAATGGGAGGGCGCAAAAGGTAGGAATTAACTGGAACCCTAGGGTGGACAGAAGCTGGTGGGTGCTAACAGACTACCGGTAACCACGTATGGCTGTGCAGAAGTGGAACTGAAGGCAGATTGCAAGGTGTTCGGCCAGCAAGCAGTGATCACAGACATCACCACCTGGTGTCATCCAGAGATTACATTTCCTGGAGCAACAGCAAGGAGTGCCTGATCAACACATCGAAGAAGATTCTCCAGTTTGGGGACCAGGGACGAGTCGAGTGTCATCACTCAGGTGGAACTGATGCTGGACAGGTCACTACAGTTACTAGCCTGTAGTGAAATGGAGGTGATGATCAAAGCCCCTGGCAGCGTCTCAGGGAAGACTTGGATCCTGGAAACCAGTAACTCTAAAAGGAGTGCTGTTGCTGTGGCCTGCAATGTCATCCACCCTAGTGAGGTGAAGGTTCCAGTTTGTCTCCTGAACCCTCAACGAGGCAGTGACCGTGCCAAATGGAGCAGCAATCGCAGTGATGGAAGAACTGGAAGAGACCATTTTTTTCAGTACACTTGATTTAGTTAGTGGATACTGGTAGGTGAAAGTACTGCCTGAGGACAGAGAGAAGACTGTGTTCTGTACACCAGAGGGCTTGTATGAATTCAATGTCATGCCATTTGGGCTATGCAATGCCCCCACTACATTCCAACAGCTGAAGGATCAAGTGTTGGGTCCATGGCCTGCAGTGGAGGGACTGCTTAGTCTACCTGGATGACATCACTGTTATTGGAAAGACATTTGAAGATCATTTCCAGCACATGAAGGATATTCTCCAACGGTTGCGACAGGCTGGGCTAAAGCTGCAGCCCCCAACCTTCAAGTGGTCTGACCAGTGTCAAGAGGTCTTTGATGAACTACAACATAAGATCACCTCACCTCCGGTACTGGCCTATCCAAACATCACAAGCCCCTTCATTTTGGATACAGATGCCAGCAATACTAGAATTGGAGTAGTACTGTCACACTCCAGCCTGATGAGACAAACCGACTGGTCGCATATGCCAGCCAAAGTCATAGTAGACAAGAGCAACATTACTGCGTAACACGCCATCAATTGTTTGCCATGATGGAGTTCACTCACTATTTCAGGTGTTACCTCATTGGCCGGAATTCATGTTCCATATACCGACCACGCATCTCTGACAAGGCTGCAGAACTTCAGAGCCAGAAGGACATCTTGCTTATTCACTGGAAAGGCTACAAGTACAATTTTGCAACAGTACATTGACCTGGGCATCAGCATGGAAATGCTCATGCACTGTCAAGGATGCCTTGCACACAGTGTGGCCAAGATACACACAAGGCAGAAGGGCTGCAGGTCACAACAGTAACCAAATAGGAGGCTAGAGGTCCTCTCCAGGAACATAATTCCTCTGAGTTTAGAGATATACAGTTGAGTGACCCCACAGTGGGCTATATACTCCAAGTGATGAAGGCAGGCAAAAACCCAACCTATGAAAAGCACAGGGCTACATATGGACCTGAAGCTCGCCAGCTGCTACAGCTATGGAATCTGCTAGAGCTGAGAGATGGTGTGCTGTTGAGACACTATGAGGACACCACCAGGCAGACAAGTATGTCTCAGTTAGTGGTGCCAATGTCACTGTGGAAGGAAGTACTACAGGAGCTGCATGCCGGCGTTCTTGGAGTCACTAGGGGGAAGAGAAAATGCTAAGCCACTTGAAAGAACGTATGTACTGGCATGGATGCAGCCAGAGTGTCAGCGACTGGTGCAAGACATGTGCTACTGATGTACTACTGACTGCTGTACTCGCACCACCAGCAAGTTATCGTCCCTTACATGGAAAGCTCCTCTGCAGACTGTAGCCACTAGACACCCAATGCAGGTGGTGGCTGTGGCTATCCTGGGCCCTCTCCCTGAGACAGACCAAAGCAACAGGTACATTCTAGTAGCAGGTGACTATTTCACAAAATACAAAAATACAAAAGGGGTAGGCCATCCCCAACCAGGAGGCCACTACAGTGGCCCAGAAATTGACAGATCATCTCAAAATGCATGAGATGCTCTGATGCATTTTGCCCCCAGAAGAGCTGCACAAGGATCAGGGAGAGCAGTTTTCAATCAAACCCAGTGTACTAGGTCAAAAGACACAAACAACACTGTATCACCCACAATGTGACATCATGGTTGAGGGGTTTAATCGGACCCTATTTGACATGTTGGCTACAGTGGCAAAAAACATCCATTCATTTGGAAATATCACCTTTGCAAGGTGAGCTTCACATACAATTCGAGCATTCACTGCTCTAAGGATTTTCCCCATTTTCCTGATGTTTGGCTCACAGGCACAGCTACCACTAAATCTCATGCACGGGATAGGTCAGCAAGAAGAGATGTTGACTACTGAATATGCTCGAAACCTGAAGCAGTCACTGGAGGAAGCTTACGCCCTGGAGCGAACGAAGCACTCTGTACAACATGAGAGGAGGAAGGCTATCCATGAACAGAAGACACACAACAACCTCTATGAAAATGGAAACTTGGTCTTGCTACATTTTCCTGCAGTGAGTCGTGGAGAGTCCCGGAAGTTGCATCACATGTGGAAGGGACCATTCTAAGTCCTCGAACATATACTGATTATCGCATCAAAATGCTCAGCAGGAAAAAACAAGTATTTCGAGTTAAAAAACTCGTGGGGCGCCAGGGCGCCCCTGAACCTCTAACTACTTGCTAGCAATTTTCCCATGTACGTTCAGTAAATCAGATAGTTGGGGGTACAGTATTGTTGTTGGCCTGAAAGATACATCAAGACACACTAGACCATTGGGTTTGCAAGAGTTTCAAGTCTCCAGAGCAGCCAGTCATATCCAGTGAAAGCATCCCTACCAAACTGTCAAATGTTTGCCTACTGCTTTTTGATCTATATGACAGTCTGAATGAGCAATTGTTACTTTGTGCCTGGAGGAGGAGTGTGCTGGCTAAAAGGTTACCCTATGATGACTATATGAGCGAATCATGGCTACAATTATGTGTCATGACTCGCTGGTCCTCCATTATTGGCCTAGGGGTCACTAGACTTCTGTTGTATTTAGGGCTGTACCTCGCAGAAAAACAGTTAAGTAAGCTTCCTACCACAATAATATTACTTAAACATGTTCTAGAAACACTTTGCGTTCTTTGGATACACGGCAAAATCTAAAGAAAGATGGTTTTGAGCCTAGCAAACAGAACGCGTCGAGCGCGCGGCCATTTTACAATGTCCGTCAGTGATAATTGGAGCTGTATCTCGCAGAAGAGACGTTCCTTAGGCTTTTTATTAGTATCACTCTATTAACACATGTTTATGACCACATTTCGTTCAATTCAAACACGGCGAAACGTCATTAGAGAGGATTTAAAGCTTTGTAAAGAACGACGTGAGCGCCGCCATTTGCAAAATGACAGAAATATATATATTATATATATATATATATATATATATATACGAACATGAAGCCATACGAAGACCTAAATCTGAAAACAATATAGGGGCGCCGAAGGCGCCCCAAAAACTAGTTCAGATTGTGCACCATGGCTGCCTGACATCTTGCACACAAGAGACCCGATTCACAGACGACATCCCATCTGCTGATTATGAGACTGGAGAAACCAAACCAAGTGCTATCCCTGTTGGGTTGGTTGGAGGAGATCAACGAAGGAGAAGACCAAAAAAGGCTTCCTGTTCAGCCTCGCTACTGAGCTAGAAGGTGCCAACCTCCCTCCATTATGGTGACTATCTGTTCTACTAGGAGTCTGAGTTGAACTCTACGCAGGGTGGAGTAGTGTAACACAGCATAACCTTAGAGCAAGAACCCTGGAAGAGTTACTGTGTGTGTTGTGTTGTTATGTAGTGCAATGATTGCGACCTCCCACCTATAACCAGTTGTGTCCAGTCCTAGTACAATGTGTTCACTTTTTTGAGTAAGCTGAACAGCTGTGCTGTGAGTTTGTTGTAAGTGCCTTTTGGTCTTCGCTAATAATCATACTCAACAGTGCGAAAGTGTCATATTCTATACAGTGAAGGAAAGGTAAGATAGTCGCCACCATTAATTTTACAGCACTCTTTAAATCACTTTTCGTGTCTTCCTGAATACAGAGATGTCTAAACAATTACAGATGGCTGCTTATCTGTCGAAACTGCGAACATTAAACCCAACTAAATTAAAGTGCATAAGGTATTGTTTGAGTTGGATCCACAAATATGGCAGTACTGTACATCAGTATCTGAATGTTTCCAAACCTCCTTGATGTAGCCATTGCAAAGAGCCAAGTGAAACATATATATCGGCAACTGCAAACTATCATAATCATACAAACATAATGCATCAGAAGTCAGAAAACAAAATTCAACAAGTACATTTAAGCTGATGAGAAAGTTATTGAAGCAGCAATACAGCAAGTTCTAGGCATGAACATTCAAACACAAGTGTCCAGCAAGCACCTTGCAAAAAAATTGGACACTAGGCCAAAGAACCCACTAATAAAATGCAATAACATCAAAGAAGGGTGATCGCATTGTATCACACACACACACACACACACACACACACACACACACACACACACACACACACACAAGCACACACACATGCGTGCACACACACACACTCACACACACACACTCACACACACACACACACACACACACACACACACACACACACACACACACACACACACACACACACGCGCACACACACACACACATGCACGCACAGACCACTCGTGCATGCACACACACACACACACACACACACACACACACACACACAAGAACACATGTGCGCACGCGTGCACACACACACACACACACACACACGTACACACGTACATACACATGCACATACACACACACATATATTATATCACACACAAGCACACCTCGGTGTTGTCCCACAATAGGTGGGCAGCAGTTCAAAGCAGATGGGAAATTAATCGTCGGTTCCAGATTAAAGGATTGGTGAGGAAGGCAGGGATAAGAGTGAGGGAGGGAAGGCCATCCTATTGGCATTGGAGGAGGAGCTGAATGAAGAGGAAAAGGAATCAGTAAGCACACTAGTCTCAAAAGAAATGTACATACCTCCTAAGCTGATCAGAGACAGAACAAGCTCGAGAGTACATAACACTATAGACGTTAATTTAAATACTCACACACAAACTCCATATATATACCTTGATGCTACCTAATTGACATTATACTATCTTTGATGGCAATTTCAATCCAACCAACACATCAATTCAACCCAATTATCACCCAACTAATACCATCTTTAAACATCTTATGTATTCAGTCTAAGCAGTTGACGAAGACATATGTGCTGCTACGGCTAACGTCTAACTGCCTGTGCTACTTGCTATAAGGCTGCTAATTTGCAAATTCACAGCATACAGCATGCACACTCCATACCATGTTGCATATTCCATGTGGGCTGTCCCCTGACAAGTGGGGCAGTGGATGCAATAGTGGTAGTGGGCATGTAATCCTGTCTCCTTCCATACCTGACACATCTGTATACAGAGAAGGGAGGCAGTGACGGAGATTTAAGAAGTATAAGTTGAAATAAGTGGAAATGAAATCTAAAAAAGCAGTTTCTCCATCAGCTGTCCTTGCAAACAAGGCATAATACTAAACTTCATCATAGCAATCTGCACCAGTCTTCACCTCTGTAAACAATCATGGCAATACTAGCAAACAGCTTACAGTGATAAGGGCTGTTCTGCATGTGATTTGCGTAGGCCAGGTACCCATGCACATACCAGGCAGAGAGGTGAGCTCTGAAATAGATACTTCAGAACTCTGAACAAAGTGTTCATCTTTCAGTCGCTCTGCTAACTGTCTGTGCCCACTTGTGACCAGTGCCTCTAATACATAGCTCCAAGTCCTCTCTTTGTTGCCTGTACCAGGTTCAGCCTTCAGCCACCTGTTGAGGACTCCTCGACATGCCTCCACATACTGATCAGGGTTATCCCCTCTCACTGTGTCTATTACACTGGACTCCACCCCAAGGTGAAGTGCTACCTGTTCCCACTCACTGCCAATCAGACCCAATATGAGCCTGTCCAGCTCATTGAGTGTGGGCTTGGAGCTGGTGTCAAGGAGAGTGTGAGCACCTGAGGAAGGAAAAGTTGAGGAGGGATGCAAAATAAAGTGGTAAAGTTAGTAAAAGTACAGTTAGTATTCACTTGCCATTATCATTAGGTACACCTGGATGTACCAAACTGTGACCACAGTGCTTGAGAAGTAAGATGCAAGTGTTTTGGATGCTATGCTCATGAATTATACACTTAAGAATCTGTCATCTTTACACATAATTGAAGGTAAACACGTCATTTTATGCTGTATCCTAACTGCATCACTTAATAGATCCTGTTTCCATAGTAATGTGCATTTAAATGATATGATTCTAATACCATAGAAGCCTTCCAAGTGCTTGGCACATGATTCTAAACCCTGCATACACGCATTATGTGGGCAGAGTGCATGTGACAATAAATCCCAGGCCATACACGTATGCTGTGTGCACATGTAGTGTATATGACATCATCATGCACACAGCCTTTTCATCTCACTGTAATACGCACTGGTAGTGTATAAGTCGTTACATTCAAGTCATGCACATAGCTACCCTACAAAATAGGGTTGACTGAAACATCACGTTAGAGTGTAGGCTGTCCTGAGTTCAATGCTGGCTGGTAGCAAATCTTCCTTCCCTGTTTGTCTTTCTTTCGAGCCATCATTTTCATTAGATTGTCTTTAACATAACCAACTCACCAATCTTACATACCAAGACATAGGAGACTATACTAGGTTGTTGAAGTGGCTGCAGTCAGCAACCTGCCAGTCAGGTTGGAACCTTAACAGTGTTCCATTGTAAGTGGTTTCTAAGTAGCATCAGTGAATTGCTCATATGCAAGGTTAGTGGTACCATTCCATCATTCTAAACTAGCCAATTTATGGCGAGGGAGAGTGAATTGTCACCGCTGGATCAGTCAGTTTGGGCAGCCGAAACTCAGTGTGTTAGAGTGTCGGATAATTGTTCCGGTTTTGGCACCAACAGGTAGCAAACTTTCTCTTCCTTATATACTTCCCTACTACTTCATAGAATGCTTCAAAGGATACACAGAAAATCAACAGCAGGACATCTGCCTGATGTACGGCATGTTCTGCGGGACAGTTCACACATATGCATTGTAACTAGTATGTTTAAGCACATTGTGATGACACTGGTCACACCCCATAGTGGGAGGGGAGAGGGAGATACAGTATTAACTTTCAATGCTTTCAACAGACTCATGTTAATATGCTCAGTACGGTCTAGTCACCTTAGACTGATTCACTGTTACTGAACTGGCTGTTTACATGTCATCTATAGGCATACAGTACCACATGCCCACAATTGACATACTTCAATTAGTAGCTAGGACCCATCTTCTGATATTCTCACCTCTATGTGAGAGTATGCCAATAGCACATATAAAGAGGACAAACACAGTCCTTAACCCTGTCACCCTCAGTAGCTCCAAAGCTCTATGTCACAAACCAGCAGTAACTAACAGCTAGTCTGGACTCTGGCCAACATTACAGTCAAGCAAGCAGCACAAACAGTGACTGCTAATGTGACCTGTACTAGTGCTGCGCAATAAGTGCCTCATGACTTGTGTACACTGTCCATTAACAATAACAAAATCTCCATACATATCTCACATCAGTAACTAGCAGCTAGTCCTGCCCAAGATTACAGTCAAATAAGAAGCACAACCAGTGACTGCTGACAAGACCTGTACTATGGCACAATAAGTGTTTTGTGAGCTGTGTATACTGTCCATTTAACAGTGCTTTCAGGTCCCTTCTGCAACTTGTTAAGCTGTTTTTTAAAGAAGACTTGGAATGTGCCTCCATTTTAGTGGCCAAAAATGAAGCACGACCTGGCTCTTGCCCGTGAAGTGATCTTCTGCCGTCGCAGCAAGCTTCAAGACTGGGTAGATATTACGACACCAGGATTTTGGAGCGAAAAGGAGTTTCGTTCGACGGGGACCTTGGGCACGTGCAAGGCATTCCAGAAAGACTTGAAATGTCCTCCCCGCCGCTGCTGTCTCCACTTTAATCGTATAGGAAGACTTGCAACTCGTCTTCTACATCTTATCTGCAAGAGATACTCCTCTGTTAGCTTTACAAGCCAAGTAACCGAATTGCCGAAGGCGTTACAGGCTACGCGGGACGATCTTAATCGCATGAAAAGGTGACCTGTAAACGCCTAACCGCGGTTAGAGGTTACACGTCACGCGTTATAAGAAATTTTAATCTCTCTACTGATTCACTGTTACTGAATTAGCTGTTTACATGTCATCTATAGGACAGTACCACATGCCCACAATTGGCATACTTTAATTAATAGCTAGGACACATCTTCTGTTATTCTCACGTCTTTGTGAGAGTACACCAATAGCACATAATAATTATAATAGATGACAAACACAGTCCTTAACCCTGTCACCCTCAGCAGCTCCAAAGCTCTATGTCACAAAGCACTGTGTCATAAAGCACTAACTAACAGCTAGTCTGGACTCTGGCCAACATTACAGTCAAGCAAGCAGCACAAACAGTGACTACTAATGTGACCTGTACTAGTGCTGCGCAATAAGTGCCTCATGACTTGTGCAAACTGTCCATTAACAATAACCAAATCTCCATACATATCTCACATCAGTAACTAGCAGCTAGTCCTGCCCAAGATTACAGTCAAATAAGAAGCACAACCAGTGACTGCTGACATGACCTGTACTATGGCACAATAAGTGCTTTGTGAGCTGTGTATACTGTCCATTCAACAGCAACTACCTACCTCTCTCCATGGGTCCAGGGTTAGTTTCAATGTCACCACTTAGGAACAGGAGGATCATTATGACAACAAGAAGTGAAGTCCATTTGGTGCACTCTAGCAGCTCCAGCAAAGGGCTTAACCAACTCCTGTCTGAGCTGTCTCTGCACTTGCTGTTTTGTGTGCGATCACACAAGCCACTGTACAAGTCATCAGCTGTGATAACCTGATTGCCCAAAGAGTCTTCTTTGTGTTTCTTTCTCCCTTTCCTCTTTAGCATTGACTTCTTTTCCCCACTGTGTGATTGACCTGACAGAGAAGATGCAGCTTCCTGACTGGACTCTGCTCGCTTCACTCCTCTCCTGATGATGAGTGTCCGCTGGATGCAGGCAACCCACAGTCCTACAGCCACACGCCACTGCTCATTTGAAATAGGCATGACACCTGCACAGAAAGAAAATTGATAAACTGGATACCCATAGCTACCCATTCAATACATTACACAGCAAGCCCGGAGGAAGCACTTTAAAGGTGGTCAGGCCAAGTCAGAATAATATTTAACCTAGACAGCTACTTGCACAGGCCAGAAAGTACCATAGCTATAGAAATGCATGGGCAGACCTAAAAATCTGGTCAGACCATGGCCTGGGCAGCCTGGGCTGTTCCACCAGGCATGCACAACCTTAGTCAACCTGATCAACATCCACTTGGGCCAAGTCTATTTCTATTAGCTGTTCATTAGTGTACCTTCCCTTAACTGGCAGCAATTAACCACCCCTTACGTACAGGGCACAGGCAGTAAGGGTGGGAACAGTACACCAGTGTGGGATCTACTGGTAGCAAATATTTACTAGACTGAAGTCTAGCTGAGACACTTGACACAATCATGACAGGGCTCAGGTAGTATAGGGTGATCGCAGGCTTTATTGCCATCTGAAATACGTGCGTAGATTGTACAACACACCCATTCTGCGCAGTGTTAACTGAATCCAGTCGATTAGCTATTAACTACCGCTGTCTCGCACAGCGCAAACACACTGGCGACGGGCAGGTAACGAAGAAAGTAAGAAATCACACAATTCAACCATGAGAGGCAGGGATGGCACTAGAGTGGAGTGGGACTAGAGTCGGTACTCTTCAATAACGGGCAGTTCACTCTAGGATTGAAGGGTCGATTTACCTGGCTAGCTAGCTAGCTATGTACGGTATTAACGAAATACTCACCTCAGTGATCGTGATCTGTGCACAATTGGCAATTCCAAGTAGGACTTAATTTGGGATTTCTTGCCGTCTCTTAACGTGGCTACACAGATTTCACTCAGTAACTGAAACTCTCCAACTCGTGATAGGAAGGGGATATCCCAAGATGGCGGCCGTATGACGTCATGCACCAGTTGCAACAAATATACGTGCATGTTTAGGTATGTGTACAATACTACATACAGGCCATACTGCTGATGCCAGCATGGATATTCGCCGACTTTAGGTAGTTTTATTTCACGTTGCTAGATGGTTGCTATGTTTATTGTGCACTCATAAATGTTCTAAACCATCTCTAGCTAGCTAGAGGTGTGAGGATCTATAGACATAGCTAAGTGTTGGAAGTTATTAATAAGTTTGAAAAGTCAAAGCTCAACCTATAGCAACTGGTAACATAAATCAATTCTAACATAGACCTCCAGGAGATGTTATAGTTTACTTATACTTAGATAGTTAGTGGCTACTATTAACGTCGCTACATAAAAGCTAGCTAGCTATAGTTATTTCATCTCCCTTTCCATGCAGGTTTTTGTACACAACATGTCAGCCTCAATTACAACCAGCTACATGGCCCCTGCAGGTGATGAATGCATGGCCAAGCTAGCACATGTATGCACAGGGATGTGTAATGATTTGCACATGTCCCTCCAACAGGTTGATCATGATGTCAAAGGCTAGAATGGTAATAATTATTTAAGCTATAGCTACAGTTGGACCCCCACCTTGGTTTACCATAATATGGGCATATAAGCCGTACCTCTGAAATGCAGACACCCCTATAATCAGGACACATCTTTTGCTCCGAAGGGTGTCTGCATTATTGGGGTTCCGCTGTATTAGCTGCTTGGAGGGGTGCAATAAGGAAACAACAATAGTACTAGCAATACACATTTATTAGTCACTATAACTGAATGCATGAGCACATTTTTTGAAAATATTGTTAGAGATCACTAGTTAGCCATAATTGTAGTATAATTCTACTCCATGCAGGATCCTTCATGCAATAAGCTTAAGTGTACAGTTATAACAGCATCAAAATATTCTGCGCAGCTGTCTGGCATAGCCAGCTCTTCTCAGATGTATAGTTCTGTACAATATACCTCGGTCCATATATACTGCACAGCTGTGCACACAACAGCAGAAATGGAGCTCGAGGAAAGTACGTGTTGCATGGGACATTAGCTAGCTATATTTATTGTGAAGACTTAGTCTATATTATCTGTATTGCAGAAATACTATAATGACATGGTACCAGGTATATTAATTGTGCTATGACATTGTGTTATATAATTGGATACGACATTGTGACGTGACAGCTCCACACCTCAAACCAGCAGTTCCACTCTCATGGCCTCCAATAAGGTACTTCACTGCTTACACAAACATATCCACAAGATATATGATTTGTGGCAGATGAGTTTTATTGTCCCAAATTACAGGCATTAGAGCCAAGTGTGTACTGGTGGGACAAGTGTTTCAAGCATCAGTTGAGTTAAAATAAGAACTGATTAGGACAAAAGAAGACGTGAGTCATAAAGCACTTCCCTACACACAATCAGGACACTGCCCTCTTCAGTCTGTTGAGGAGCAGGTCACACTGTTCAAAAGAGGTCTGGAGGAGGAGGAGGAGGTGTATACTGACTGGTCTACTGACTGGGGTCCAGAACTCCAGGCCTCACAGCTATAGGGACTCACTTGGAACACATGACATGCAAATGTTTGGAGGGAGCAGTTCACATGAGGAGGAGGCAAAGGATGAGGTGCTCCTCCTGTAATGCTAGAGAGAAGAGTGTGATCAAACCTCAGCTTGGATACACACAGGGATGGTACTGTGTTGTCACTGGTGGTACAGCTTAGGCCTCTCACCTGGCTATGTGGGCAGGGGAGTGGCTGGGCAGGGGGTGAAGCAGAAGGTGGTGACAGGGGGTGGGGCAGGGGGTGTAGTAAGGGGTGGGGGAGGAGTAGTGATCCTGCAGGACATGGATCAGTAGCAGAGAAATGGAGGTGCATCCTTTTGAACGGAGAAGGATAATGACATTAAATTTACAGACTAGCACATGAGTAGATGGCGGCTATATGACATCATGCACCAGTTGCAACAGATATAGGTGCATGTTTATAGGCAATTGGACAATACTGCATACAGGTTATACAGCTGAGCCAGCATGAATATTCGCCGACTTTAGGTAGTTTTATTTCCCGTTGCTAGGTGGTTGCTATGTTTATTGTGCACTCATAGCTAAATGTTCTAAACCATCTATAGCTAAATAGAGGTGTGAGGATCTAGACATACTAGCTAAGTGTAGGTAGTTAATAATCATTTTGAAATCTCAAACTCAATCTAGCAACAGGTAACATAAATCAATTCTGACGTACACCTCCAGGAGGTGTTATAACTAACTAATACTTAGATAGTTAACGACTACTATTAACGTCGCTACATAAAAGCTAGCTAGCTATAGTTATTTCATCTCCCTTTCCATGCAGGTTTTTGTACATATTATGTCAGCCCCTCAATTACAACCAGCTACATGGCCCCTGCAGGTGATGAATGCATGGCCAAGCTAGCACGTGTATGCACAGGGATGTGTAATGATTTGCACATGTCCCTCCAACAGGTTGATCATGATGTCAAAGGCTAGAATGGTAATAATTATTTAAGCTATAGCTACAGTTGGACCCCCACCTTGGTTTACCATATGGGCATATAAGCCGTACCTCTGAAATGCAGACACCCCTATAATCAGGACACTTCTTTTGCTCCGAAGGGTGTCTGCATTATAGGGGTTCCACTGTATACGTATTAGTTGCTTGGAGGGGTGCAATAAGGAAACAACAATAGTACTAGCAATACACATTTATTAGCCACTATAACTGAATGCATGCGCGCATTTTCTAAATATAGTTAGAGTTCACTAGTTATAGCCATAAATATAGTATAATTCTACTCCATGCAGGATCCTTCATGCAATAAGCTTAACTGTGTCAAAATATTATGTGCAGCTGTCTGGCATAGCCAGCTCTTCTCAGATGTATAATTCTGTACAATATACCTCTGGTCTATATATACTGCACAGCTGTGCACACAACAGCAGAAATGGAGCTCAAGAAAAGTACGTGTTGCATGGGACATTAGCTAGCTATATTTATTATAAGGACTTAGTCTATATATATTTACTGTATTGCAAAAATACTATATGTGATATGGTACCGGGTATATTAATTGTGCTATGACACTGTCTTGTATAATTGGCCGAGACATTACTTGACAGCTCCACACCTCAAAACCAGCAGTTCCACTCTCATGGCTTCCAATAAGGTACTTCACTGCTTACACAAACATATCCATAAGAATACAGTATGATTTGTGGCAAATGAAATTTAATGTCCATAATTACAGGCATTAGAGCCAAGTGTGTACTGTTGGGACAGTGTTTCAAGAATCGGTTGAGTTAAAATAAGAACTGACTAGGACAAAAGGTGATGCGAGTATTAAAGCACTTCCCTACACACAGACTATGTGCCTTCTGTTCAGTCCCAACCAGGACACTGCCCTCTTCAGTCTGTAGAGGAGCAGGTCACACTGCTCGAAGGAGGTCTGGAGGAGGAGGAGGAGGTGTATACTGACTGGTCTACTGACTGGGGTCCAGAGCTCCAGGCCTCGCAGCTGTAGGGACTCACTTGGAACACGACATGCAAATGTTTGGAGGGAGCAGTTCACATGAGGAGGAGGCAAAGGATGAGGTGCTCCTCCTGTAATGCTAGAGAGAAGAGTGTGATCAACCCTCCTGGAAGCTGTGTACACCTCCTTGGATACACGAAGGGATGGTACTATGTCGCCATTGGTGTTACAGCTTAGGCCTCTCACCTGGCTATATGGGCGGGGCAGTGGCTGGGCAGGGGGTGAAGTAGAAGGTGGAACAGGGGGTGGGGCAGGAGTGTAGGAGGAGGTGGGGGAGGAGTAGTGATCCTGCAAAGATTGAGCTGTATGGATTACCAGTTGCCATGGCGACATGCTACTGTGCTGCAGAATAATATAGAGCCACACCAGAGGTTGGTGGCTGGCCATGTCCGTTGTGGTGGGATTGAGGAGATATATAGCTGATACTGTGGAGGGTGCATGTGTGTACTGTGGTGTGGTCCCATGGTGCATGTCACTCTGCATGAGGTGTTGGCAGCAGTACATGGGGAAGAATATAGCAATCAAAGTGGAGCACATGAATGGACAGTATGTGCATGCAATATGGCCATTTCCAGTGCAAATAGCACGTGATACGTATGCTATGTAAACATCAAAGTGTGCACTGAACTATAGCTAACTTCTACGATGATCACATGAGTGCCGCGATATCGAAGATTGCCATTCTTAACTATATTCTTTCTGTATTGATGTAAGATGAATCATATCAGTGGGCCAAGTGGCGTGATCTGATTCATTTTCAACTTGTAGATGCTATAATATAAGTTTGTTGTATATTATTCATGATCTCAAAAGCATACAATTATAGTAGTCTATTACGGTGGCAATTAAATAGAAGGTCAATGGCATCCACTGGCCTTTTGGGCAATTAAAGATCATGCACAGCTGTACTTGTTTGGAGCCTTAGGACATGGCCAAGATATAATATTAACCTTAAGTTTGAATGGGTTACAGACTTAATTGGCATGAATTATAATAATGTTATAATTATGCAAAAGAACACAATGTCATTTTGCGATTGGCAAGCACACACTTGCACACGTGTCATGTTCAGCTATGAGGGAAGAAGCTTATGTTTGCATGTGGTCTCAAGTTCCTGTGTGTATCCAAATTGATAATGCATAATGCATAATGAAGAAGCCATGCAGACTGCATGCATTAGTATAGACGAGAGGGGATCGGTGTAGCCGTTTGCAATAATTGTCTATATATACCACTCACGCAGATAACCAGGAGCCATGCAATATGTCCACCACACACACCTACAAATGCCACACAGCACAGATGTGGTGTATGATGTCCCTACAGCTATTGGCTTGCAGGAAAGTGGCACATGCAATGCAATGCTCACTCACATACACCTACACACTAGCCACTCTACACACTGCAAGATGTAGTGTACAATTACCACATTATAGCTAATACAAGGAAACATTACTGGTGTCACCTTTTGGGGTGCAATGTTAATGGTAAAGTACATACCTTAAAGTAACCGTAATCACACATTTCCTAACAATTAGTCCTGCAAGACTGCCAAAAAGGTAAAATAAAATGTCAAACACAGAGTATTGCCAACTTAGGTCCAGCTAAGTCCGGTGTATGGTATCAGGCAAGAAGATCTCCTTTACAGAGCAATCTTGTTGTTTAGCTCTCCTACACTGAGGCAGCCCAGGTCTTGTGATCCATGATGGCTTGAGCTATATTACAAGCAGACTGTATGGAGAGGTTGGCACAGACCACACACGCATGCGCACACACGAACACACACACTACCAGTGATATGCACAGTTGCACAAGCACCATGATCACACACATACACACACAAACAATTTCCCATCCCTCCAAGAATACACATGACCTCAGCTTGTTATTACTACTAACAGAAAAGATGTTCTACAAACACAACTGTTATTATTGTACTACCCCCCCACACACCCTCTCTCCTTTTGTAAGCAACATTTGTGAGAATTAGTCTGGAGGGCACTTTGTGTGTATACATGTGTTGTAAATGATACTTTGCTTGACTGTGCACAGTTCTGCACATAACACAGTGACATTAGTTGGGGTGTTATGTGTATTGGTGCTACACACACACACACACACACACACACACACACACACACACACACACACACACACACACACACACATGCACACACACACACACACACACACACACACACACACACACACACACACACACACACACACACACACACACACACACACACACACACACAAACACACACAAACACACACATGCATGCATACATATGCACAAACACATACAAGTGAACATATACACACACACAACATATTAACATTACCTAGTGTGTGTATAAAGTGTGTTTGGGTGAATGAGAAATGGAGAGGCATAGTTGACACTTAATCACCACCTACACTGGAAGTCACTGTGGTGCATGCACAAAACACCACACAGAGGTTGAGTCTGAGCACAAGGACAGGCAGTCTCACTACAAATGTCTCATGGATCCCTTGTCCATTCAATGCTAATTATGTATCTCAAAGTGTGAGTGAAGGCTGCTCTCGGCCCAGATTGTGTATGCCTGCATACACCCACCCTTACTGCACTTCACCAGGTACATCTAGAAGATAGTGTATGTCTAATACAGTAGACTACCTCCTTGGCTGCCCATGCAGTGGTGCTGTCCTTCAAATGGTGCACTTCACTACTTGCCCCGCCCTGGCCCCACCCACCTGGAGGTGCCTGTGGCCACTGCCATGGTAGGACCATCAGGGTGGGCTGCATCATAATGAGGTAGTTCATCATAGCTGTATAGTGTGCAAGGTCACATGGAGAGAGGGTGCACACAGAGGTCAGTGGAGGGACTCACTGCATCCATAATGTAGACATGACATCGCACAGGGGATGAGCAAGACAACACACATGGCACTGAATATGTACAACTCACTGCATGCCCGAGGTAGTTGGTAGTATTACAAACACTTACATGACTATGATATAATACTTCATGAGCCACAGACTAGTACACACAGCACACGGTCAGTCCATAGGGAGTTAGCAATTCCCTATGGACTAGCCACACCATCCACAGTTGTCCACTGTAGAGTGCTATGAACAGCACAAGGAATAGCTCAAGGAATTAAACCAAGAGAGTTCCCACTGTCCCATCAGTGCTATGTGGTTGGTCATAGTCAATGTGTGTGCAAGCACAGACCACCATGTTACTGACACTCGGCAAGTCAGCATTATGTAATTAAGCTGTCCACAAACTGCCATACCTTGTGTGTTTTGGAGGTGGAGTGTAGGGTAGTTCTACAGAGTGGGGCTCACTCCTTGGTTGGGTCCACTACTGGAGGACTGAGACACCTGACACTGCCAGACATTGCAATAGAGGGAGGGGAGGGGGAAGAGCAAAGGAGGAGGAGGAGGAAGAACACAAATAAATAAAGTAGGTTGCATGGGTTAAAATGTGATAATGGAGTATCAACAAATGAACTAAGAAAGATTGCACCGACAATATGGTGTTCACGTACAATAGCATAGCAACAAATTACATTGATGTACAAAAAAGTAGGTTTCCCTGCCTCGGGCCATTAGGTATTGCAGTGAGTGACAGATTCCATCTGAGCAGGTTGCACTGTATCTGTGCACTGTGTAACAACATGTCAAAGAGCACCATTCTACCCTGGGTTGGTCTAGCGGGATAGCCTGCTAGATGGAGTACAAGTAATAGAGCATGCAGTGGGTGAGGTGTGCACACTCTGCAGTGGACTACCTGACTGATGCTGGGGGGAGTGGTCCGGGGAAGAGGAGGTGGGGGCAGAGGTAGAAGGGGAATCCATATTGTACTGGGAGGAGTACTGCAGGCAATGATGTGTGTGTGTGAGTGTGCTTGCACCTCCTGGTGATTGGTAGTGGGAGAGAGAGAGGGGGAGAGTGTCCAATACTAGCATGAATGAAAGAGTTGAGTGCATGCCACAAGGAGACAAGAGGGTTGTCTAGAAGGTGGTCTGGTCATAATCAGACTTGGTACAAAGTGTGGACTACAGACTCACATGAGGTGTGTGTGTGTGTACATGTGCATGTTGGAAGGGTACAATGACATTGGTATTAGTAGTCCACTGAGGTGTGGCCTCCTATTTCATGAGTGTCCTTCAGACATGTAGTTGGTGTGAGGAGTGGGTAGGTACTGTGGTCAGGACAGTGGAGACATGATGCTGGTAGTCACTCAACCAGACACACAGCAGGAGAGTGTGGTTGTAGGGGATACAATAGGGAGTGGCCTGTACAACAAACACTAGAGTGCATGATGAATGCAAATACAACCAGTTGCCATAACAACACACACACCTGTTAGCTTCTGCTGTTGACTCTGTTGAGGGGTGGGGCTACATTGGATGTGGGTTGGGCTACATTGGATGTGGGTGGGGCTATATTGGACATAGGTGGGTCTACATTGGATATGAGTGGGGACACATGAGTGGTGGGAAAGGCTGCTGAGGGAAGGTGCACATTGGGGAGTAGCCCTGTGGTGTCTGAAGTGCTGGGAGAATTGGAGACAGCAAAAGTGAAAAGTGAACAGTACGTGCACGTGTTTTGTGTGTATGCATTTGTAAGTGTACATGTGTACATGTGTTGTGTGCTGTGTGTGCTGTGTGTGTGTGTGTGTGTGTGTGTGTGTGTGTGTGTGTTCACTCAGGAGCAGCATACTTGTATATGTGTGTGCATCCATTTACAAATGGTCAGATTTCGAGTTGTCTCTCCCTTTCTTTGCCAAAAAAGGGACACTTTCTTTAGCACTATGTTTGCCTTTTCTGCTGCCTGCATGCAGGGGAGGAACACGGCACATGACACTATAGCCAAATCTAGTTGTACTCACTTCAGTTGAAGCTGTTGACATTTGTTATGTACATACACACACACACCACGCACACACACACACACACACACACACACACACACACACACACACACACACACACACACACACACACACACACTATTGCAGGCTAACCATAACATTTAGCATACTCATTATTTATGTCACATAAATAAAGAGAGCTGGTGTACTCATCATGTCATATAACATCAGGAGTAGATGGAAGCATACCTTGCCCTGTGTTATCTCCTTTGCTTTCCTTTGATGATGGAGGTCCACCAACAGAGGGACCTGATCCATCAGGGTCTGCAGACAGTGCCAATATAAATAATGCAAAACTGCACATAATTCACAAACATTTAAAACCATTACAGCACACAGCACTCTACACATGTAGAGCATTATACTAAAACATTCTGAATGTTACCATTAAAATGTAGCTATTGTCCACTGACAGCAGACGAAACTGAACACAGTAGATTACTATGTACAGTACATTTTGTTTATTATGTGAACTTTCTGGAAACTGAGTATCACCACGGCAGATCATGCATTGATGAGTAAATATGTCAGTCACATCCAAGTACAGAGGGCTCATGGTTAGACAAACTGCTCCACTACTGCCTGTCCAGTCTACAGTAGTTGTACCCATACAGTTCACTATATCAACATGACATGTGCCACAACAGTGAGAACACCTGTTGGTCAGTTTGGAGAAGCTCATACTGTAAACACATCATTTCTAATGAACAACATTTTGTTGCTATACAAATGACTGTCCTGTAGTGTTGTGTGTAACTGGTTGGTGTGTTAGTGATAGTTTCTTTACTTCAGTGGTGCCCTCAGTAGTTCAAAGCCTCAACACATACACCCAACCACTGCACTGCACCTTGTAAGGGAGGGTCCACTGCAGACAACTGGCTCCTCACTGACTGGCAGGGGGTCTGTCTCACAGAGGAGTCCTGTAGTGACGTGAGGTGGGGAGGTGTCTGGTGCACCATTGCCTGCTGTACCACACCCACCTCAGGAGTGGTGGGCTGCTGTGCCGTCTGCTCCATCTGCCTCAACTGCTGCACCTGAGTGCCCTGCAGTGCAGTCTGGTAGGCCTGGTACTGCTCCAAGGTCATCATGGTAGAAGGGTGAAGACCCAGCATGGCTCCCTGCAGCATCATGCCATACCAGTGGTTAAACAACATCTGCTGTTGCTGAAGTAGGTTGGCATATTGCACTTGTGTATGTGCCAGTGCCAAAGAGGGGGCTGATGGCACACCCTGTGGCATGCCAGTCACTGGGCAATCAATTCTGTAGGAGCTGCAGTAGGGACTGGGATTGGAGGGGGAGGAGCCAGTAGGCCCCGCCTCACTGGTAGACATCTGCTGCTGCTGTTGATACTGTGTGGCTGCTAACTGCTGCATTTGATGCTGTCCCCACACCACCTCGGGGTGATGGTGCATGCTGTGGTGTCCTAGTCTGCCTTGACTGTGCATCTCAGGAGCAACAGTAGAGTGAGCAGTGGTGAAAACAGTTGGCAGTGCTTGACTGGTCATACAGACAGGTTGGGATGGGAGTGAGCGTTGGGCAAACAAGATGGCTGGAAATGTTGTCAACAACTGCCCAGTGCTTAGGTAGGCAGTAGTTGGAGTGGTTGGGACTAGACTGGTGACCTGTTTAATATAAGAGAGTAGAAAGAGAGGCACATAAAGCTGTGCACATCCATTTTGCTCACCTGACACTATTAAATAAGCAGAAGCTGATACCAGCAACCAAGTCACACTAAATGAATTAATGAATGAGGAATCGAAGTACTTCTAAGAAGTGAAGAGTGTGGAATGATGTTTGAGATATAACTAAACAAGCCATGCACTCTGACCCAATCTGACACATGGCAGCTGTTGAATGTGTCCCACCTCACAAGGACAACTACTGTGCTAGCATTAAGGGTTACCACAGGAAGCTAGCGACAACTCCAGCTTCCCCTCTCAATTCACCACTTGCCCAGACCAACCTTCTCCTCTGGACTAATGGCGGCTCTCTTCAAGTACTTAGCATTCAGTGGGTGAATGTAGCTGAGGTTGGTGCGGGCTGAGCACTCTCCCCAGTCAGGTGACCCGCCCACTCGAGTGAACTCCGGTGGTGTGGGCGGCATAACGTACTCATCCTCATTCTGTGAGTAACTGCGGCTGGAGCTCATCTGTGAGTCATCACTCAGGTCAATGACTACTGTTGCAGAAGAGGTGATAGAAGCACCATTGCTTGGGGATACTTGTGAGGTGGGGTCTTCCAATTGACCAGTGCTGTCGGCCTGTACCAAACAGGAAGTGGTACAGTGTGAATTGACAGTACCATGCAGGCACCTCTCCACACCCACCTCCTCCTGGCCCTGCACCAGTTTTCTACTCTTCTTTACAGGTAGAGAGGTCCCCTCCTCCTCCTTGTCCTCCTCTTCCTCCTCTGGGGTCCTGCCTGCCAGGACAGTCTGAGGGTGCTAGAGAGGGGTAGTTTGATAGCGGGCATTTGTGTGTGTATGTACATACACATGGATTACATTATACCTAACCATTTATGGGCATAAGCACACAGTCTATATCAGGTACTGAAATCAGCACCACTGCCATCACAATACAGTGACATACAGACAAGAACAGACACAAACACCACATCAGTCTATGGCATACAGTGAATGTGAGCAGAATTGACTTGCTACAAGATGTTGAGGTACTACAGCCAACGGTACCAGTGCACAAAGACAAGGTTCTCCTGTTCTTAGATGACACTGGCAAACAGTTCAAACAGAGCACACACATACAAAGTCTATCCTACATTTGACTGAGCATGTTGTTTGTGTGGACTAGTGGGGGAAACTGTGTGTTTTATGACAGGGAGGACATGCACCTATTCAGTACTGGAACTGAGCCATTGTTAGAGTTAGTCTGGCTTGCTAGACCGTCCCACGTAAACGCCTACATGCACGGAAGGGAAGGGACGATCTAGCGGCAATAGCGATTAGTTAACACCTCGACACCACTGTTATATCAATTAGCGCCACGTACGTGTACATGTGTGCCAAGAACGGCGACATTGTCTTTAGAGCGTGGCTTCCCTCGAGACTCAGACTCCTCTCCAAGCTGTCTTCTTGCATGTTCATGGAGGTATTTCGGCTCAATCGTACGTAGAAATTAAAATCAGGACGGAACCACAAGTCATGAATATCATTGCCGTGATTCGCGGTACTCGCATCTGATTGGCCAAACAGGTGTTAACTAATCGCTATTGCCGCTAGACCGTCCCTCCCTTAACCCGCCCCCCGAGCGCTTGTTGGGATGGTAGCAGCATGCCAGACTATTGCTAGAGCATGATGTTTACAAGATACAACTGGTCACACAATTCGCATCAGCGCAGGAGAGAAAGTGTCGGGTTCAAGATTACTAGGAGACGTTCTGACAACACCTGTCAACATCTGTCATCATACTTTACAGCAATATACTGTAGGGGAAGGGTCCAGTATAGCCCATGGTGCAGCCACATGGACCATGAGTATGCGCGTACTTTCTGTAATAGTAATTTTGGTTCTGCAGACACTCCAGATCCGTAGACTCAGTAGGCACTACATATAGTTCAGAGGATCTCCCACATCCAAGGAGGAAACAAGACACCAACAGACAGGGTGTGTGAGCTAGAGATGTCTTGAAGAACACACAGAACACATTAGATGATGTACAGGCAAACAGTATGGTGCTTGAGGAATGCTAGTCCAGATAGGATTCTTGGTAGGTCTAGGTTTGTGAAGAGAGTGGTTCAGTACACTAACAGTAGGACACATACAACACAATGTCACTCCAACTCAGGGTGCATAATGATGAATTCGTACAAAATGAAAGCTCATGAGTGGAAAAATATTATTGTTCTTCCTATAACAGAAGCAGGCAACAGCCTAATGGACCATGAGTATGAGTACTGTGTGTTAGCGTATTGTAAAGTAGGCCCACTGCCATTTCGATGCCTCAGCCTACCAAAGGACAGTGTGGGACAGCACTACAGTAGCTAATGCAACCCATATAAGGGAGGAAGGTCAGCTTGACATTTAGCAATTGCTGTCAGTTAGCAATTGCTGTAAGGTGCCAGGTACTGTGATCCAATTGTTAACTGTGAAGTGTGAACAGCTGAACATCCTCCATGTTAACTACTGTTGGTTTTCATACTTCTTCAGATGCTGTCAAGAAAATAGCTAGAGCTGTCCTTTTACTCAGCAGGCTGAGCCGACAAAATTAATGACAGCCTGGTTACAAGTGATTAATCAGGAGTAGACTGTGTTGGGGAGGGTAGGTTTAGTTACAACTTTGAACTTAAGTAAACGTTAACATGAACTACGGGTGGACTTGCTTGTGAGGGGACACAGAGAGGATGTCCACATCCAATGGAGACAAACAGTGTGTAGAGCTGTGAACTCAGTGGACCATAACTGGTAACTGGTACTGTAATAACTGGCAGTAAACGTGACAACTGGTCAGTGAACAGTTGGAATGGGAATGGGTCCAATCATTGGGAAGATCAGTGATCACTATACATGTGCAGTATCTCATGAAACAAAACATAGTACACAAGTAAAATCACTAACAAAAGAGTTTGAGAGAGTACCAATCTCTTTGTCCATCTTGTTATCCTACTTGCCATGTGAAGGATCATGTGAGGGCTTGCATTACATAACCAGTGACAACTGGTGATAAACTATGAACCATAAACAAAGGTACAGTAGCTGATGAATAATAACTGAGAACTGAGAATTGCAGCTCAACTAGTTAGCAACTGATTAAAGTGTATGTATGTATGAGTGATGTCCTGAGTATGTCCCAGTCTGTCCAGTATAGGGACTCACAGGACAAGTTAGACAATGTACAGGTAAACAGTCACATTGCAGACATCATGCAGGATAGGACAAGGAGGGCAAAGGACAGGGCAGGCTCTACTGGACAACTGTGGCATTGTGTTGGAAATGGTACAATGTAGACTGCTCTCTGAAATGTCACTGACCTCAGTCCTGTCCAGGTCCATCACTGTGTCCTCATTAGTTGGCTGGGAACCTGTTGAGTGAGGAGCATCACCTGATGAGGTGTCACCTGTGTGGGAGTGAAACAGACAAGGACAGAGAAAGTGGACATCTCACTACATGAGGCTCACTCTACAGGAGGTGACCAAACACCACAGCATGTGAACAGACAGACACACAGGGCAAGAGGGGAAGGTTGTGTGCTTGAGTGACTGGGATGAATAAGGAGATCTCCTTGCACACAATGGGAATGTATTCCAAAGTCTAACCACACACAGTAATGTACTTACAAACCTTACACACACGAGGGGTAAATCTCTTATTTGGATCCATAAACTAGTGCTCAAGTGTTAGGACAATACCACCATATCTAGTAGATATCTAGTAGCATATCTGCACTCTACTACACCTCAACTGACTGCACTACAGCATTCAGGCAGCAATGTAGGTCCTGATACATGTACATTGGGTGCTACACATGCGCACTCATGTAGTAATGACAGCACTGCAGTTCAAGGCAGTCAGGCAAGAAGCTCACTTCACCACATACAGGTGACACACGGTTCACACACAAGAGAGAGCTAGCCCCACCCAACCCAGCACAGCCAGCTGGGGAATGAGGTGCTGCTTCTCTGATACAACTGACTGAGGACTTGACAGACACAGCACAGACACTGCATGAGGAGACTGACTATGCACCACTCACCAACTGGACAGAGCTCAATGGAGGGCCATCCATATCCATCTTGTCCAACTTTGAACTTCCTCCTCTCATTTGCCGTGAGTTGTGCTATTATACCATCCACTACCTGTTGGCCTTCTCTCCAAAGCTCCAGTTGGAACTCTGTAATGTTCTTATTCCTGACTACTCCTCTCACAGCTGCCACTCCAAACTTGTGTACAAGTGTGCGTGCTAATGATGAGTCCTGCAGGAGTGAACAGTAAACAGTACAGAGCACAGCAAATTATTATGCTATATTATAGCAAATGTGTACACAAAGTGACTAACGTTTGGAGCATGTGTCAGACAGTGTCTATAAAACACTAAATACAGAATAACAGAATAATGGAATAGCGGAATAACGGAATAGTGGAATAATGGAATATCATGTTATAATGGCAGATGTGTGTGTGTGGGGGGGGGGGGGGGGGGGAGGATAGAGCCTCACAATCTTCAAGGTGGGAAGGCAACTGACCTCTCCAAATCCACTACCAACAGCCTGCCTGGTGTTGGGTTTGGGGGCAAGACTTGTGGTGTACATGTAGCTGTTGTTGCATTGGGACATAAGATAGGATGAAGCTGTACTTGGGTGAGCAATGGAGGCTCCCCCCCGTTGAGTGGATGGTGGGTTCATAGAGGCGGAGCCTATGGTGGCTTGTAAGGTGACTTCTCGAGTTTATCTGCGAGGAAACTGCGATTAGCTTCTGTTTTCATTCGAAGAAACATTTCTGTGTGAACCACCTACGAAGACTTGTCAGTATGCCCATTTCCCTTCGCTTCCTTCGAACTTCGAATCTTTCCAGGCAGAAACTCACGGCAGCGACACTTGTACGAGTCGTTCGCCATTTTAACATGATATTCTGTTATTCTGCAATTCCGTTATTCCGCTATTCCATATTCCGAGTTTTAAAGACGCCTGACAAATGAGCCATGTTGTAGCAACAACTTAGTGGGACAGTCACAGAGTGACAGAATATCAAGAATATTACTTCCCACCACACACGGCCCATTAGTAGTAACAACAACACAATGTCATACTGCAATGAAGTCACACTGCATGAATGGACTCTGAAACAAGACTGGTCCATCTTCTGTCTGACAGCAATGAGTGTGCACACATTACTGTGCATGGCCTACTCAGGTTGAAATCACTACAAAATGAATAACAAATAATGGCTTCCATTTGGAGCTACGTCAACTACTGCACATTAAATGCAACTATAGTGAGAGCCACCTGTGAGACAATACCATGCAAGCAGATGAGCACACATGCCAAGTCCACACCATGTCTAGATCTGAACATGTTGGAATGAAATGTAATGTGGTCAGACACAGCCAGAGGACTACACTGATACACAGCTCATCAAGTCCTGTCAGAGTCACATCACTATAGTGTACACAGAGTGCTTTAGGTCATCTCAAATAATACATTTGACCACCTCCATCAATGCAGTGTGGATTGAATGTAGAATGTGATGGTTAACTGGTGCATGATGTACACAGTCACTACCTGACAATAGTCTGTTGGAGCCAGTATACCTGAACTATAAGAACTGCATGTGCATGTGTCTGTGTAGCCTCATTCCTAGCTCCACTTCCTCTACAATGGCTAACACAGGGGTGGAGACAAAGCTATAGTACTGCAAATACAAAGTACCATTCAGATTGTTCAGAAGTCATGTGACATTGTTCAGATGTGCATACTTCATAGTAATAGTGTTTGTTCATCATAGAGCAAAACTGGTAAACATGCCATTGTTGTTGTTGCTACTGTCCATTTAGTGATGCAGTGACATTTCTACTCTGTTAATCAATCTGCCAAAACTGATGTTAAGAACCCACAAACAATACATTCATCTGCCATTGCAAACGTAGCCATGATCAGCCACTGAGGTGTCAGCTGTCATGTACCTATCACATGGCATTCACCATACAACATCAAACGTTAGGGACCAGACCCACTGTTGGGTGGTTTCAAAATGGCAACTGGAAGTGCATGGGATGGGCTCAAGACTAGTATCTGTGTGCCTCATACAACCAGCTAACCAATAACTGGTGACATAAGTAACTAGCCATACAACTACATGGCCAAGAGGGGAAGAGCAGTGCACAGACATAACACTGCCAGTGTTATGTCTTATGCTCTGCTCAATAGAACACATAACACTACCAGTGCACCAGACAGTGCATACAAGACAGACATTTCAGGGAAGCAGCTACAACAAAGTGCACCTCTTGACAAGCAACTGAGGCCCACTAATCCAATACTGGTACAATGTTGGCTACGGTACCCTTGTGGGACCAGAGTGATTTGGAGTCAATATGCAGTGTACAACTGCTGGAGGGATGGAACTTACCCAAAAGTCTAATCTCAACTTCTTCAGCCTCCCATGTCCAGCTAGCTTTCCTTCAAGCTCCTCCAGCTTAAGGTCATCCTCTGCTACTCCACTCTAAAGAATGACATGATTAGATCTAGTAAGCATCCCACACACTCTCTGCAGTCTACACAGTGTATGTAAGGTAACAGGACAGGTAGAAACCTATCCACTATCCAAACTGAATCACAGTCAGCAAGCCAATGAAAGACACAATATGCTACAAATAGAAAGATCATTCTGGCAAACACCAAATGACTGAGGAATGATGAACATTGTATAAACCATGACCACACTGAACAACAAAACACTTAGCATTACATGAAGTCATCTGTTGTCAACTGTGGGTCTGAGGTAGGAGTGGCTCATGCAACCTTCAATATACAGGCTCTTTGGCATCATTCCTGACATGATAGTGGGAGAAGATTTAGGGCATGCTATGAGGGAGGAGTTAGACTAGATAGCTGCCTGGTGCAGGTGGTAATGGCACACTCAGTGTTGATCACACAGGCAGAAGACCGCTTGAGCTGGAGTTAACGCTGCAAGGTTATGAAGTAGTGATGAAGCACAGGTTAACTGGTATAAAGTGAGTGAAGATAAATCTGTGGTGATTTGCAGAGAGCCTACCAAGTGTACTGTGGAAATGGGAGACGTAAAGAACAAGTGAGGAAGATTGTCTACCTGCAGGAGTTTAAGTGAGATTGAATTAATGGAGAGACAGAAACAGTCATTCAATGACAGCGGTTGATGCAGTGAAGAACTGTTTGGAGACAAAGAGTGTCCATACAAAAGAGGTGATGGTAATAATGCAATGGTAGTGTCACCCTATAAGATATGGCTGTGCATGGGAGTTGGGTATTTGCAGAACGGCATATGGTGAGATTGTTAGAGGTAGAGATGAAAGGTTTGAAAAGGGTGGTACATAGATGAGCCATCATGTAAATAAAACCATTGTAAAGTGGTGGAAGCAAGGAGTATGGCAGTAGCAGTGCAAATGAAGAGATTGACCTGGTGAAAAGTGGCAGAGTTGAAGTCCACGTCGAGTGTGACATGACGTCAAGTGTATGGTAGGATTGCCAGGGAAGACAAGAAGCAATAGAGTGCTAGTTGTTCATACACAGTTGTTGACAACAGTTAAAGGAAAATCTGCAGAGGCATACAGAGAGACTATTTTGGAGTAACCACAACTGATTGCTGTACACTGACACAGCTGATGTGGAAGCATTCATTGCTACTCTCCAGTCATGGGACCACTGAAGTGGGGTACCCAGGTCAAACAGTGAGTCATTACAGCTCAGCAAACTGAGCCCACAAGGGACTAGACAACACATACATAACTCGGGACAGGAGGCCTACGTGGGGGAATGAAAAAGGTGTGAAGTTAACACAGCACTATAATGACAACTAGAGGGCAATAAAGCGACTTAGATTATAGAAAATTACATTGCCATCCTACAGTCCTAGGGAATCAAAATGAATAAAGTTCTATGTACGTATAGCCAACAGTCAGAGTCTCACCAATATTGTCACGTACCTCCTATTGTAGGTACATACGTGAACAAGTCTATGTGAGCTCCTACCACAAACACCATCCATCAAGTGCATCAAATGGGGGATGTGAGCCTAGGGCACTGACTTATGGTACAACTCAGCACCTTCTGCCCGACCTCCATTATCTCTACCCTCCATGGACAACTTGCACATCTCGTTGACGGTAACCTAGCAACATTTAGTTCACTAGAAGCAAGGCAACTGCTCAGTTTGTTCCGTACACCACAACCCAACAATGAGCTCCATTGCTCGCCCATGTAGCAGGGAACAAGCCTAGCTCAGGACTGGATTGTGACAGAGTGACTGGACTGCAGCCATGTCTGCCGCTTAGTGTCAGAACAGCATTCCAGTTGAATGATCCACAGGTCAGAAAGGTAAACAGGCTACAGATAGCAAAGGCTTGAGAAAGATATAACTACTCTTCACTGTGTGAGGTGTGAACATGAGGGGTAGATGTAAGGAAGAGTGAATAGAACAATGTATCAATTTAAAAATGGTCACAAGATAAAGGTCCCCATGAGACGTCAAGTAGGATGAAGGAGGTCTTACAGATGGAGGCAGGGAAGCAATCAAGTGATGTTGCCAGGTTAATGAAGAGCCCATGACATATCATCTGGCAAGTACAGGAGAGCAGTGTGCATGGGTTGAGAGGGAGTTGAGAGCATGTCTTTCTCACCCGAGGAAGGGAGGTCAAGAGAGGAAGAGAGACTAGTTTGGAGGTTTTTGGTGCACAGACACACAGCTGACAGGAATGAATAATTACATTGTCACTATCCAGTTACTATGGGACCATTCAAGTGGGAACCAAGAACAAAGAACAAGCCATTTGAGTTCAACTGTCTGACCACATGGGGACTAACCCAATCTTACTGTATAGCATATCAATGTTTGCTAGTGTTTGTTATCTGTATTCCTCTTCTGAGTTAGCAGCTAAGCTGCCTAATCTGCATATATAATGCACACACAGGAAATAAACACATACCTGCTGTGGGTCACTGATGTACACACACTTCAGTTCTTTCACATGTTCACAGTAATCCACAACACCACACACCACATCAAGTGGGACCCACACTAAGGTGACCCTTTCCACACTCCTCTGCACCACATTGCCTACAGAGAGAAAGGTTTATAAATGAGCTGCTACAAGTGTGAGTGTGGTCCATTATAAGGTTTACACACCATTGATAATTAAGACTTCCACAACACAGTTAGAACTGCATGGGTTGTGCCATGGTTGGCAGTCAAGTACAATTACCTACTACCATTACTATTACATCAACAACAAGTGAGTGAATCTGTACTTGCATTAATCCCATGTATGTAAGTATCCTAGTGAAATGACAGGTGTGTGCATGAGTAATTAGTACATCAAATTACAAGTGGTCAATATCAAGCTGTCACTGACAACTAGAAAGCTACAACAATATGAAACACTAGGACCCAGGTAGCACACGGTGCAGGTTGTAAGGAGAGCAGCTTTGAGACCCTTCAAGTCAGTATCTGCACTGGTTATTACCAACACCAGCATTAGTTGCAGAGAGACTGGACCACTAAAGGCAATGTATGACAAGTTGTACACATTACAGTTTACTGACAATGATCACAGCTTACAAGGTCTGTGTGACACATCAAACACTGTCTTTCAACTCACCATCACAAGGCCAGTCCCAGCACTGTGGTGGTAGACGCAGTGTCAAATCTGTCAATGTAGTGTTGTTGCTGAGACCCAACAGGAGGTGGTGGGTGAATAGCTTGACATCTTCATTAGATGTTACGCCATAACTCTGCAATTCCAGCTTTGTCATTGTCTTGTTCTGAGCTAGTGATGTAGCCATCTTGTCCAGAAGGTCACGGCTCAGGCTCTGCAGTGAGCAAGGAGGTGAAGTACACATGAGCATATGAATTATCTAGAATATGTAGTCTGTGAGAGCAGGAGGTGGTGAAAGGAGGGATGGCTTACAATGAGACAGAGGAAGGAGGGAAGGCTAATCAGCTATGCTAATAGGTCACCCATTGTAGGGATGTGGACTGGTGAAGACTTGAGATAGGGGAACAAACAGGGTATAAGCAGGAGATATACTGTACATAGACTGAGTGTAGGTAGGTAGCAAGGCGTCCAAATGCAACTAGAACAGTACAAGTCTGCAGCAACACACCAGCAGTCACACAAAGAAGCCTGAAAATATGGACAGTTCTGCATAGAACATGAGTACATCAGAAGACTTAAAGATGTGCCATCTCTCAGCTTGTGCTAGTTATACCAAAAGGCATACACACAACTACAGACAGCTGACAATGAGCAACACATTTAAAGGCCAAAGCAAGGAAGAGTCAAACAATGGGCAATGCACATAGGTTGTACAATAGTTTAACATTAAGTTCAACAGATAGTCATAGCAGAAAGAAGGTCATTATAGCAAGACAACTGTGAAGGACTTGACAGCATGCTAGGTGACACCTGTTGTGAGGGAAGCAGCTGATCAAAGAGCATGGACAGGGAGATGGCAATACACATAACAAAGAGGATTAGAGAGATGGAAGGACGCAAGGAAGGTGGTGCAGTATCTTTTAGCAGTACATGGTATGAGCAACAGTGGAGGATTTGACAGCATGCCACACACACACCTTCCTTCCATGCTGTTTGCACTCGCGAGGGAGTGATACAGGCCAACATGACACACACACACACACACACACACACACACACACACACACACACACACACACACACACACACACACACACACACACACAATAACTGATGGAATAGTATGGACAGAGAGATGGTGGTGCAGTACCACTTAGCAGTAAAGGAAATTATGTAGCTGCAATGGCTAAATTACAGTAAATTCCAACACATTATTATCAAATATTAAGGTATTCTAAGTGTGACTTAGTAACGATTACTATTACATCTCTCTTTCTTTGGAGATCACGTCATTTGAGAACAGTGGAATGAAAGAACATAAGAGTCAACCAAATCAGTGGTAGCAAATTTGAATAAGAACTTTGGCAGAAAAAATCAAGGTACATTTCAACAATGACAAGGAAGAATGATTTCTGGTATTGTACATTCAAAACCAGTCTATGTACCTGAAGGCAAGGCATGACTCAAGATTAGCATTGCATACACCACAACTGTATACAGTGAAATATTGACACTATTAGCATTGCATCAAGTCAACAGTCATTAGCTGCCAAGGTTGGTAGGAGTGCCCCAGCTAGTGTCCCAAAGAACACTTACTGTTAACACATTACTGACATGATAGATGGAGATCCCTGCAGAACACCCCACAATACAATTCTAATGGGCAGATACAGTATCACCCACAGAGACAGCTTTGGTGCAGGAATGCAAGATTGGATCCAATTCACAGCTTTTGTATTGACATGCATGGTGCTTAGCCATTTAATGATTAGACAGTGGTCAGCAGTGTCAGAAGTGTTAGCCACATCTAAATAGTATAGTACACCAACAAGTAAACCTCAGTCAAAGGTTGGGTACCAGTTGCTGGCATTGTGAAGCAGTGAAATGTCAGTGGAGTGGTGGGGCCAGAATCCCAATTGGAATGGGTAGAGTAGTTGGGCCATACTGAGATGGGAATCAACCAGGCACTGACAGCAGTGGGTGTGGTGAGGAAGCATTTCAAAACTAGAAAGCAGTTATTCATAATTGAAGGCCTACAGAGTTGAAAGCTGTTAGTGCTTGTAAGTGACTAGCTTGGACTGTGTGAGGAATGAAAACAGGCAAGAGATGGAAGTAGGCACTGGCAGAAGGAGTGATGAGGAAGGGGCTTGAGAGAAAGAACAATTGTGAGAAATGCCATGGAGTGATGAGAGGGCAAACAGAAGGAAGGAGGTCCAGAGGGAGGACGAGACACGTAGCAGTGGAGTGGAATTAAAACTTACCACACACTTCCTCTAATGACCTGTATCTCTGGTTCTCTGAATGCTGATTATGCATGCAGTGAGGTTAGCTGTTGTGTTCTTCTTCGGTAGTCCTTGCACAATTAAAGGGTGTAGGGCAGTAATTCAACCAATTGAAAGGTGTCAGTGCGACGCAGTCCAACAAACGATTGAGGTGGTTAGCCTCAAGCAGGCCTTCCCTGGGCCAGAGGTGTGGCAAGTCCTGTTTACAATCCTCACAGGCCCAGGAAATATGCTGTAGGATGGTTGATGGCAGCAGGAGGAAACAACACGCTGCAACAGAGGGCGATCCAACTTCATTCGCTGCGAACTTCCGTAAGTCACCGTGAGAAGTGGCACTGACTGATGACAAGAAACCAAAACGCTGTCGATACCTCTACATTGTGGTATATTTCAATGACAGACAACGTACGAGCTCTGAGTGGCACTATTTCTCTTGTCCCTTGCGACCGCGCGTGGCCTCCATTTTAATGACGTCATAAACAGCGGCTAACATACCTCGTCACAAGGCCATAAAATGGCATGTCAAAAACACGCTACATTCACGTAGCAGACACAAAACACCATAGCATGCTGCATACATCGAAGGGAAAGTTACAAGATGCATGTGTTGGACATGACTAGATTGAAGGATGTGGACAAGGTGACTGAGTGATAACCTCTGGAGCTATCATGTCCTATACCTCTGGTTTCAGAGGCACTACTGAAGTCTCAACTTCAACAACAACTTCTAAATGCAGAAAAATTAACTGTTATCTTCAGCAAGATCATATATAGAGGGGACAACTACAGATAATCAGACATATGAAAATGCACTCATTAGAGGGTGGAGAGAAAGGACATAACAGAATTGCATGATTACTTTCTGCCAAAGTTAATAGACTCTTACTTAGTGAAGTGCTAGGGTCGCAGTGCTAGCGTCACACCTTACAGTCCTGGTGCCCAAGGACTATGCTGATCTGAGGAGCCTGAGTCAGTACAGATCTTCCAAAGTGCTGCTGTTACTCCTGCTCTTCTGATTACAAAAGACCTAGGCCAGATCATTGTGATGAACTTGGCTGGTGTACCAAACTGGTGGCAGTAGGAAGCCATTCCATGCATTGCTTCTCTGTTGTGTCCACTGCTACATACTACAGCCTTACATCGTCACAAGCCAAGTGTCAGTGGATAATTTAAGTGCAGAATGGAGATGCAGCAGCAGGCTAAGCAGGTTTAGAGGAAGCAGTCAGCTTACAGCCTAAAGTTGGCACAGTTCGCCTATTTGGCCAACTTTTAAACTACTGTATTACAAACTTTGCAACTGTTAAGTATACACCTCACAGAGACAGTTCTTTACCATCTTAGCAGCTGACTTAGACTATCATCCCGGCTTAGTAGCAGACTTAAGTAATCATATAACGCTACAAACATTATCTATGTATATGCAAGCAAACACTTTTAGTCTTATCCATCCATTTTAATAGCGTTCTGGACTGTTACTACCACTAGACCAATACATTGCTGCTCCTAACTTTCAAAGGACTCAGAAAGTCATGTGAATGTGCACTAGCTCACAACAGAAGCCTTCTTCTGCAACAAGGCAGGCAAAATTGCATTGACTGGCAGTAGAGGTCCATGCTGTTCCCAGGGAGCACATTCCAAATGAGAGTCTTGAGAGTTGTACTAGACACAGCAAATATTGCTTGCTGTGAAGATTAGTGCAGGCCCATTATATAATTACACACCAGCTGCCACCATGGGTAAATCAGTCTGTAGGCCACAAGTACACACATGGCTTCAGTATGTCCGCTGTGTGCTGGTTTGAGTGGAGTATGCTGTTCACATTCTAAATAGAGTGCTGGACTGAACACAGCAAGGTAGTCTATGCACAAGTGGTCAAATGTGTACTGTGAATGTTTAGCAAAAGGTGCACACATGGATCCACTCGATCAGAAGCCAGCTAATTGGCCATGCACAAGTCATACTTTCTTCGTTACCTTCATGTGCAATGATAACAAGCAGTGCAAATTGTGACATTAGAGACATTTAGATTTGTGCAATTTGACCTATGCATAACCCGTAACGTGTGGGAAAGTCACGTGTGCGACCGCAAACTGCAAGTCTCCGGTACGCACTACACGTTTTCAACCTGTAGACCAGCTTCTATGTGTATACAACTTATCTGTGCGTTTACATGGCGGATAACACAGCGTTCCCACGTACCGTCTTTCTTACAGTACAGCCCAACCTCTGTTCCGACACCTCGATTGGAGAAAGCACTTTCAGGTCCCTTCTGCAACTTGTTCAGCTGTTTTTTAAAGAAGACTTGGAACATGCCTCTATTTTGGTGGCCAGAGCTGATGCACGACCTGGCTCTCGCCCGTGAAGTGATCTCCTGCCGTCGCGGCAAGCTTCATGACTGGGCAGATATAGCGGCACCACCATAACAAACAGTTCTTATCATTCACAATATCACACATCTACATCTAAACTTTCTGTACACAACTACCCCATCATTAACAGACACTGCATTCATTTAAGTCGGAAGTATACATATAACTAGAGCTGACTGCAACACACTGATAAAACACAGAATACCCTCCACACCAATCAGTGCTCACACCTATTTGTTCAGTGTGACATTCACACTGAAATCAGTATTCACACCATTTCCGATCAGTTAAAAGAAGTACTTCATCCACACAAGGATAAAAGCAAAGTCCACAGCTACCCTGGACACAGGATATCCTAGCAGCATGTTGTGTACAGTGGGAGGACCTCCTCAAACAATAAGCAAACAAGTTTAATGTACTGTGAAGTAGAATGTGTCACCCAAAAACAATCCCACCAGGTTATATTAGCTGTGTACAATGTATGTGAACGCAAATCCTCAAAGTAGAGTACCACATATGCAGTAGAATGTACTGTAAAGTGCTTAGTCTCTTACAAACCATGCCCAATAAATGGCATGTGTGTACAACCATGCGGTATCTTGCAACTGCATATGATTGGAGTGAACACCACACTGACAATGGATGTGCTCACAGTGGCAACCAACATGTACAAAGAGTGAACCACACCCACCTAACTACTAGTGCCTGGCTTTGAACAACTACATGCAGTAATAGTAAAGAGCAAGAACATTGCAGCATGCTAAATGCCTAAGCAGCAGTGCTTTTGCCACTTGGCCAATATACAATGTGTTTGGGCTACTTTATATTATGCTTTTATATTATGTGTGTATCATATCATATGAATAGACAGTACTTTGATAGCTACATCACAGACCATCAACATGGAGACACGACAACCATACTTCCTGTGGCAAGATATGCTCTTACACAATTGGTTACATTCAATGGAAGCACGACTTTGACAAGTTTGGTATTTGAATCCAGAAATAAAGAAAAGGAATAAATGGTCCTTGCTTATTTCAATATAGTCCAGCTAGGTGCAGGTGTGACAAGGATGCAGAAGAGAGAGTGCACATAGAGATGCATACAGTTGACATACCTCCAATGGATTGGTGATGTCCACACACTGAAGCTCTTTTACATGTTCAAAGATCCCCACTACATTGCACACAATATCAAGTGGGAAACCCTCAAAAGAGATGCTCTCCCTGAATTATTGTGCATTATCACCTACAGAAGAAATGGATATGACACAAAACTGGAAACAGCATACAACCATATGCATGAATGGCAACAGACTGTACAGCTCAGCTGAATGCAGTTCATAATACAGTAGGAAGTCACTTATCTGAACATGTTGGGGCTGGAGGGTGTTTGGATAATCAAAATGTTTGATTAATTGAAGTTATCAACACTCACTGACAATACATTACAATTTGCATATAAAAATTAATTTCCATGTAGCTGTAACTGAATTGTGTACATACAAGTAACAGTTGAAGTAATCATTAATGTGGCCTGTCTTTGATTCTTTGCTCTCTTTTGGGAAGTCTCTAATAAAAGCCCATTGGGTATACCCATAGTTCCCATGGGTACATTGGGTTGTTGCTTGAGGTATATACATACGTATGTGAGCACTGTCTGCAGTGATTGGCAGGCAGTTTTTGCAAGTGAGACAGTTGGAGGAGTGACCACTCCTCTTCAATCTGTGAATGCTTGCTAGCCTTCTGAATGGCTAGCACATTCTCTTCACTCTTCATGATATCGTGAACAGTGGATTTTCCAACATCGTACTCGCCCACGATACTCTGCAAGGCCCTTCTACCTTTAACAAGCTGGCACATCTTCCCCTTGTTGTCTATAGTTAACACCACTCATATTCTCTTACAACTAGTGCTTGTCATAACACATAACAGGAGCCACGGGGCGAGTTCTCGAAAACAGACAGGACACATGACAGAATTAACACAGTGCTCTCACACAATATGTACGTATAATGGCTAGGCGAAAACATCAGGAAATCTACAGTAAAAAAGGATTCCATTGCACCACACTCAAGCACTGGCTGAATTTTGAAGTAACTACACTATTCCAACTTCCTGCCTAAACTTCTACACAGCAGTGCCCTCTCTCCTTCCCCACCTTCATTACTCCCGTATTCTCCCAATTCATATTCATGCACTTCCCACTTTGTCAATGCATTGTCCAATATCTTCAAATTCAATTGTTTGGAGGTACTCTTCACTGTTTGTGACTAACACCATGTCATCCGCAATAGCAAGACATCAGCAATCTCATCCCCCAATCTCATACCATCTCAGACTGCTGAACTATTTCAAATTCTCAAATACCTGGTTTGTCCCATGAGCTTTCTCTGTTGATGGTCTGCTTGAATCCCTTGAGCTGGTGGGCATGACCAACACCAAGAAAATGATCCGAGGTTTGTGCTGTGCAATGACTGGCCCTTCGCTGATGAATGTGCACAGTCTCACAGCATTAGTTTATACAGTACGTAAGTACTGACATGACATAATGTTCAGATGCATCCTACTCTGTGGCCACACCCGTATTTCGCTTTGTGGTCTGAACTTAACCTGGGGAATTTTCTGCAGTGTGACCTCTCAGACACAAATAAATACAGCAGTGAACAAGATAAGTAATAATGGCATAATAAATCCAATGGCTGAATATCTTGCATGCCTTGCTGTAACTAATAGTTAAGTGCCATTCAAGAGGTATAATTATGCAGCTGGATATGGATTTAGAGCCAGGGTACTAGGTGGTATTTGTCACAGATATTCATTAGACAGCTTTTCAGTGCCATAGATGTTAAACTAATGTACATTGTATAGTGAATCACACTTTACCTGCTCATCACAAAACAGAAGAGGCCAATAACTGTAATGTTCTGTCATCAGGTAAATCTGGACATAGTGTACATATCATGTGACTGGCCATATGTAAAATTGTCTGACAAAATGGCCAGTTGAAGCATCCTCTACCACAGTCAGAGCAATCATTGTCATTAGCTGGCACGAGTTCTAGTGTAACACTACAGTGCTGTGTTACTGTGTCTTGCACGTGAGCATCCATGTTATGACATTAAATGATGTAACTGCTTTTAATAATACAGTCTCCACCACATGTAAGTGAAGAGAAGCGTGTTGCATGACAGGAGATCTACTGTGGTCGCGTACAGGGTAGCAGAACTGCAGATTGTGACGAGATATACTAAACACCTTATAATTACATTGGTAGATACACTAGTGTAATACATTGTCAGATGCTGTCATGAGCTTCAGCGATACAGCACCTGATTGAAAAGAAGGCCAATTGTCAATTCAACATTACAACATTCGAGAAACTCGCAGCAGAACTACTGTTAAAAATACTAGTCATTTGACATTGCCGAGGTGTGACAAGTACAAACAGAACTAGTATCTCGTGGTTCTCCCATGGTATTCAACCTGAAGGGAATACCAATTCAAAGCATCATGCACAATTATATATAACTATAACTACAAGTCTGAATTTGAGACAGATTAATAGAACTTGTTTGTATTTTTGTTTGAAGTCAGATGTTCAATTACATAGCTGCAATCATTAATCTAACACTAAGAAATTTGCCTAAAACTAATAACATGTGTATCTGTATGATTAATTGATGATCAAGCTGGAAATATTAGCATTAGACCATGTCCAATCATTCTTGGAAGCAGTGTGACACAATGTCTAATCAAAACGTTATTAGCTGCAGGTCTTGGGACGGTGTGTGGTTACGTTGTCAAAAAGGACATCAGTATGGCTTGCTACCCAATCAGCAGGTTTCTACAGGTCAGCAGCAGAGGAAGCAAGTCAGCTACTTAATGGTAGATAATTTCACTACAATTCTATGTGCAGGGTCATGGAAAACAGGTTAATTATCTGCCTGGATTGGTAGTCGATTAGTTGCTCTACCCTATTTGGCAATGTAACAAGTAAGCTGGGCACCCCATGCATTGTATACATAGTGACAGGTGAAATATGTGTACAGTGCAACTGAGTATGGTCTGTGTACAATGAAACCTAAGACCTAAGACATGTACAGCCACCAATGGGCCAGATCAAAGTTAACCTGTATAAAGATGTGGCCGCTGGTAGATTGCAATGTATTAGTGTTATTCGGGGTTTAGACGTGACCATCTTCGACAGGTTTCACTGTACCATTATTTGTGGCCTGTTTGGGCTGAACATCAAAGGAAATGTGTACCAGTTAAATATCTCATATCACAATGACATCCTGGGTAATATGATTATCACCCATGGATGTCCTGGGCAATATGAATAATGCCCAGGATGTGACTTATATTACCCAGGATTTGAGTAATTGATATCCTGAAGGCCCCAAACTTCCAAAACAACGTTGCACAACACAAAACAGCTATGTAGCTATGTAGTCTCTCAAAGTTGAAATCTTCATCTATAGCTATAGGAGTGGTCCCAGCAGGAGTAGACTCTGCTGGCACGATTCCTTGCTATATCTACCGATGAAAAAATGTCCAGCTATTGGGTCGAAAAACAACTAGTGGGGACAGAAGCTGTTCGAAATTGAGGAGCATTCACGACTTTCAGAAGCCTCCCTCGAAAAGTAAACATAGCTCGCTGGGTAGTTGCACGGGAGACAGACGCGCTTCACCCTCCATAGCTATAATTATTATAACTCCAGGGTGGATGGAAATGTTTGCATACCAGGTGATTAATTTATAACCCTCAATCTGGTGTTATATAATTGACCATGCACCTCAGTTGTATATAGTAACACTTCAGGAGCCATGGGTTAACTTATACTTACCAATGGTAATTCAAGTATAAATAACTCCAGCCAGGCTGTAACTTGAGCACAAATACTGTACCTTAGTTAGAGCCAAGTTGGACTTCCACTTTAGGGCAAAGGTCAACAAAATAGACTTAGAGGCAGCTGGCGTGAGAAACAGTGATAGTTGTGATTGTCACCATGACACCAAGATCTATACCATGCATGAGGGCATATCAATTCTGCTAGAAAAGGTTGCATGCTGTTCAAGCATGTTGTGTAGTGTGTACCAAAGGAATAGCTAGACAAAGACTGTGGAATCAAAATTCTGTGCAGCAAACAATGCATTGCCATCAAATCTACAACAGGACAATAGCCAAATAACGGCCATTAGCAACAGCAGATATAAAAGAGGTGCAACAATGGAATAGTAACTCACACTTGATGTGACCTGACAACCAAGGAGGAAATTCTAGCTCCACTTTCTCCAAGGTGGTGTTCGGTAAAACACCCAATAAGAGATGTTCAACAAAATGCTTCATAACCATATATGAAGTCAGGTCTCCTTTAGCCTTTCCTTCTATTTTTCCCAAGTGTAAACGACGTATGTAATGTACATCAGCACCAATCAGTTTCAGCACTTTAATTGTCTTGTTCTGTGCCAATGCTGAGGCCAACTTGTTCAGAAGCCCAGGGTTTAGTGCCTACAATAAGAGAATGAATCTGTGCATTATGCAAGCTGAGAATATACACTGTACTTGATTAGAGGGGATTGTACTGTACATGGACTAGACAGGGACTCATGCAAGAGAGGAGATGTAGAGAGATGGAAAGAACATGAAAGCTGCTGTCGAAACACAGCAAACAAGATAAAATGATTTTAAATGACAAAAGTAATCAAGTCACACACCAAACGTTCATATAAAACATGCCTGCTGTGGGTCCGACACCCTTTCACAGTTCAGCTGCGCTGTATGGTCAAAGACTTCCCACAGTCCACAAAGAACATCCAGAGGTATTTTCTCCAGGGTAATCTGGGGTGGCACTCTATGCACTGTGCAACCTACACAGTTACAGAGCAGTAAATGTTTAGCACTTGTGATGCAGCTAAATCAAAAGGATTATGCTTACGTATTAGGTACAAATTATAGAACATGTCTAATTTAGCCAACTGTTCGTCCTCCAAACCTGGAGATTATCAACAGGGAGCAGCTTTAGAGGTGCATGAAATGCAATGCATTGATACTAGTAGAGACTAAGAGTAACTATACTTGGGCAGGTGAGTGCCTTAGATAGAGGCCATACAGTTAGACAGTGGATTGTACAGAAGGTTCACTGTATGTGCAAAACATCAGGTAACAACTTTACAATTAATGGTAGATTAGGTTGGTGATAGCTGATACCTTGTACAATACATATCCCCAGTGGGTGTGGCTAGGGGCGAGGTGTTGCAGTAGCAGCAGGGGTAGATACTACCTTTCTAACATCAAGAAATGTTCGGTACTAATTCTTAACAAGATGCAACTTCCAATAAGCGAAGTATGATCTACTAAATATTGTTTGAGCATTCAACAATTCAACTCCTGACCTGCACACAATCCGACACCAAGACACATACTAAACACGCTCTGTGCATTAATGTTGATCAAACCCGTAGTACCTTCCTCTGCACTGTGTTCATCATCTACTTGTGCACTGTTGTGCCAGTACTTCTTGAGAACCTCAGCTGCTTCCATCCAATCTAACATACAAGTGCAAGGACAATACACTAACAAGTAGACTGTAGCAATAAACTAACAGTAACTGAATTTTAGCAATTTACCTTTGGAACGAAGCTTTCTGATTGCCAAGTGCTCCAAGACAGCACTGTTGACTGCACTCATCACTGGCCATAGGAAATTGCTGATTTGAATATTAACATTCTGTCGTCCTACAATTTCCAAGCCTTTCAAATTATTGTGATGCCGAAAACAATAACCATGAGCAATGGAGCTGGAGACTGACACAATATTGACCACTGGAATAGGACCAAAACGTGCAGGAATGACATGCTCCATCAAACTGCTGTTCTGTGATTCAAAAAGAGACTGCACCAGCAACTCTTCGTCTTCAAGTTCAGTAGCCAGTTCAAGAGCTTCAAAGTTCTGCAGTTTGGTTATTCCACAAAAGAATTTCCACACTTGGGCCATGTGGGGCTGTCCAAGGTACTTGTCCCAGATATCCTTCTGCACTGCAATATCCTGCTTCGCTATGTGGACAGCACTGAGCAGCTCTTGGACTGTTAAATGAATTAAGAAGAAGCTTTCCACTGCTGCTACTATGCATTCTAACTTATCCACAGGACGGGCTGTTAGTAAACCACACCCACTCTCACGATCAGAATACCTTGTTGAAAGATCATTCAGTTCAGCTGATGTAAAGATAACTTTCTGCTCCACAACACATGCAAATGCAATTTCACACAGTCGATAGAAATCGTGGTTAGGAGGAAGCTTTAAGAGAGATTCAACGTCTGATAAATTTGAATTCAGAAGTACTTTCTTAAGCACAAAGTCATGATAGGCTTCAGTCAGTGTTGGAGGTAAGTCTTCTTCTGAAAGGTATACACGACAAATAATTGATAATACCATGGGGATGCTGCACAGGCTCTTTATCTGAGGCCGCTTCTCTATCTTTGCCAAAAACTGGGAACAGAGTTGTGGTTTGCCTTCTTCATCAAAATAACGCTGAGCGTAATGCTTAATCTGTGCCATAGTAAACCCAAGTACTTCAATATTAGTGATACCACTAGCTGTAGTAGACTTGTGGAAAAGGTGACATATCTGACTAGTGAGGATAGAGCGAGATGTGAGCACAATATCACATTTGGCAAGACGACACCTTGGAGAGTGTGTTAGAAGGTCAAGGAAGAAAGGAGCCTCACGCAGTTCCTGTAGTAGCTCATCATAGCCGTCCAAAAGGAGAAGAACACCTTTGCCTTCACTTGTCTGCATCTCCCTAGCAAGCTGAACTGCTTCATCCACACTTTCAGTGAACAGCTGCAATATGTGATGGAGTTTAAAAGGCTCACCAAGGCCCTTGAATTTAATTAAGTCTCTCAATTCAACCAACAGCAACAAATCATAATCATATTTGCTCATGTCATTGCCTATATCTTGGCAGAGTTTCTTGGCCAGTGTGCTCTTACCCACACCTGGAGCACCACTGATGACAACAAGCTTCAACCTCTTTACCATGGCTGAAATATCTTCGTATTTAATCTTAACGTTATTGACTACTGTATACACCTTGTCAACTCCTTCTGGTTCAGAAATGGCTTCAACAAACTTCTTGTGTTCATCTTCAAAATCCAGTTTAAAGCGAGACAGGGCCAATTTGACAAACTCCATTGACTGACTTTTACGCCACTTGTCATCTACAACTTTCATCCTTGCATAATAAGCCTGCATTCTCTTGGAGAACTGCTGCAGCTATGAAAGGAGAAATGAAGAACAGGCAAAATGAAACTATATATTACACCTGCACCTGTGCCTGACATTACCCACTGTATATCTCTTACTGCCATGCATGACCAGTTTCGTGTAGCCAACCGCTCTCTCCCCTCCACTTTTAATTGATGATGTCATCGGTCAAGGAGAAAGTGGTTAGCTACGCGAAACTAATGCATAAAAACTTGGAGTGAGATGCCATTTTCTAGGGCTTGGTATGAGTAACTGTATCTTTACAGCTATAGCTGAATAGTAGTGCAGTAAAATAGAATGCCAATATAAACAGTTCAACCCTTCGTCATCGTCCATACCAGGAGGCAAATGGGGGCAGCACATTCCTCGCACTGACCTCATCCCCCGCCACACAATCCTCTTCCCACCTCCCGCCTCCATACTCCTTTGTCCAGCCACTAATTCTCCACATGCTAATTACTGCCTATAATATGCACACGGAGAACTAGGGGCTGGATGAGAAACCATTCCTCCCACACAGTTTACAGTTAAATTAATAACTAATACTGTATAGCAAGGAAATGGAATTAAAGCCTTTAACCAGTTAGGCTATGGCAACAAATCTAGATACAGTCTTAAGTTGGTTGCCAAATGTACATCATTTATTCCTCCAATACATAACACAGCTGTAAAGGGGAGAGGCAGCTACATACATACTGTAACACAAAGAATTTTATGATGGGAAATTTTTGCTATATATGTGGTACCGTTACATTGCAAAAATATGCGCACGTGACTTCCAGCCAGTTAAAAGAGACAATTTGCCGACCCCAAAGGATGGCTCAACAAATCCCAGACAGACGGATGTAGAAGCCAATAAGCAGGTGCAAGAGCTCAGCAGTTGTGCAATGTTCAAAGAAGAGTGCATGGCGATGCAAACACAGTCGTGTCATCTCTTGCCTCAGCCACACACGGTACTGCCGTGAGCCCACACTGCCACCTAATGCTCCACTGGAGTATCTATGGTACTGCAAGGTAGCACAACCATGCCTGCTCCATTGGCTGATTCCAGTAAACATTTTGCATGCTATGCACTGACGAAAATAATTCCACACGAATATCTCTTCTGCACTTCCAAATGGCTCTTCCTCAGAATTTAAGACCCATGAATGTTTTGCATTTACAGTATCATGTAAGAATGTGTACAGGACTAGGCCTGGGTAGGCCCTTTTTTACAGGTTGGTGCACATTACCTAGAATGAAAATGGACAACACATGAGGCGGAATGCAGGCCCACATCACATAAAACCCAATAAGACGGCTTGATAAGAAGGGAGCATTTTTACAAATTTCAAAACAGAACACTAATCAATTAATGATTCACCTTGAATTACGGAAAATTACTTTGTAGTATGTAAGTAACCTTCATTTGCATGCCATTTCAGATAGCCCCGCTACACCCGTGATCCACTTCGAGCTATGGAAGTTTAATGCAAAGTAAAATGTATAATGTAGGGAGCTCCATAGCTGATATATACATCGAGGTGCCATTTTTACAAAGGTGCGAAGCACAGAGGCAAATATGAGCACTGAGGTCATACATAGAGTCTATGGATTGACCTACTGTACTACATACGCATAATATATTGTATGGTGAGTGCAGGGCTCACCCTTTTAGGGCTTCGCATATCCCCGCAGCCATTTATGTAGTTGGCACATGCAAATGCTAGTTATTACAAAATGGTCACTGGAAGTAGGGTAAGAGATCGTGGTAGTCATTTCGTGGAGTGGAGACTAGAAAAGGCGGTTCAGCAGGCTGCATGTGACCTGTGAAATAGATAATACATATTTTAAAAAGCAAGTGTGCCTTGCACATGCACATTTGGTGGCTTCATTCCAAGAACAGTCGCAGCTAAAACAGTTCAATGCAGAAATTACCTGAGAAGAAGAGAAAACAGTTGTCTTTGAAGCGCCCAGAAATGCCCAAACTCAACTCCACCCCCTCATTAGTGCTGAAACATTCAGGAAATTGATTTGCCTTCACCAGTGCTGAGACAGTGGAAGAATCCCAGAAAGGCTTTGTCCCTGAAAACACTAAGAAAGCTACTGAATGGTCTCTATGAGTGGCATGTAACAGCACTGCCACCAATGATCAGTGTCCAAATGACATCCTTCTAACTGAAGATTCTGAAGCCCTCAGCAAATGGATATGTTACTTTTTTACAGAAGTACATAAGGCCAATGGTGAACTATATACACCACACACCATCTTGCAGATACTAGCTTGCTGAGATACGTGAGGGAACAGAAGAAACATGCTTTTAA